>CM032384.1:4071359-4646359 GCA_019049475.1 Eueides isabella | reverse complement strand
ATCTACACGCAATGCCTCAAATTTGGCAGAAAAGAACGGTGGGGGACGGAATTGGAAGGCAGTGTCTTAACACTAGGTTCCCTATGCCTCCCCTGTCGTGTGGAAGATACGGCGTGAAGAAAGTTTTTTATTGATCAAGGACCAATTCATTGAAGCACCAAGTTAGAAGAATCGGGGTAAAGCATATGTTACTCTTGGCCAAATAAATAAATAAAATAAAATCGTACACGTGCGCGAGTTGTCGAGTATACGATTATTTTAAGAAACACGAACTAACAACAAATAAAAAACATCTTTGCAGATCTGATACGTTAAGTTACGATACGATAGTTTGAACTTAAAATACGCCGACGTGAGCATAAAAACTTTAGCTATAGGTAATCTGTATGATAGTAATTTGTATCTATCTACGGGTATAATAAACATATTTTAAGAACTAAATTAGACCATATTTCAAACAAGCATTACGTCATAAGTAATAACGCGGAATCAAATTCGATATACTTCGGAGGATTTTTTTATACTAATATATACAAACACACACACACACACACACACATATATATACATACAAATATATTACATACTTAAACAAAACAAAAACAAGGACCTTGATGATATAATAGAGTGGAAATCTTTAATACAGTACCAAAGAAGTACCAAAACACACCCCTCCCTCCCCCTTGTAATCACTTAATAAATATGGCATTCGTGATAATTTATGGGCCGACGTAACGTTACGGAACATCCAAGGCGAAATTAATAATATTTACCGCTTTAAAACACTTATCGCTGCCTATTATTCGTTGGACCCCAATAAAAATTATCTTTATAAAGTGCAATTGTTATCGTGTCAATACTAAAGTGTATGTGTATTCTTAATAATTATATATAAAAAACTGTAAACGTGATGATTTTGCTTTTAATCTCACTTGGGTGTCAATGAATTATATTCACTTTGCTCACTTCAATTGCTACAATTCGGCAGGCGGAGGACGAAATGTCTTTACACTAGGAGCTCTAGGCCTTCAATGAGTGTGTGAAGCAGTTCATCATTGTATTCGCCTCTAACAAATTCAGTCATTATTGGGAACCAGAACCCAACACTGAACTTTATTTAAGCAGAGGTTGTTAATAATTATGAATAAAATCAAAACAAAATGAACAGTTAATTAAATTGAAATCCTTTTTACATCTTAAATATGCTCTTTCCTAAATGTGTAAAATTATATAAAGAAAGAAAAATGCTTTTTTTTTAAAACTAGGTTGTTGATAATGTAAGTCATATCAGTGATCAGAGCGTACTTACGGTCTTGTTAGAGCGATGGATTAAACTTTATTATTTTCTAAATTTTACAAAAAAGTCGCACCTTATATTTTTCTGTAAATATATTATTTACACTATTACTAGAATAACTACTCTAATAAGAACTACGAAAAGAAACACAGCTTATTTATTAATTTAAAACGAAATAAAAAGACAAAGTAAGTGATATATTTTTATACTGTACCTATAAGACTAAGCTGCGGTGGTAGAGTTATTTTAAAATCTATTACCAATGCATTAAGCAGACAGAAATAAAAGAGAACTATATACATATATACAAGTAAAGTAGAAGAAACATTTAATGAGTTACTTATACAATTTAAATGACATTGTGACGCAACTCCACATACCGTGAGCATACGCCATGTGTTGACCTGTTGACCGTGAATTCAAATCCTCATTAAGCCAAATCCCAAAAAAAATATAATAATAAAAAGGCTTTTTCGGTTTTATAAGTAAAATTGCTATACCTACTATCTATGCACTCGTACAGTGCACAGTAATTATCAAAGTTGCTTGAGATATTGCGCGTTGAGTGGAGGAACTCAACGCTGCGTTTTGCCTAATGATTTCGTTTTCTCGAGTGGGAGAAAACAACATCAAAGACTCGTTAAATGTGGGCGAGACAAAGCACGTTGTTTAGCTCCGTCACGTAGCACCCAAAGTGTTTAACGGAGAATTTCCTCACTAAGTTCTGGTTGCCCAACCTATGAACACAAATACAAAGCAGAAATAGCACAAAACTAAGAAAAATAAATCAAACTCACCAACTAAAGTGTATTTAATAAGGCACGGATGACACAAACTGGTTATCGGCTGCCAATGTTCATTATTCACAACGTCCGCCAGTTCCTTAGACTTATTTGTTAGGAACAGCGCGAACTCTTTGAACGTGACGTCATGTCCATATTCAAGTGACTCGTTCGATGGATTCTCCCTGAAGGCCTTTATAATGCGCTTGCCCACACGGTCCTTTAATAATAAATATATTTTATTTGGCACAGAAGATACAGAAAAAATATAACGTTTAAAGTTTTTGATCTGTTATTTATATCTAAGTAATCAATTGTTTTGACGAAATGACGGAATAGGTACGATTTTAAATTACCTACTCATATTTTGTATAATTACTTACTAAGCTTTACGTTATATACCGCACATAGCAGGGTAGACAGATGGAACTTAGTAACCTAGTATTAGAACTCTCCATTCCGTTCCGTTCCCCCTTTCCGTCCAATTTGAGGCATTCCGTGATGAGTGGCGGAACTCAACGCCGCGCTTTGTCTTGTTACCAGAACGAAGAAATGAAATATTAAATATTTTCCGCTGCGTCACGACAGGCCTCAACAGGCCTTCTGTATAATTATTTCGATATATGATTATATACCCAATACATAATATGAACATAATTATATTTATACATGCTAAAAACAAAAGGAGGCAATCCTCAATCTGACAACCGCACATTCGTCAAATATCGTTATATCGCAATATGACCTTCAGAAAAAAGAAAAAATAAAAAAATACCGGCGAATTCGGGAACTTCCGAGAAACGGAACGATGGATTTGTCCATAAAAATAAAAGGATATTTTTTAAACTATTTTAAGTAACAAAGTAATATCTCTTTTCCAATTAAATACATTACATACTTTGTGCATGTTATATAGAAAAACATGCATCAGGATCTTAGAAAGCTTGACCTGAAAGGACCAGAGTGCTCGTTGCCTCAAGCATAAAGCACGCCGTGCCCCTTTGTGGGCACGGGATGTAAGCGATCTACCTATATTATTTATTATAAGCTGCACGCTGCATCCCGCACTTTGCATGATGGCCAAAGGGAATTCGAAAGCCTAGTGTTAAGACACTCAGAACCAATTCATTTGGTCTTAACTGTCTTAATGAGACATTGGCCACGAAAGGCACGCCTACTGTACTTTAATAATTCTACATCTGCGGTCAGAGTTAACACAGAGCCTTCAAATTCCTATAAGTAACTGCAACTACGTGAAAAGACATCATGATTTTATATTTCCAAAAACACTTGCCATGTTAGCCTAAGGGAAAGAATTAGCGTAATAGATGGTTTCTACCACACTACTACTACTAACAACCTCATAAAAACTTTAATCATTATTTTAGTTTTTTTTTTCATATATTTTATCTCCGTGTCTCTGAGGGATCAGCTACAAATTTATTAAAGTACAGATTACATTCCTTACTTTAAAAATTTCATACTATCTGTCTACATAAATTATACAAATGCGTATAAAAATCATGAAGAAAATAGTATATCTAATTTTAAAGTATATTTTAAAGTATCTTTTTAGTTTTATGCTATATCTCGCATTATAGCAGGGTAGGAACACACAACTGCGTTTCTCAAATTGCTCCGAAATTTCGAGGCTTTTCGTATTGCACATTATCCTGTCATTTACCAGAGCAAGGAAATGTAAATATAAAAAAAATCTTGCCTCCCGTGGGAATAGAACCCACAACCACGTTTATAATCACAGGCTTGTGCCACTTCACCAGGGCGGGCTCAGAAAATAATAAAATTTGATAAAAACACTGACAGTAATAAATTAAAATCACAAACTTATACAAATATAAACGTACATCATGTACTACTTTAAAGTCATAGACCCTCATATCTACACCACGATCGTCGAACATAATATAAAAAATACGTAGTATATCCATCTCTTTCTTTAATTTTAGGGAACAAAAAATTGAGACGAGACGTAACAGATATTTAGCCATGGGCAAAGCGTAATTTATGAATTCTAACGTCAAAGAACAAAATGCCTTCGCAATGATGAAGGACGTTTCCGTTCATTTATTTTGTATATAACATTATTGTTACATTACTATGGATTTTGAATATTAGATAGAATTAAGGGATACAGTGGTTGTGGGTTAATTTAAGCCCACTAAATATTGTTTAGGATTTTTAACAATATTATTACACACTATAGTAATAAATATACTTTCATTGAAAATCAAATATAAAATTATAAAGCTACCTTTTTCATTTAATTTTATGTTTTAAAAAAGAAAAAAATATAAGAATATTTTAAATTCCTTGGTCATGCCATGCGTCTAAAATAAGTGGAAAGGAACGATCGCAATGCCTAGATGATTTGGCCTACCTTGCAAAATAAAGTTAAAAATGCTTAAAGTAACAATATATTTATAATTTCTTATTATGAATTTTCATACCGTAATTGAAACATAAATGCGTTAGGAACAGTAATTAAGAACACGCCACTACAGTAGATTACAAACTATTAAAGAAATCTGATTTTCACCTGCAAACACGGTGAGAATGTTCAAGAATTGTATACAATATTGAGTTTTTTTCCCTTTTTTCAGCTTCACGCTGTATCTCGCACATGGCAGAGTAGGCAGAGGGAACTTATTGAAAAGACACTGCGTTAAGTTCCCTAATTTCTGCTTAATTTGAGCCATTGTGTGTTAAGACGTCATGTGAGAGAGATGCCGCGCTTTACCAGAGATAAAATTTAAAAACAACAAATATTTTATTTCTTCTAAAAGGGATCGAACCCACAATCTGTCGCGTTTACAGACGCACGTTTCCGCCTCCGCGCCACGACAGGCCTCTCAATTAAAAATGTACTGTCTATCTGTTTAGATTCTATGCATTAAAATATTTAGGAGTAATAATCTAAATCCACAACCGTCGTATGCCACTGCTCTATGATTTTGTATATGTATAGTTTATTAAGAATCATATCTAAATTTAAAGATAAAATTCAAAGACCAGTAGTTTTGAATGTTTTTCAATGCAAATGTTTAAGTTTTTTTTCTTCAGATTCACGATGTATCCCGCACATGGGTAGGCAGAGGGAACTTGAGAAACTAGTGATAAGATGCTCTGTTCCGTTCTCTACTTTCTGCTGATTTAGATTTGCACTGCATAGCATATTGATAAAATCAAAATGTACTTCAATATTATAAAATCAAAATGTACCTCTGAATAAGATTTAATGTTGAAAAAATGTATTATGACACAAATGTATATAAATTAACAAACATCTTAAAAATAAATAACTTTAGAATTCATGTAGAATATTTTATGAAAGATTTTACATGTATTTAAATTTATTTTAATTTTATATTTTTATACATTTTTCAATGATTATATTATTTTTGTTATGTATTTACTGTTGAATTGATAAAAACTTATACATAATAAAATTATTTAACAATTTTTTTAGACTTTTATACCAAATATAAGCAAACTGGTGCATTAAGTTCTGCCAATCAACAACCCACATAATCTTAAAAACACATAATATATTAAAATATACTTTACTTACTTGAAAATATCTAGCGCTGGGGAGATCGCCCTCTAATTTATTTCTATATGCAGATAAAAGTCTTTCAAATGGATTCCTCACAATTATCATTTTCTGATAATTTTCTAGCATAATATCTCTATCTTCTTTGGACACTGAACTCAGATTCCGGAACATTCCAGGAGAATGTGAGAGGTTGGCAGGTATGGAAAGAACATCTGTGTCATTCCATTTACCAGCCAGTATCATCAGTATTCTTTTCCAATTAGTGCATGCTACCTGTTTTTTTAAATTGAAATAATGTTACAGTAATAGAGTTTTAAACACATAGTAAAAGAATATTAAATATTGGTTAAGATTAAGATTTTATTTTCATCCTAACTAATCTTAGTGAAAAAGTAAAGAATGTAATAAAAAACAGCATTTATATTAGTTCTTTTTTTTTTTTGTGGTAGTAAATCTACGAAATATTTAAAAAATATATATTTAAGTGGTTAAAAATTACTACTAGATTAAAAAAGTTAAGAGGAAAAACCAATGACGTTTGTTCATCTACGATTTATTTTACAGATTACTTGTTTACCTTGACCAATCTCACCTTTGGTACATAACAGTAGAGAAGTTTGTGCTCATCATCAACTAAAATATGTTCTAATTGATTTGGAGGCAGATCATCGAGCCCCCATTTTAAATTAAGGCGCCCGCACCTTTCCTGAATAAGCTCCTGCCGCGCCAAGTTGAGGGACTGGGTCAACTCCAATGAATGTTCACTAGTAACCTCATTGTCACTTCCACTTACACCGTACAATATACATAAAAACAACACTAATCTACTTAATACATGCATTTTTGGCCATTAGAATTTCAATGCAAAATAAAAACTTTCGCACAACTACTACTTTTTAAATTAGGACACGTTTAACTCGAGTTTGGTCACAAAACGATACTGTGCCTTTGAATACCACAACTTTTTATAATAATGCACAATATTTAAGTTATAAAAGTAGTTTCCATTTTTATAATATTATTATTTGGAATATAATTAAATCGCGAAACATAAGATTACATATCAGCGAAGTACGTTCACTATCAACAGAGTTGACATTGGCACTGGTAGTGTGGTAGCTTATGAGCGAACTAGCGAGCGAGCAAAGCGACTAACGTTAAATTTGAATGAACGATATATTAGTGATGTCATATGTATCTGTATACTGTAGCCTGTAGATGCTTCTTTGTATGTGGTTGTAATTAGGCATATATGTATGTATATAGCCTGTATAAGCAAAAATAATAATGCTTAATTTAAGTATATAACAATTTTTTAATGGTATGACGTTTTAAAGCGTCATAGCCAACCAGTGAATTGATGGGTTGCTTACGCTTAGTTATAAATAAATGATGGGATTTACTTATTCATAGAAGGTCGATTATATGCTTGTGTCGTTTTGGCAGGCGCCCACACAGGCTTCGAGATTTTTTAAACTCTCTGGCATGGCCCCCATCTAGACGCTTATGAGCATTGAGCATGTCAGTATGGTCTAGGTATTCACATTAACAGATGGCTTGGATTACATGTTTTACTTATCGATTCAGTATTATAAAAAATTGCACGTATATACCGTCATTAACTCTAAGTTCATAATTATGTGAAGTATGTTGAGAGTTTAGGTATATTTTTATTTTTATGATGTTTATATTCATTCAAAAGACATTAATCAAAATATATCTCTTGGATTCTATTAGCACTGCATGTTATGCCTCGAGGAAAGCCATTATTTGACTAAATACTTACTCATTGTTAAGACGCGATTGTACAAATATTTATGTTGCAGTTTCAACTCTCACCGTATTCTCCATAATAATTTTGACCAAAATAACAGTTAAAAGTACTTTTGGCGAATGGTTAGGTTAGTACTTTTATGAATTAATTTGCAATCAAAATTACTGATAACTAATAATTTTTGAGTCAAAAGTACCTTTAACTGATTTTGCTAGTCAATAGTACTTTTGACTGGTTAAGAGTTTGGACTGCACATTTGACTGGTTAAGAGTTTTGACTTGCACATACTTATTGAGGTCATAAGTTCTGTCACACAATAGAAACTTTTCAATTATGGAATACCACACACATGGCCACAAAAATGTTTCTTAAATTTGAATTTAGAATCTTTTGCGAAAATAAGAATGTGTATTTTTTCATATTTTTTCGTATTATTAAATATGGAGTGGACGCTTAAAAGAAGACCGTGTCGCGGTTATCGCGCTAAATCGATGTGTTTACGCGGCAACTCAGATTTTTGACTTAGAGGAAAAGGCCTGCTAAACACGCCATCCTATTGTGGAGTCGCTCAAGGCATCCTTGATCAAAGCAGCAGCCAATATTGACATGGACCTATAGACGACTGGCCGCGCGGGTTGAAGGCCTGTGTACAAAATCGCGGAGCTCATTTTGAGTAATTGTAATTAAAATGAGAATCCATGCTTTATCATCCACGTTTCTTTTGATATATAAATGATTATTTTAAAAACAAACCTGCCTCAATTATTTCACGATAATAATGTGACAAAACTCAGTCAGTCAGTCAGGTCGTACCTGACTAGGTTAATATCTATATCTATAATGTGCAGTCAAAACTCTTAATCACCTACACCAACTGGCTTTTAGAAGGTTTTGACAAACTTTCACAAGCCTGTAAATGACTTTTAAGAATGACGATGAATTTTTAGGTATGGTAATAAAGAAAATATCATAATGGAAGCTTTCAGATAGCAAACTCGCTGTGGGTTCATTTTTGAATTGGAATTATAGGTAAACACTAGTAGTATTTCAAAAATTTTTTGTATTTTTTTAGTATTCTTAAACATCATATAGATAAATATTCAAATAATAAATATTTTTTCTAATAAAGACAATAGATATGTTATTATAATATATTTACTCTTTATTAATAATTAAATTTCTTAAAAAAATTTAAGTCGATAATTTTTCAGGAATTGTACTCTGTAACAATAAATAAAAACAATAAATATAAAATGCCACTTATATCTTCTTTTCAAACAATCTTTACAAGCGACACTTACCCTCAAATGCTGTATGTAACACACTTGATAATATTGTCGAATTAAAGCAAACGCTTCTTCAGCTACCGCAAGTTGATTGTATTGCCATGATAAGACAGCAAGGCACGCCCATAACGTTTCATCTTCTACAGTACGACATAGCTAAAGAAAATACGTAAATAGGCATATTAAGAATATAAATTAAGTATTATTGTCAGCTTAAAGTTATTAATATGAATTTTATCTTCACGCTGTATCTCGCACAGAGTAAGGTAAAGGAAATCTAGTGTTAAAACACTCCGCTTTCTACTTTCGTAATTTTTTCATATTATTGTGGGTCAAGAGGCGGAAATCAACGCCGCCGTTTGCACTAGGCAAACCCGTTGAAATTAAAATTTTAAATAACTAATTATCCCGAGTAATAATCGAACCAATGACCGTAGCGCGTACAGACACTGCGCTACGACGGCCTCAATATGAGATAATATGATATTTATCGAATATCAACAAAAGTATTAAAATATTAAATGTAACCAATCCAGTACCTGCAAAGCTTCATCCCACATATTATTGGCAACATGTTTTAACAATTTCTCAGGGAATGGAGCGAGCGACACGTGCAAAAGAGAACCGTTTCCACGGCATATGCTTACTATACCATCATCTATTGTCATTATACTTGGATTTCTACCTAAATCACTAAAATTAATAACATTAAAATAAAATATTTGTACAAATTCTCTAAATTACTAACTGACAGGTTGTGGGTGCGATTCCCACTCGAGGTAATGAAATATTTAATATTTTCTATTAAAATATTTAAAGTTTTCATTTCTTCCCTCTATCACAAGGTACGCAAAACGCGGCGTTGAGTTCTGCCACTCAACACGCCACAATGCCGTAAATTCGGCGGAAAGTGGGGAACGGATGTGGAACGGAGTGTCTTAACACTAGGTTCCCAAGTTCCCTCTGCTTACCCTCTCATGTGCGGGATACAGCGTGAAACCATCTAATTACATTTTTCCATTACATTTTACATCATTTTTCATAGAAATGCTAGTCTACGCTAAGACATTTTGTTGTTTACTATTTTAAAATCAAAATCGAAATATTCTTTATTAAATTCGGAAATTACAAGCTATTTTAAATCGGCTAGTTACTTAAACATCTTTAGTGTCAGTCCAACAAGAAGTTACCGGAAGGTTGGTCTGCTTAGAAGGGCCGGTACGGTACTCAACAGTTGCTCTTTTCAAAATATAGGTACCTAATTTACTTTAAATGTATAATATAAATAACTTTCTGACACGTCAGTGAAGTCGATTTTTTTTATAAATTAAGGGCTTCAAATTTGAGCAAGCAAAAACAGTCACTTTTTAACTATGTCGTAAGGATATCACATATGAAAATAAAATTACCTTAAGTCTTTACTAACAGTCGTTAATGTCAGCCAATCGGGTTGCGTAGCGGCACGTGGACAGCACCATGCTATCACAGAACTTGCTCGCAAGCCCACTAATAATTCTGTATTCGAGCTCCAAGTTATACTTAAAACTTGGGAACCTTTAGAAATATATTTTACAAGTCAAGTAAACATGAACATTATATCTTTAAGCAACAAAAAAATATATAAATCACGCCTTAAACTCAAAATATTACCAGAAGTTTATCAAAATACAATAGATACAACATTGCGAAAGATAGACAAAATAATAATAAATGATTTTTTTTGTTTCTGTTACTCTATAATTATTATGTTTAATAACAAATTTTCTCATATATATTTCAATTACAGTCATCGATAAGTTACAATTTTATTATATATTTAGATATGTACCTTAATTTGAAATACAGATGTGTGTTTTATGTTTGTTGGTCGTAACCAATATCTAGGCTATAACTAGTTTGTATGAATTTATTTCTTATAAAATTTCAAGAACGTCATAATAATATTTTCAAAATTAAAAGCGACAAAATTGAAACACTTACCCAATTTAACGAACTTAGATTTCGGATCTTTAATAGTCACCACGTATAAATCCTTATTGTAATCTAACAAAGCGATCTGCCTTTCATGAATAGGTCCAGTTTGACTTAAAGCTATGTTTGAAACAGTCATCTTATGCAATAGCTTAGTCACTGTGTTATCCGTAGAGCTCCGGACAATTAGGCCAGTTGGTAAATCGTATACGTAAATTGCTATAAATGTAATAAAATATAGTAACTACATTCACTCACTCACTCAGTTTCACGCTGTATCCCGCACATGGCAGGGTAGGCAGAGGGAATTTGGGAAACTAGTGTTAAGACACTCCGTTCCACTTCTGTTCCCCACTTTCCGCCCAATTTGAGGCATTGCGTGTTGAGTGGCGGATCCCAAACAAAAATTGAAAATATTAAATATTTCATTTCCTCGACCGGGGATCGAACCCAGAACCTGTCGGGTACCATCACACGCTTGTGCCAGTGCCCCGAAATGAAATATGATATGAATGAAATATTTAATATTTTCAAATTAAATATTTAATGTTTTCATTTCTGCGCTCTGGTAACAAGGCAGCGTTGAGTTCCGCCACTCAACACGCAATGCCTCAAATTCGGCGTTAAGTGGTCAACGGAAGCGGAAAGGAGTGTCTCAAGTTCCCTCTACCTACCCTGCAGTGTGCGGGATACAACGTGAAGCTGAGACTATTTTATTTCGTAAAACAATCTAATCATTCATTGTGTAATGATGATTTTTATGTTTTAAAATTTAAAGATATTCTACATATTAAAATACTGTTCAAGATATGAACGTATCAAAAAATAGTAAAGACAGAAATGTAAGATTTAAGCTCTTGATATGTTAACATTTTAATAAGTTATAATCAATAATAAAACTATCTTTACTTTTTCTATCATTCTGATCGACCATAGCAAACGAGTCCGGGCCAAGTGAAACCGCAGCTCGTCCAAGTGTCTCGGGTCGCGATCCACATCGCGGTGTCGCAAGTAAACGTCCCATATAACTGTATACGGAGATACCAGCTCTTTCTATGACGCATATGCATCTAGAATAAGTAGGTTTGACAATAAACATAGCATTATAATTGAGGACTGTGATGACGCAGAGGGAGAATCGTGTGACTGTAAATACGAGAGATAATGTGTTCGTGGAGAACGATACAGCGTGAAGTAAAAAAAATAAAGTAAAAGAAAATATGTGTATCATACAATCTTAACATTAATGGGTCAACATATCTTTATACACCATATGTGTCTATTATTCGACGACAATTATTAAACATGAAAAAAATATGATTAATTTTATTTTGATTTTTTGCCATGTGATCCCGGCTTAGAATAGGATTACCCTGGTACTGATGGTGTCGTAAGAGGCGACTAAAGTGCGTATGGTAGAGTCACGTTTCCAGTAATGGCAACACGCATGGGCAGACTCGACCGGATTGTTACCACCCCCGGCATTTAAGACCAGCGTTAAGTAGTGGCTTTGGCCACTGCGTTTCGCATTAGGTAATGCCGGGCCTCGGTGCCCATCCACTTTAAAAGACGGCAACGCGCCTGGAGCTCCTCTGGAGTTTCACGGGGCCGTAGGCGACGGTAATCACTTACCATCACGTGACCCGTACGCTCGTTTGCCGTCTTTCCCATAAAACTAGTCGTGGATACTCGCTCAAAAGTAAATACGAATTTGATATGCCTTTGAGCTTCTACCGGTGTTATTTTATATAACAGAATGTATTAAACCAATATTATTATTTCTAATACCTTACCTTTCAGCTAAAAGTATCATACTGATTGTTCCTTCTTTCAAATCAAAAGTAACAGGAGTATTCCAAGAAGTTAGTTTATGTATGAAGCATTGTTTAACCGTGGCTATGACTAGATGGTTGAAACCTAACGCTATTTGAATAACCCTATCTGGATAATCTAGTTGATCGCTTTGATCCGTCATTAGGTCCTTAATGGACACTACTTTACGACCAGTTTGTGTACACGCATAGTTTTTCCATGTATACTCTCTAAAAAATAAGGTAAGATTATATATAATGCTTACACATGTTAAATAGCAATTATTGACGCCTTTAGTGGCTCAGGGGCACACATTTGTGTGACTGTAAACGATAGGTTGCGGGTTCGATCACCACTTGAAGAAATGAAATACTTAATACTTTAATTTCATTGCTCTGGTAACGAGGCAAAGCGCGGCGTTGAGTTCCACCACTCAACATGTAATGCCTCCAATTCGGCGGAAAGTAGGAAACGACACCGAGTGTCTTAGCAGTAGGTTCCCAAGTTCCCTCTACCTACCCTGCCATGTGTGGGATACGTGTAGTTAAAAAAAGAGCTGAAAACATTGGCGTCATCATCTACTAAATGCTATTAAAAGAATATATTTATACGTATTTGCGTCCTTTATGGCTTTTGACATTTCGAAGGTACTAATCATACAATTAGAGTGTATTATCGATATAAGTATTTGCTTATAAACATTTTGTAAATATATCGATGCCTTAAAAAACATGGTCTTTTTTATTTGAAATGAACAGTTCGTAATAAAATATAATAAACCTGTCAATGATATGTGCAAACAGGACATGGCCGTTAGCGCATGCGGCGGCTAATTGGGTACCATCTGATGACCACGCAATACTATAGATACTTCCTGTTGATGGACGATCGAGACAGTGTGACCACTGAAAAAGGGAAGACCTTTTAATTTGCCATTTAACAATACATAGTACTTCCAATTTATATAAAAAAATATATACATAAATCTTGGTCATTAAAAGCAAAATTTGCCCCACGGCGTGATAATAAGTAAAAATTACACTAAATAAACAGACACCATTAAATTTCCGCTTTTTTATACTCTCTACAAACTCTTTATGATTGTATAACTAATATTACAGGTTAAACAATATTATCAATTACTTACACCATTAGCATTACATAGACGTATTAAATTATAGCTGCCTATTATGAACATATCCCCGGCAGGTGACCAGCTAACGCTTGTAATAGGCTGATCGTGTTTCACACTTATTGATATTTGCTGACCAAAGGAATCCCAAATCTGTTTACAAGACATACATTAACGTACATGTTAAAAAAATATATCTATTTTTTATTTTTAAGCATTGTGTCTTGATTGTTTTTCTTATTCTTCATATTTATCAAATATTTCATGTTATAATTTTTACTCAACGTCAAGCTTGGTCTAAATAGGCCTGTCCTTGACATATTCTATATCTACACTACCAATAAATCTGTAACCCATCACTGTCTGTATATGGAAGATATACAGTAAAAAAAAATCTTTACGTTTCTAAATGTAACAAAATAATAATTTTTAAAATTTTTGACTGTTTTTCTGTACGTTTGTACGCGCTAATCCCAAAATAAATGCAATTTTACTATTATACTTTGGCACTCTTCTGTCAACAATTTGTGTTGTTTTTGTTTAAATTGGTTGATAAATAAAAAAATACGTGAGTTCAAAAAAATAAACTGGATAAAATTTATACAATTTTAGTTTTCGATGTATAGATAGTCTTAAAAGTGATAATATTATTAGAACAAGAAAGTAATTGAAATTAATAAATAAAAAGTGTAGTGTTGAGTGGTCGCTAATTCGAAATAAATACTGAAACAAACTTACCTTAGAATAACCATCTTCAGATCCAGAAATTATTAAATTATTGTTTGCATTCCACGCGACGCATAAAATGATACCTTCATGTGCTTTCCACTAAAATAAGGGAAAAAATAAAAGTTATGGTTTACCAAACTAAACCATAACATTTATAAGTTTTAATTTTTTATATGTGTACCTTTGTAACTTTTATGTTAGAACTCAAATTTTTAATAATAAGCGAACTGCCTTTTGCATACAAAATTGAATTACTATCCGGACTCCATATAGCACCGTAACAAGGAACGTCAGACTGTATAACAGTAGAACGCAGTAAGCCATTTCTAGACCAAATTTTTACAAAACCATCTTCGCCAGCTATAATTAAATTATAATGAATATAATTAACACATTAGATTAAGTATCATTACATTTGTAGGTACTATTATATTATAATATACACCAGTAAGAAGTCCAGCTCCGTCAGGACTCCATTGTGTGGCTAAGCATGCACCCTGATGAGCATTTACACTCTTTTCAATTCGGCCATTATTGTTAACAATGTGAAATCTGTAATATATACTAATTAGTAATAGTTATTTATTTCTATAATATATAAAACTAATCTTATTTCATTTCTTCGCTCTGGTACAAGGCAAAACGCGGCGTTGAGTTTCGCCTCTCAACACGCTATGTCTGAAAAATCGGCGGAAGGTAAGGAACGGAATTGGAACGGAGTGTCTAAACACTAGGTTCTCAAGTTCACTCTGCCTACCTAGCCATGTGCGGGATACAAGCGTGAAGCTGAGTAAAGTAATACTTCATTTAGATTTATTCATTTAGAAGAAAGAAAAATCTATTAAAAGAGTGTGTTAGATAGAAATGAATTACAGTGAATATAAGGTAATTATAATTCTTTATAACTTTTCAGCCTCATCACAAATATTACAAAGAAACAATATTGTAGTAATCTTACGTTGTGGATATCAATTATTACTATATTGGTCTACTCACTTGCCATCAGCGCATGCTATCAATATTACATCATTTTGATGCTTGTTACTGCCAATATTCAATTTTGGAAATAGGTGCATGCAAGTTGGATAAAAATCTTCTGGAAATGTCGTTATCACTAAGCATTCCCCTGTTACCAGATTCCATTTTATAAGTTTATGATCATCTCTAAAAAACAATTTAATAAATGTTCCCATTTTTTTACATGCTAAAATTAAATAAGTTATAGCTGTGTCTTACCCGCATGAAAATACATCTTCTGTATTATTCCAGCTAGCACATGCCACTACTCCTGAATGTTTTGGTTCTTTAAGAAGAGAAATTTTTAATTTCATTGTAAGAAAAAATATTGCAATGCTTAGGTTTTGTTGAAATTTGTAACCGTGACCATGGCAACCACTATAAGCGATGTTAACATTTTCTGTTCTTTCTAATAAGTGCGAGAGAGAATCATTAAAATAATTGTGAAAATAAAATATTTTATGACACAACCTATACTTTATTAATAAGTATATTAAAAATGCAGCGCCTTTTAAAAGTGCCTAAGCGATTTATATTGTTCAATTTCATTCGTTCAATAATATTGAGTTTTTTGATGTAGTAATACTAATGTAACATGTGTCAATTAAATAATTGTCATTAAATATTTACCACATGGTTTTGAAAGTTCGCCAGATTAGGCTTGAATTGTAATATTTACAATATTTAGATAACTTTATAGTACCGTTATGTCTGACGTACCAGATTTAAGTTCTGACGAAGAGCATTTCGAGGAAGACGAGTGGCAAGAAATGGAAACTAGCAACGAACCTGTAATGTGTTTATTTTGTTCAAATATATTTTCAAGTATTGAAGAAGCGATATCTCACTGTGAAAATATTCATAAGTTTAATCTAAATACATTAAAAGCTAAATTTAGCATGGATTGTTATTCATACATAAAACTAATAAATTATGTGAAAACTCACAAGACAACTTCAGATGAAATAATGAATTCAGAAAAAGTAGTTTGGGATGATGATAAGTACTTAAAACCAGTTGACAATGACGAATGGTTAATGTACGACTTTGATTCCATAATAGACAAGCCAAATTCTCCAAAAACCTATCATGCAAATGTTGAAAACGGCTTGGTGACATTATCTCAAGCTCACTTTACAGAGCTTCAAAGAACCATACAGACGCTGACAGAACAGTTAAAAGAAAGTGAAACTCACCTTCAAATGGCTAAAGAAGATGTGGGCAAAATGCAAGAATCAATGAAAACAATAGTAGATGGTGGTTCTGTTAATAATGGCACCTCTGAGGGCACTATAATCGTAGACTGCGTTTCTAAAGTTCCACTAGAATTTGATGAAGGTTATTTTAGTAGCTATGCACATTTTGGCATACACTATGATATGCTCTCCGACAAAGTTCGCACGGAGTCCTACAGAGATGCAATTCTTAATAACAAAGACTCAATTAAAGACAAAATTATACTTGATCTTGGTTGTGGGACAGGTATCCTATCAATGTTTTCTGCAACTGCAGGAGCTAAAAAGGTGTATGCTCTTGACCAATCTGAAGTGATTTACCACGCCATGGATATAATTAGGGAGAACAATTTAGAAAATACTATAAAAACAATAAAAGGCAGACTAGAAAATACAGAGTTACCAGATAAAGTAGATATAATAGTATCAGAGTGGATGGGATACTTCCTTCTATTTGAAGGAATGTTAGATAGTGTTATTTATGCAAGAGATCATTGTCTTAAGCCTGGTGGTCTATTGCTGCCTAATAAATGCACTATAAGCCTTGTGGCGAATGGAGATGTTGATACACATAATAAGTTAATAGAATTCTGGTCTGATGTATATGGATATAAAATGAATTGTATGAAGTCCGAAGTAGTTAGAGAAGCAAGCATAGACATTGTTCCATTCAAAAATATAATTTCTGAACCATGTGTTGTTAAAGAAATAGATATTTACACCTGTAATACAGAAGTAGTGAACTTTAATTCTAGTTTTAAGTTACAGATTACTAGTGATGGTGTCTTAACTTCACTTGTAGGTTATTTTGACACATTTTTTGATTTACCCAATAATGTCTCATTTACAACTGGTCCTCATAAAACTCCTACACATTGGAAGCAAACAGTTTTTTTCTTCAGAGATTGTAAAGAAGTAAAAAAAGGTGAAGTTATTGAAGGCACTATTACTTGTAATAGACAAAAAACTGATGTACGAGCACTTACTGTACAAATTGATATATTTGGAAAAACTCATAAGTTTATTCTTAGTTAATTATGTATAGAACTTTACCATTTTAAGTTGCATTAAGTAATAAATATAATGGTGCTTTTTGTGAAGCTTAAGTGTAGAAAGTTTAACTTTCATTCAACTGTGTTTTGTGATATGACTAGGAATATATTAAAATGTTATAAATAAATGCATATAGCTAAATAAAGCACTGATTTAAAAATATAGTTGTTATATAGCTTATGGTATACTTTTTTGTAAACTGGAAAACTTTAACCGAGAATTGTGTCTTATTTCTGTAAATCATAATATAAAGGCTTTGCAAATATCAAGTTACTTAAATACTTATGGTTTTAGTTAACAAATGTTGCCAGCTAACTTGACTTAAGATATTTATTACATTTATGTAAAATGAAACTGCTTTTTTTAAATAAAAATAGGAAAGGTGCTTCTACAGATATGTATTATAATAATATTAGTCTATATATGCAAAAGCTTATGAAACCATGTAAAGTAAATAAAACAATTTTTCTACGAAAATGTTTATTTCAATTTTTAAATATTTTACACAAATTTCAAGGTTTAGTCACTATTATTTACACATAAGTAGAAAACGAAAGTGAACATTACATATTGAGATTGATAGTACGACAGATGTAGTTGAAAACAAAATGTATTAATTAGGCTTTGATAGTAATTCTTTTTTGTTTATTACAACAATATTTTAACCGTCTTTTTTAATATTATATTTTTATTTATTACATTTAATACATTTATAATCAAAAATTAGATTCCATTTTAAGGATTGAATTTAAATATTCAAAATATATTCAATCCATATTTTATTTATAATCAAGCTTAGTTAGAAGAATTTTATTTATTTAACACACATGAAGTTATATTTTTAGTTACAAGAACTAAATTTGAGCTCAAGCTCATAAATCGATACAAAATGCTAGAAGCTTTTACATCTAATCTTTAGCTGATATATTATGTAAGTACATGTAGAATAAAGGTATTGGGAAGAAATAAAGTTCACTAAAATTTACTATTATCGATCGACTGACTATATTGCTTTCTACTATTAAAATAATTAATATTAAATATTGCGGCTAGTGGAGAAAATAACTTTAAACTTTTATGTATATTATGTTGGTACACTTGGATATGACACTTGTAGGAATTATGAGGTTTTAATATAATATTAGATATTAATTAGTAAATAAGATGGCATTGTCCTTTTACACTTTTACATCTTATTAACGTATGTATCTAGTGTCAATCCAAGTGTAAATAAACACTTAAAAGTTAACACTACACTTTATAAAGCTATAATCCCAATCAGAATGGCGACTACACTATTTACTAGCTAAGTACATAAACGCACAATATATAGTTATATTTTTTATAGATGATAAATATATATAAAAGATCTATTGTACAATCTTGTTAAGCGTAACCAGTTGGTTAAAATCTAGCTTACCATCCCTGGAATTACATGATTATGGTTTGTCATGATATTTCATAGAGAATGGTCCCACGTACCTGTTTGGAGAACTAGGCCCATGATATTTTATTTTAGTAAATACCTCTTGAATAATATTAAGGAAAAATGTGAATATATTTTTTAGGAAATATTCAAAAGTAGTTTTAGATTTTGATTTTGGGCTCTGTTTTTTTTGTTTATTTTTTTACTCATGATTTTTTCAAGAATCTTTGCAAAATACTTTAGTGATATAAAAATTTGGCATCAATGTCAAAATTTATATTTTGGCTCGTTTAATTTTCGATTTATGAATTTAATTATTAGAAATACAAATGTTTATTTAGTAATGATTTTTAGTAACGACGGTGGATTTTATAAGGACGAATGATATTTCAGGTAATAGACCTAAAAGGACGGTTATATTGGGTCCTCCAAATTCTTGCTGATCGTCCCTATTAAATTCTATCCCTGATTTTCAGTCTAAAAATTATGAATGATATCCAGAATTGAGTAAATAATTAATACATCATGTATGAATGTTGCTATATTCAACATAAAGCAAACCGTAAGCAGAAATTTATGATTATACGAAAACGAGACGACAAAATTTACAAAATGACAATAACACTTGGTCAGGGAATATCAGGACTCCAATTTAATCGGAAATATTAAAATTAATAAGCGTATTTTTCATATGGGTTAATTAATTCTAGTTAAATCTACGTTACAAGTTTAAATCTATTGATACATTTATTAATATATTTTTCCATAGAAAGAAGATGCAAAGTCTATATACTTTTTGCTCCGACACCAGCAGTTTTATACATTTGCTCTTAAAAACTAATTATACTTGAATTTGAAATATTAAATATAACTTACTATGAAGTGTTAACCTGACGACGAAGTGTATTCTTATAAATAAATAACCTACACGTGAGTACACTTTGAAAAATAAATTTTATATTTTTTCCATTTTCATATTTATAAAAGTATTTTTTGCGTATGATCCATGAAAAAGATGTTTTAATAAACATAATATTTACTTTTCCAGTGTAAACAATTCTATACTAATAATATGTACCTATAACTAATTAATTATTTATTATATTCGAATTAATTCTATTTGTAAAACTGTCTTTTACAATATAAATTGAGTTAAGTATATTATATAGTAATAAATATTCGATTAAAATGTACTAAAAAGTCTTTGTACGGAAAATAATACTTTATTTGACGCTACACAAAGAATAAATTTTAATTGTAGACTAGATATTAAACATTGAAAAAAAGGTTACAAGTACTATATTATTATACAACGGAATAATAGTTTTAAATATCCGAAATATAATATATATTTTATCACTATTGCTATATATAACTAATATCTATAATTATTTTTTTAAGATTTACCTATAAATTACGATTATGCGTATTTAATGTACGTAAGATGTACCAAAAAATAAAGATCTAAGTGTTGAACAAATGAAATCTATTTACAATATACTAAATCGGTAAGTAGATACGAGTCCCGCTCGTTATATTTAACTAACTACGTGATGAGGTGGATTTAAGTAGAATTTTTATTTAGATCGAGCTGTTTCTTAATTTACTTATTAATTAAGAAACAGCTCGATCGATTAATTATTTTGTTTCTTATTTAACATTCCGTTGAATATCTGAAATATATGAAAATAGCGTTTCATCAAGGACGTTTAGGTATCTTCACTCACTCAACTTCACGCTGTATCCCGAACATGGCAGGGTAAGCAGAGGGAAATGGGAAACCTAGTTAAGATACTCCGTTCTGTTGCCCACTTTTCGCCCGATGCACTTGAGGCAATTTGTGTTGAGTGGCGCAACTCAATTTGACTTGTTACCAGAGCGAAGAAATAAAAACATTAAATATTTATACTATGTTTTTAAAGTGTTATTCCACACTTAGGACAGAAATTAAAATATTTTTAATTTTAAGTTTAGTATTAAATATTTAATTTGATAATATTAAATATTTTATTTTAATCTGTCGTGTTTACTGTCACACGCTTGTGCCCCTGCGTTACGACAGACCTCAAGGTTTAGACGTCATCCACCTCATCACAATCTAAGGGCAAATGAACAATTAAAGCTACTTAACTTTGTACACTACGCGTGCCGGTCTACGGCCCGCAATAAAACTCACTACGTTGTCTTCCACATAGAGAATTTATACATCGGCATTAATTGTGCATTATTTAATTAATATAATCAATATAATAGAAACGTAACGATTTTCAATGAAAGTTGGCTACTCAGTACTTTTTTTTTGTGTGTGGCCTAACCAAATATTTGTTTTATTTTTTATTTATATATTTTTCCTTTTCAATGTCTTGTTGTATTAAATGGGATCTCAGTTAAAATATTATTCATCAAAACAAATATTGTTTTTCGTATAAATTATATACATTCAATGAAAAATAAAATAATTAAACAAAAACATTTTACTCATTTAATATTGATATGACACGAATGTCATTTGAAATTAAATATTTATATTGTTGAAAAAGAATATATAAATATGTTCTTTTATCTGGTTAGGCCACTTCAATTGCGATTAGAAGCTACAATAATCATCGTTTTCTTTTGTTTTCTCTATATGTAACTAAGTATCGATAGCCATCTTTAATTTTATGCGACCTATACGAATTATTATGTTAAGTTGTACTTTTTACATAAACTATTAATATTTTTTACATTTTCAAATAAAACTGAAAATATTAAAACATAAATATCTAACAATTAACAATTAATAACTTTGCACTTACACTCTTAAAGAGAAAAAAAAAACACGTCTATGTAATTTTGTGCGAACACTACAATACAACGGCGATAAGCGAATGAATGACAACATTAATTCCTAACATTAGAAGCATTTCTTTAAATAGAAAGAAAAAACTATAATAATAATGAGGCCTGTCGTGGCGCAGCGGCACTGGCGTGTAACTGTAACCGACAGGTTCTGGGTTCGATCCCTAGTCGAGGAAAAATAAATATTTAATATTTTCAATTTAAATATTTAATGTTTCGTTTCTTCGCTCTGGTAATAAGGCAAAGCGCGGCGTTGAGTTGCGCCACTCAACATGCCTCAAATTCTGCGGAAAGTGGGGAACGGAAGTAGAACGGAGTGTCTTAACACTAGGTTCCCGGGTTCCCTCTGCCTACCCTGCCTCGTGCGGGATACAGCGTGACGCTAAGAAAGAAAGAAAGAAAAGAAAAAAACCTAATTTTATAAAATTGAATAGAGGTCGTTGAAGTTATCATCGTCACTACATAAAAATACTATATATTTTTTGTTTATCGTTTTAGTTTGATAATTAATTATCCTTAAGAATCTGAATTGGAGCTCCCTAAGCTCCAACCTAGCGTTTAAACTCCGATCTTATTAAGACTCTTTCATTCCCCACTTCGATATTAGGCATTGGGCGCTGAGGATCCGAGTGTACGTATCTGTAATAGTATTCCGCAATGTATTTTAAATTTGCCACAGTTAACTAGGAAAGCTTACTATACTGTCCAAGAATATTTGAAGGAAAATAATGTTTCATCAGGATAGTCACCATTGTATTAAACAATGAAATTGTAACCTCATTCAATATTGAAAAGAGCTGAATAGTTGCTCTTGCCGGCTCTTCTTTCTTTGGAAGCTTTGCCTCGTAACAAAGCGAAGGAATTAAAATATGAACCCATAAACAGTCATGTTTACAACCACATACTTGCGCCTCTGGGCATTCCATGTACCTCGTATTAATCGGCTGTAAAAAATATATTGTAATATATGTTAAATTGTGATCATTAAAAAAATACTTCTAACGTAAGAAAAATATAAATATAAGTTTTTATAATTTATTTTTTCAACAATGAGTGAAACATGTTGCAACAACTCTTTTTCACGTTATTTACAAGGTTGGCTAAATATTATTCATCTGTTGGTGGGGAAGTCCCGTTTGTCTCTTCTTCCAGTTTGGCTCGAGCTTCTGCGTCTGAAATTATAAAGTTTAAATGTTATTTTCTACAATAAAATATTTACTTTAAAATTATTAAGAAATTATCGAGAATACTTTTTATAAGAAAAGGTTAAACTTTCAAACTTGGGCATTGTCTATTTTCGATTCCTTCAATAGAAACTATAAACAAACAAAATATCTAAATGTAAAAATATTTTTATAAAAACATAATTTTCTAGTTTCTATTTTTTTCTATTTTACATATTTACAGAGTAACTACAGATAGTATAGCTACTATTCACTCATTAATGGCAAAATTCAACACCATATTTTATATATAATAATCCGCACCATAAATAGTATCTTGAACTGCCGACCGCAGAGACGGAAATTTAGCTATCACATTTATAATGTAAATTGTTATATGTCATTAAAAAATAAGGTATATGTTAACATTACCTTTCGCAGCTTGTTCCTTCCATATTTTTTTATTATCTGTGAGACAGGCAACCCATGGCTTCTTGATTTTAAACTTATTCGTTTCTGCTGAAAATCAAAATTGAAATGGTTTTAAATTTATAACATTTGGTGAATCTGATATATGCTACTGTTAAGGTGTTTGCTATGTCGCTTTTTTACTCAAAGCGTCTATAAGGGGAAAGTAAGAAATGATAGAATCAATATCATTGGCTATCAGAAACACAACCTGGGTGTGATATAATACTATATAATATATTTTATTAAATAATCATTCGTTGAATCGCAGGGGCTCAATTTCTATTAGGGGAAATGAAATATTTAAAAATTTTATTTTCCTTGTTCTGAAGAGCGTGGCGTAATGTTCCGCCACGCAATGGCTTAAGAACTCGGCGTAAAGTGGGAAACAGAAATGCCTTAATCGCAGTATCTTAGCACTAAGTTCTGAAGTTTCTTCTGCCTACCCTGTTAAGTGTGTACAGTGCGAAGCTAAAACAACTTCAATGACGTCAAAGATTATTCCATAGTAAATTTTATTATAAATATCAAGTTTGAGCCACACAATAGCTTTAAATAGTTTAATAGTCAAATATTTATAGTTGTGTTATTGAAACAACCCACCTGTATTTTCTTCATTAATCGGTTCTTGACCAGAACAGCTAGTCGAGTTTTTAGTACTAGAATGTAAAGGCCCGAGGATACACTCTAGCATATCCGCACATACCCCCATGCTGGGTTCAACAATGAAATCTATAAAACCAATCTGAGATTCCGCTACCAGAGTATTATTTCTATCGCACAGCGGACTGAAAGGGAGCCCTAGTTCCCGTTCTTTGTCACCTTGAAGGAAGAACTCGTCGAGGAGACTCATAGTCCATCTGTGGTGAAGATCCCATCTCTGGAATAAAGTTTAAGTTGATATAATGTTTATTAAGTAGATAAGGTAGGATCTAATCAACTACTAACTACTTACGTAATAAAAACATAAAATAAATTAAGGATGGTCGTACTACATTTAAAACAAAAATATATGTTTAAATAAAGGTTTTTTTTCTTGTGTATTTAACATTCAAAAGTAGAGTGTGCCTTTTGATCTCACCTTTGCAGGATGTGATATATCACAGCAATGCAGCACTAGCGAGGCAGCCTTAGATTTATCCACTGTGGGCTCCGCTAAAGAGAGTAAAGACCTCATGTTCTTCAGCTGCTGGAAATGGAATGACATGTCCGTGGCCAGCACCATGTCGATCACCAACGTGCGGAACTCACGGAACTCGTCGCGAGACAAATTTTGTAATATATTACATTCTTCTTCGCGTATCAATCTGAAAATTTAAACGGAAAATACTAAATCTAAGTATATTAAAAAAATAATGGTTATTAGGTAATTGTATATAAAATATTATATTCAGCTTCCCGCTGTATCCTGCAATCAAGCAAGACTTAGTCTTAAGACGCTCCGTTTCGCTCTCTACTATAATATAAGGCAAAATATCTTAGTAGATAGGTTTAGTTCAAAATACATATGTGATCTTTAAAAATGGCTTCTAAATAAGTATTTAAAAATGGCATTCGAAGAACAGAAAATTATTTTTGCAATGCAAATGCAATATTCATTTATTAGAAAGATTGTGAATAGAGAAAGTTCCTTATTTTTTGTTTGCCTGTTGACATCTCAGTCCATTATCATCCAATATAATACCTATTCTCAAAGAAGCTTTTCTAATAACAAGAAAGAATTATATCTTAAAAACAAATATATCTTAACGTAAATAAATTAAATTAAATATATTTAAAATGTAAATGATAAAGTCGGTGGCAGTTCAAAAAAATAACATAAATATTAAATACATTCAAAAAAAATAATGCCAACATCGTCGCGAGTGCCGGTAAATGGTCAAATCTGACTACGAAAAGCCGATTTTAAACAGCAAATATGTTTATAAGTATCAATTATTACATTCATTACTTTTTTATTTTATTTCCAAAAATATATTAATTATAAAGTAAAAAAAAAAATAGAATTTAGTTTTTGATTAAAATTGTGCATTGTGTGTTTGTATAATGTTGAAGTGGCTTTTTTTGTTTTATTTACTAAGAATCAGATTTTCATTATTTACTAAGAATCAGATTTTTTAATTATGAACCAAATCAAAATTCCATAAAAGGAAAATGAAAAGATCACCATAAAGTACCTCAAAAGCTTTGAATTGTGTGTTAGGTTTGTTTTCATTATTTTTAATTTTATTTATTTAATTTTCATTTTCATTACTATAAGAGATATATCTCTCGATACTTCAAAAGGTAACAAAAATATCGTTATATATAATATTTTTTAACAATTAAATTAATTTAAACGAGAATTTTCTCCATTGCATGTAAATGGATTGAAGGAATCCACGGCGGCAACGAACGGTGACCTTATATTACTTATATATTGTAAATTAAAATATATATTATAGATATATTAAAAACAAGATAAAATATATCAAAGGTACTGAAATATCTATCTATAGACCAGTAAATAAATAATAACATATTATTTAATAATCCTTATTTTCAAAGAAAACCAAAATAAAGAGATTTATATTAGAAATCCGTAGTTTAAATGGTTTACAAAATAAACTTTTCAATAGATTATTTTGGTTTATTCCTTTGTTTGCTTTCTGAAGGGATTTCAAAAGAAAATTTATTCGTAGATGATAGAGATTACAGCCATAAAACTCAATAAAGGCACCTTGCCTCCTACAATTTTAAGATAAAGCCTTTCATATTCATCTTTGCTTAATTTTCATGAATTTATTATATTAAGTCTTTAGTGTTTATAATGGGATAACGTTTAGATATTTTAGGGAATTTACGTCTGCAATTCATATGTTTTTGAAAGCTATTGCTGGCTATGGTTAACGGTTCCAATTTTACGTATGTATGTATATATGAGAGCCGTATTATTACGTATGTTTGTTTATATCAGAGGCCTGTCGTGGCGCAGCGGCACAAGCGTGTGACTGTAACCAACAGGTTCTGGGTTCGATCATCAGTCGAGGACATGAAATATTTAATATTTTCAATTTAAATATTTTATGTTTCATTTCTTCACTCTGGTAATAAGGCGGCGTTGAGTTCCGCCATTTAACACGCAATGCCTCAAATTCGGCGGAAATTGGGAAACGGAAATGGAACGGAGTGTGTTAACCCTAGGCTCTCAGGTTCCCTCTGCCTATCTTGCCTCGTGCGGAATACAGCGTGAAGCTGGAAAAAAAAATGTATATATTTTTTTTTAGTGTTTTTTTTGTTTACCAATATAAAGAAATGTCTTTACGATACTTAGTTCCAAGACACTCTATTATCGATATCAACATCGAGCTTCACGCTGTATCCCGCACATGGCAGGGTAGGCAGAAAGAATCTGGTAACCTAGGGTTAAGATACTTCTGTGCCCCACTTTCCGCTGAATTTGAGGCATTGCGTGTTGAGTGGCGAAACTGAACGTGGCGATTAAAAATATTCAAATATTTCTTTTCCTCGAGTGGGGATCGAACTCACAACCTGTTGGTTACAGTCACACGCTTGAGCCACTGCGCCACGACAGGCCTTACGTCTATTATTATTACTTTTTATGTAGAAAAAAACGTTGCAATATTTACGCAACATCAAAAGTGATTAAACAAAGTATAAAACTGTACTAGCATTAGATACACGCTGTGTGAAAAGCTCTGTCTCGTGGGAAATTACGTTATGCTGCTGTAGGCTTTGTTTAGAATCTCGATATTCCGATCGTATAGCTGTATTTCTTTTATTATAAGAAACCTATTTCCTTTCTTTTTATTTTTATTGGTCGTAAGTACAAATTCTTGTCCGGCGATATATTGGTAAAATTTTGTAAGTATTTTGTTTGTTTTTACTTCACGCTGCTTCACGCAAGTTTCACTTCAGGAAGGGGAAATCTGGTATTAAGTGACGTTATGGTCTTTGCTTTCCAATTGATTTTCAAAACATTGTGTATTGAATGGTGGGAATTAACGATATACTTTACCAGAACTTAGAGAAAGGAAATAATTCATTTACGTGTCCTTGCACTACATGTAATGACTAATAGAGAATTGTAATAAAGCTCGTAATAATAATATTTGCAACCACATTAAATGTATGTATATATTTTGTTATAAACTTGCAGAATAAGTAATAATAAACTTTGAACTTCAAAATTAATTTAAAAGACGACATAATATGTTCTATTTTCATTTTTATTTAAAATTATCCTTATTTTCTATTTCTTTTATTTTAGATGACAAAGCGCAGTGTTTAATTCCGCTACTCAACGTGGTATGTCTTAAATTTTGTCAAAAAAAAATAAAAAAAAAATCATCATATATATTTTCCGACTAACAAACAGGAGAAAAGTTAAAAGTTAAAATATTTATAAATTCTTACCTAAAAGCGGCACTTATATGATGGTTTTCCAATACAGCTCTATCGTTGTACAGCAGAGCGGTATCCGAGCCCGACATCACGTGGAAGTTGTTAGTTGTGCCAGTGTGCTCGAAGTCGTGGACCACCGCCGCTACTAATGTTGCGAATATTTCCAAGTCTGATAACCAATTCTGGAATAAAAATATGTATGCTTACAAAAAATACTGTCCTAGTGCAGGTGCACCAGCTTTCGACTATAAACGCAAAACGTTTTAGCTTCGATTCCCACTATAGGAAATAAAATATTGATATATATTTCTTCGCTCTAATAAAGCAAAGTGCGGCGTTGAGTTCTGCCATTTAACACGCAATTCCTTGAATTCAACGGAAAGTGTGAAACGGAAGTACCCTCTACCTTCCCTGTCGTGTATAGCATGAAAATAAAAAAACGTCTGATTTTTTTTGTTAGTGTCCATATACATTGCTTTATCTAATGGTTGATGAGTAAAAGTCATACCCAATACATTATATATTACAATAAGAAATAAATTAAAATTTAGTAGAAAATATGAATTTAAAAATGAAAATGCTTATAACTTGTATAAGAGTCGTTTTACATTTGATATGTTATATGTATTTCTACAGTGTATAGAATTACTCGCGCCAGTCTGCTTGTACCACAATGTACGTGAGAAGGGCTCAAAATAACATTATAAGCGAAATATGAAGACAGTTTGTGGTACTGTCTAATTATAAATTATTTTGATACAAAAGACGTTATTGTGGCACGCTCAGGGTATACTTTAGGTTCTGAACCATGATTTCTGGTTCAATTCTAGCCAAATCTATTTTGTCGAACTTAATATTTTTAATTGACGTAACAGCCAAAACATAGTGTAAGAAAAAAAAATTTTGATACTTAAAATTAAAAAAAGAGAAGAAATAAAACTATATAATATATATAATTTGATAAAATCTCCGTTTAGAAATGTTAACAACATAATAGTTGGATAGTAGAGAGGCGCGGGTTCAAATATTCTATGATCAAACTTATATATATTTCTAATTAATTAATTTTCTTCCCTAAGTGTAGAATAACATTTAGAAAAAATGTGTAAGCAATATATAAAATAATTTCTTACCATAAGTCCGGTCTGGCACAGCATGTAGTGCACCGTTTGCGCCACGTCCGCCGCATGCAAGTTATTATGGTAGGGGTTGTGAAATTTGCAATAGCCTTCCTCGATACGACTGAGGAAGTTCTCGAGGATCGTCGGCGGCACCTGCACGATGAATAACGGAATTGAATTTCCACTGCCGATTCTAATGTTTGATTAATTCGAGTATTTCAAACTGAATTTCGGTTGCATTTCAGATATTGATATATGACGCTTATCTCGATCGAGTTGGGTCAAAACGCGGCGTTACATTCTGTCGCTCAGCAAGTATTGAATTTTAAAGTTAATTTATCTGTGTTATACCGATTATACGGAAGATGCAATTAGAGATCAAAAATACAAGAAAAAACTCTTAAATAGAATTTCTACTCTCTATTTGTGCCCTCTTACCAATATAGGTAGCTCGATAAATTTACTCGTGGCCTTTCGTGGTGTAGCGGCACAAACGTGTGACTGAAACCGACAGGTTGTGGGTTCGATCCTCATTCAAGGTAATGAATGAAATATTTAATATTTTCTATTTAAATATTTAATGTTTTCATTTCTTCGCTAAGGCAACAAGGCAAAGCACGGCGTTGAGTTCCGCGAATTATTAAATTCGACAGAGAGTGGGGAACGGATAGGAGTGTCCTTACACTAGTTTCCTAAGTTTCCCTCTGCCTACCCTGCCATGTGCAGTTACAGCGTTAAGCTGAGTGAGTGATAAATTTATATATATATATATATATATATATATATATATATATATATATATATATATATATATATATATATATATATATATATATATATATATATATATATATATATAGTAATTTTACAAAAAATAAATTTAAGATGAAGTTATATTTGAGTAACAGTAAGATTAATTGGTGGATTTTTTATTAGTTTAAAATGTTTTTGTCAAATTGATATAAAGTCATTAATTGCTTATTCTTCTGTTGCTCATATAAGATTAGTAATTGGGGGTTTAATAACAATAAATTATTGAGGATATTTAGGATCTTATTCTCTCTATCTTTTATATATATATATATATATATATATATATATATATATATATATATATATATATATATATATATATATATATATATATATATATATATATATATATATATATATATATATATATATATATATATATATATATATATATATATATATATATATATATATATATATATATATATATATATATATATATATATATATATATATATATATATATATATATATATATATATATATATATATATATATATATATATATATATAACTAGCTTCTAGTTAGCTAGTACCAACTATGATGTTTGCCAGTTTAATACTATAATAGTATTTAGAATTTGCTCAGCGAAGTTGTCTTACATCGTAGTTAGCACCTGTGGGAGCGTTGTTGAAACTGAAAATTACATTTCTAAGATTGTGCTTTGTGTTACGATATAATATTGTAAGTTTAGTTTTTAAATGAAAGTGATTTATTTTGAAACGTTTGTTGTTATTGAATTGGATCATTTGTTTTACGCAATTAATCATTTTTATCTTTTTTTTTTTGTGGGTGATATAGAGATAATTTAGTATAAGGTGCTCTGTTCTCCCGTATGGTGATATGAATAAATAATTAAAGGTATTCATATTAAATTTAAATAAAATACACAAATTTATATTTATTATACAAGACAAGGCAAACGACGGTACGGGTCACCTGATAATACCGCCTTAAATTACCGCCATGTGTACGAGTGGCGTGTTACCAGCTCCAAGCTCCAAGCTGGGTAAGCAGTATGAAAGGTAGGTAGAGAGAACTTAGAAACCTAGTGTTAGGTTTTGCCTACCCTGCCACGTACGGGATACAGTGTGAAGCTTAAAAAGGAGCAATGAAAATAAATAAAAAACTTTAAAAAAATCTAAAAACTTCCTAAGTCTAAGCAAAGCAGTTACATTACTTATTACGAGAAAAAAGTTAAAAAAATATTACTTACTTTCATAAATAATATATTATCAACAAGAAATATCGTTGGCTCAAGTAAATTACACAAGTTTTTGTACAACGTGAACCCAGCGTTTAGAGGATTTCGTATTTTTTAAACTTTTCTCATTTGTTCAGTTTAGTTATTATGTATTCAAATCTATTGTGACAAGACTTTTTTTTACTGGTACTGGTAATTAGAGTTTCAATTATTTTTTAACTACTCACTCACTCAGCTTCACGCTGTTTCCGCACATGACAATGTAACTTGGGAACTTAGCGTTAAGACACTGCTTCGTTCCCCACTCTCAATTTTATTCTAATTTCCATAAATTAGATAGTTTTAGTAGCCTTTATAAAATAAATGAAAATTAGAAAAGAGTGTCATGATATACCAATCTCACTGTCTATATTCCTATGTGAGAAAAAGCGTGAAGCATTTTTTTTTCGCAATCTTTTATTATTTTTTTGGGTCCAAAACAAATGTAATTCTGACGGGAAATCTTTGTATTTCGACTGTCAAAAATATTTAAGAGATTAAGTCGAGTATACCTTACACAACTTAATCTGCTGAACTTCAAGCTTAAATTACAATAAAATATTCGGGTCTACACACTCATAGAACACAGAAAAAGTTAATGAAATCAAAAGATACGAACATTTAAAAACAGTTTTTACTGTTTTTGTGTGAAATTCCATTGAATACTTCTAGTGGACCTACAGTTATGAAATTTAGCACAATGTGAGAACGTTAAGTACAAGTAAATGGAAATAATCCATAAATAAAAATTATATTGATATTACTGATAAAACCGATTACGAACTCAATTGTAGTTAATATCAACAAAATGATGCACTCATTTTGTTTGATATTAACCATTAATTTTGCAAACAATTATATTTTAAAAATTATATTGATATTACTGATAAAACCGATTACGAACTCAATTGTAGTTAATATCAAACAAAATGATGCACTCATTTTGTTTGATATTAACCATTAATTTTGCAAACAATTATATTTTAAAAATTATATTGATATTACTGATAAAACCGATTACGAACTCAATTGTAGTTAATATCAAACAAAATGATGCACTCATTTTGTTTGATATTTACCATTAATTTTGCAAACAATTATATTTTAAAAATTATATTGATATTACTGATAAAACCGATTACGAACTCAATTGTAGTTAATATCAAACAAAATGATGCACTCATTTTGTTTGATATTAACCATTAATTTTGCAAACAATTATATTATAAACTTAAAATAATTATACTTGATCTATCTATACCTAAAATATTCATAGTTAGTTTGTTAAACTAACATTATACAGGATTCCATTGTTATCTTTATTTTAGATTCATGTATTGAACGAACGGTTGTTATTGAAAAGTTTGTCTTTATTAATAATTCATTTTGTTTTAATTATTTAATGTTAAGATTTAAATGTTCGTATGATAGAAATTTTTTTTTTAACAAAATCAAATTTCAATTACTGAATGTCATAGAAATACAAAAGGTGTGCCTCATATTTTAATGGCATATTTTTTTTTATCTTTACACTGTATTCAACATGTAGCGGGGTAGACAAAGGGAACCCATCAATTCTTTCGTTCTTCACCATAGGCCTAATTCTGGAGGCAATGCGTGTGAAGTGGCAAAATAAAAATATATTATGTGCATAAAATAGTAATATGGCCACGTTTGCGGACTGGTGACAATTATAATTATTCAAATCTAGACATGTAAATACATATTTATTATAATTAAGAAGTAAGTTCCCCCTATATATCGTGTCCTGTACGGTATACAGACAGACGTCCGGCTTTTCGTTTGTATGTCCTGGTGTCCCCCAAAACAGCATCGGGCCATCTCGTTTTCAAACATGATGTGAAAAATTAGTCGATTGAAACAAAAATTAAAAAGTGAAATTGAATTGAAATGATAATGGATGTCATTAATGTTTATTGTCGTGACATAATAAAGGAAGAAAACTCGAACGAACTAGTGGTAGGCATATTTAAAAAAAACTATGCAATCCCAAACCAAGTAAAACCAGTTAGTTAGTTGGAAACCAGCCGGTGCCAATAAAACTTAACTTTTAATATGGTACTTTTCTTCTAAATTATTTAATGTACAACAATATATGAAAAACAACGGAAACACTCTCCAAAACAAAACGAAGAAGCTAAAATATTTTGCATTTTGCAGTTATTTTTGCTGTATCCCAAACATGGTAGGAGTCAGGCACAGGGATCTTGGGTTAAGACACTCCGTTCCACTTCCGTTCCCCACTTTTCGCCGAATTTGAGGCATTGCGTTTATAATATCCCAATCAATTTAATATTTCGTGTAATAACAGACATTTATATACATAACGTGTGACGCCTCTATTCATTTTCAAACAATAAGATCGTGGTTGCGTTACCAAATATAATAGACTCGCTCATCAATGGCTATATAGAATATTAGTTCTCGAGTTCCACGCCCAAAGGCTTTCCACATGATAATAGTACGGACACTGTGCTCAATTAATTAGCGTAGACACAATTGAACTAATCATTTCAATCCTATCAAATCAGCTAATAGCGTTGGTAGTGCGTTAAGCATTTATTTTGATTACATAGGTATTCATCGAGGGAGATGATAATATAAGATTATTTTTTTCTTCTTTTTCAGCTTCACGCTGAATCCCGCATATGGCAAGGTAGGCAGAGGGTACTTGGGAACCTAGTGTTAAGACACTCCGTTTCACTTCTCACTTTCCATCGAATTTGAGACGGTGGCGGAACTCAACGCCACGTTTTGCTTTGTTACCAGAACAAAGAATTGAAAACATTAAATATTACATATTTCATTTACTCGAATGCACATGGGGGATAGAATCCACAATCAGTCGCGTTTATAGTCACACGCTTGTGGGCACAAACGTGTGACGTAAGATAATATTATTTTTGTACTTTTTCAGCTTCACGCTGTATCCCACGCATAGCAGGATAGGAGGAGGGAGTGTTTTATTCTTCGAATTCAATTTCTTCAAGTGGGGATGAAACCCATATCCTGTCGCGTTTACACTAGCAGCTTGCCTGACTAATATAATACTATTGATCTTTTTACTAATAAACATAAAATAATAATATTTATTTTATTCCTGATATAATTATTACCAAAAAAGAAAAAGGTCTATGTAACAAAAGAAAAATTAAATCAGTTCCCAAAAGTTTTAAAACACGATTTAATATTAGTGGAATACAATTTACATAACCATACTACAAGAACTAAATATTCTTAAACAAGCGAGCACAAAGAGGGTGCCGTTTGTATGTATTTCTGAAAAATGTCACGGAGAGTAACTTAACTGTAAGTTGAAAGTTAAAAACTATTTAGGGTATTACAAAATAGCCCAAAGACTGAGTTTAAGATCGTAGAATGAGTTCAAGAAGTCTAACATAACTTAGTTTTTCAATTTCTCGTAAGCTCCAGGATATAGTTCTGAGAAAAAATAAAATACAAGAAACCTTAACTCGATGTAATTTAAACTTATTGGATGTTGAGTGACTATCGACTTGTTTATAAAAGATTAGCAGCGGAACGATCGTTATTTGAATGGTTTCGAAAATTTTTAAGTATATATAATTGATATAGCTTATGTTGTTTATATATAAATATAGTTTTTTTTTATAGTGGGTGCATGATTTCTAGAGGCGCAGTTTCAAATCCTACTACGTTAGTTTTTTTTATACATATTCTAAAAAAGTAAAATTCTTAAGTATGAAATAACATTTTAAAAATGTTAAACTATGTAATAACCTACTTCCTTATCTCAAAAACTTTGTTCCTTTTCTCAAATTTATCATCATAACATCATAATATCATCGTCTATCATAGATTAAGCTTTATAACATCACAATAATTGTAAATACAGTGAAAAAAAAAAAAAATATAAATACCTTAAATTTGTGAATCATTCCATATCTGTTCAATAGTTCGTAGCCGAGGTACTTGACGGGTTGTCCCGCTGCGGCTTCATGGAGGGCGAAGACATCGAATGACCACTCGTCCAATGTCTAAAAAAATAAATTATAGTAAATAAATATATATCAGTATAGTATAGTATTAGAATCACTATTCAGTGTAGTTTTTTTATGGAATAGAGAACAGTATTCCATGTGAGGCCGAGCCTGGGCCCTATAGAGGGCCAAACGGCTCTGCTCCAACCCACAGCTTCGTCAAGGCCAACTTGGCCTTGCTTTCCAGAGTCTTAACCTTAGGTTCCCAAATGTATCACCTCTCAGCCTACCCTACCCACTGAGACAAAACTGAGAAAAATAATATTTGGCCCCACTTTACATGCCCCATAATGCAGGGTAGGTAGAGAGAACCCAGAGGGAAGGCACACCGTTTTCAATTTTCCGTTCAACTTTTAAAACTGCGTGTTGCGTGGGGGAACCCAACACTGCGATTTATCTAGTATACCAGAGCGATGAAAGTAAAATAATTTATATCACCTAGTAGGATAAAAGCCACAACCGTCGCGTTTACAGTCTAATTCTAAAATTAATAGTTCTTCCATTATAAAAAAGTAATTGTAGACAGTAAAAGAAGAAACCTTTTCGTTGGTAGGTAGTAATATTAAAACGGACCAGCGCATTGCAATGTTAAACGCTTTACTTCTTGTAATTACTAAGTCTCGTGGGCAATTCCATGTACCGCTTTGTTTGGCTTGGATTACAGAAATATTTGTATTATATTTAATGAAGTTATCACGATTGTGGTTTTGTTGGTTTCTTTTTTAGTTGTTTTTTTAATGCATTGAATTTTTTAATGGACGGTACAACCTGTACTTATTTCTCAGGCACTCTCTGGCACACACTCAATTTTTCGTATATTAGAGAAGTCAGATATAATGTGGCGCAGGGTAATAAGCATGTTACTGTAAACTAGACAGGTCGTGGGTTCGATCTTGAGAAAATAAAATTTGTATAAAATATTTTCAAATTAAATATTCAATGTTTTCATTTCTTCGCTGGTGATCGACGGTAACAAAGCAAATCGCGGCGTTGAGCTCCGCCACTAAACACACAATCTCTCAAATTCTGCGGAACGTAAAAAACGGAACAGAGTAACTTAATACTAGATTCCCACGTTCCCTCTGTCTACCCCGCCATATGCGGGATACATCGTGACGCTAAGTTGTGTACATGCATATCAGCGTTGCCAGATTATATATTGTGGGTAAAAGAGGGATTTTCGAAGTTTTTAAGTTAAAGCTGCGGGATTCTTTCGTCAAAAGCGGGACACAAAGTAATATAAAGAATCAGCAATTGTTTCTATCAGATAACAATTAAAAATGTTTTTTTTTATGGAAACTTACTACATTTAGAAACATAATTATTTGATTTATTTAATCTGTACTTAAGACCGTTAATCTTCAGAAATCTTGGAAATTATTAAAAATATAGTAATTAAAAAGATTTCTCATAGTGCGTGGAATAATCTACAGAAAGCTACAGGGGGTAAATTGTCTCTGTTCCAAATTAATACACATTTAGGTAGAATTAATAATAAAACATTTATAAATGTATTCATTGTAAATGTCAATTTGTAAGTAGATTTTTAAATACTTATAGAGGTAAGACACTTTCGTTCTTCAATTTCCAAATTCCCGAAGCATAGCGTGTTGAGTGGCACATCTCAAGACTGCGCTTTGAGTCGAACCCAGAGCCAGGAAATGTAAATATTAAATATAGCATTTTCTGGACTGAAATAAAACGAGAATCTCTCGCGTTTACAGGTCGGGCTTGGCATGGCCTTATATTAATAGTCTATGTTCAATGTTAAATCTAAAAACTACGAAACATAAATGCTTTTACCCCAATTCAATAAATCTTTCGCGTTTTTTTCCCTCGCAAGAACTCAAGATATGTTTTACCAAATCCCAGCAGTCCAATAAAAAGTAAGCAAAATACAAAAACACACGTAATGGCTGCCTGTCGGGTGTAGGTACAATGAAGATGAATGTACGGCAAGTAAATCTTGTTAGTTTGAAACTTAATTGAATTCTAACTTGATTCTTGGCTTATAAATATATAATGGACTCAAAAAGATTTATAATACTTGCTCTGTGATTTATTTTTCTCAAGAATTTGTAACTTATATTAAGAGTAAATTAATATTTTCCTTTGGTCGTTACGATTTTGTTGGATTTGGATTTATATCAGAATTTTATTTTAAATAATCCAAATATTTTGATGTGGCCTAATAAACTAAAATATATAAGTTGTCATACCTGTAAGGTTGTTCATTAAGAAACTTACGTGTTTTTATATAAAAACAATCCAATTTTTTTAGCTTCATCATGGTAGGGTAGGCGGAAAAACTTGGCAACGTAGTGTTAAGATATTCCAGTCCTATTAAGTCATTTCTCTTACCCTGTTTCCGCCGCATTTGAGTAGCTTTAAATGAAAATATGTCAATTTAACAAGTGGGGATGGAATTAACAATCTTGACAGATTGTTTCAATCGTTGATAATTTAAAGTCGCACCACTGCGCCATGGCATTCCTCTTTCATATTCAAATTAAAATATACCCTAATAATATCACCTAATCAAACACAATTCATACAGTTTACACACCTAACTCATGCATAAAACCGCCTGTAGCTACAATTGTTGATGGCAACATTCTGTCTTATTGATTCCACACTAATTGGAGCCGACCACACGCGTGCTCTCTATCCAACAGCACTAATTGAAAATGGCCGAAACGTGTTCAATTTCCCATAGACCTCCTTTGTACCTAATCGGCCGCTACCGTATTTGATATTTGGAAGTGCCTACTAGTGCTCAGTGGATGGATAACTTAGGGTTTACTTATAGTAAATATATATTTTGATAATATCTTTGATATTAGTAGCTCTGAAATACAAAGAAATATTTAACTTAGAAATACGTAAGTTCAACTGGTTGAAAGATATTTTTGAGAGATATTAAAAAACTTATGTAATATTTTTATTTTTTAAAATAGTAAGATTCAGTAATAATTATGATCATTACAAAATATAATAATAATTCGACAAAATTATCTAGGGGCACGGCAGTGCCCACGCCGAATTGTACTATCCTTTTTGGAACCATTTTAAGTTATTTTTATGCCTTTAAAATTTTAAGGAACGCCCGGAAAGATTCAAAGCTTTTGCACTAAAGTCTTCTATAAACTATAAGCTTATACTAGAATTACTAGAATTATGCGAAGGCAAAGTTTCACTATTTCAATACTGATTTACTCTCTTATTCATAGGTCATCAAAATACAACTAGAACTTTCCATAGACTTAAGAGTTAAATTTAGTACAGCGGTATGGTCTAATGCCTTAAAGGCCGATCAAAGTTGAAAGTTAGCTTAATGCCCTTAAAGAAAAACCTATCAAATATAGAAACATCTCGATCTATCTCGATCTCCTGGTGACCTTGATGAGAATCTCTAAGAGCTTAAGAGAATCTCTATTTATTTGTGGGACTCTTCCTACTAGGCTGGCCACTTGTATATGTCAACACGCTATTTTTCTTAGGGAATATTTAGAGGTCTGTCACATTGGCTTGGCTTTACCTAGAGATGTCATAATATTTTATAAAGAAACAAACAGCTTCGTCGAGACTTGGTTGGTTTTTGATAGATTGTTTTGGGTGAAATAATATTTAGTATTGCACAACAATATAACATATTAAAATTGGATTTCATTTTAAATTACGTCCTTATTGATTGAATATTTCTATTATTTTAGGTCTTAGTTAAAATGTTACTTACTTTGAGAACTCTGACAACGTCTTGAGGGAATTGCATAAGTGCAGTACTTGTGACCCTTCTGTAGATTCTGTCCACAAATATGCCAGCCCTGATCGCGTGAGCAACTGATCTGAACTTTGGCTTTTCATCAGACTTCCGTTTTGCAGTCGCCAGTTGTCTTGTGAATGTTGATGCAAGCCACTCCCGAACTTCCGGTGGTACAGCATCTGGTTGCACTTCGGATAGCTCATCATCTTCATCTGCCAATCTCCTGTGCACATTGTTTATAATTAGAGGAACGTATTGTAATGTAAGTTCGTTGACTTTGAATAGTCAGCGAACAAGATTGTAATTTTTAATTATATTAGCATTAGAATATTGTTTTCTTTTACCAACATAGAAAGCGGCGAAGCCTGTTTTGTTATTGTTGGCCTTTTTTACAATTGTGAATGTTAAAAGATTTTTGCAGAGTAATTATATCCTTATCTCATCATTATTTGGTGTAATATTTTGATGTTGAATTTACATTTGTTGTTTAATTATTGCTGTGTGTACGTAGGAGAACTAAGAAATTTAAACTATTGTATGTCTTAACCTATGGGTTAAAACTCTAAACTAGATAAATCAATGATACTATCTATTCGTATACTATTTACTAACATACTATATGTTTTAAAATGGAATAATCATATATTGCAGTTGTATTTACATTTCAAATTCAAAATGGTATCTATACCTGAAAACAAATCTCAACTATAATTAAAATAAAAGTAATAAATAGCTTAACCTTAATTCTAGTGCTAAGAAATGTGAATCATAAAAATTTTGCCTTAGAGAGATATGTTTTTTCAAATGAAAGTTATAAATAAATAAATGTCTTATATAATAATAACTTCGGACGTAATTTTTTTTTTGTGTAATTTTGAAGCTGTTCATTAACTGTTTTCCTTGAAGATTACAGCTCTTCGTTTTTCTTATTCACATATATAATGTAACGAATGACAGGTAGTTCATTTCTTCAATCAGAAATATGAAACATGCCTTGGAAGTTATCTAAGGGAATCGAGATTTATGGGTCAATCATGCAACGTGCTTCAACTAAGTCTTTATTTACATTGCTTTCCATTGGAAATTACTTTAGTCAATCGGTTAATTTTTACTATTTAATATTTTCGAGTTAGAACTTGAACTTATCAATTTCAATATATTAATAGTTAGAAATTATCAAAACAAATGTTAAATACAAGTAAGTACAAACTACAAGTTCATAAATCATAAATAAGTATGGAGTAACAAAAGAGCTAGTTAATTGAATCCGCTTAGTTGAGAAACAATATCTGTATAATTTATTGTTCTACAGGCAAGGGAAGAACAATAGATTTTGTCTGATAATATATAAAGGTTTGAAAGATGTCTATGACTATTTATTAAATTTCTATTAATATTCAAATTATTCAAGTTTTTTTTTTATTTAATTTAAATTGTGCTTAATTTACCTTAAAGCTAGTGATTATAGTAAGAACCGAGTGTTATAGTTTTTTTTTCAATTGCGGTGCCGTGTAGGTAACTTTAGGTGTTAATAATAAGTGTAAGTGAAGATAAATATATAATAGCATATTGAAATATATTTTTAATGAAAGTGAATAATAAAGCTGTAAATGAAGCACACGGAAGAGGCGTAGCTTTTTGAAATTTAATAAGTGAATAATAGCATTTCACCAAATATTACGACATCATGTATAAAATTAATAATGCAGTAAACAATGGAAAGCAACGTTGAATCACCAATATGTCACATAAAGCGGCTGAGTTAGGGAAAGTTAGATTTAAATACAAGGGCACTTTTATTACCACTTGAATATTATATATCTTCTTAATATATAAAATATTTAAATTATCAATATATTGTCTGTTTTATTAATTACTATAGAATTTATGATTAAATCATCTATAACAGAAAAATTTCAATAATTTAGAAAATGAAAACAAAATGAAAATACTAAATGAGAACTAAGAATGTGCACATAAGGTGCATGGTACAAGTATGTAAAGCGATTCAAGTGGCAATATTCTTATAACGGGTAACATCGACACACCTAAACACGAGGGTCGGCGCCGATTGCTGTCGCGCCACAGCCGGTCTAAAATAAAACACGACGTCATTGTCCACACTCAGGGAATTAAGGGGATCTAACATGTACATTTGCTGCCACGTTACCTAATTTAATCATTATATTATCTTATGTATTAGTTTATTTTCAGTATATTAGCAGATAAAAATGTTTCCACCTAGTAATAAACTAATGTAATTTATTTGTTTTAAAAAAATCAAAAGAATTTGTCATTTAGGAATATAAAATATAATTATATTAAAAAACAAAAAGAGTTTGTGACAGTAATTATTCAAATTAAATCAGATAGCGTTGGCAAGTTTATTATTATACATAAATCTGAAGAAAATATCGAATAAATATACATTTAGATAAAACCTCAATTTGAAATTAAAATTATTAATTAGATGAAAGAAATATAATAAATTATAATAATCTCAATATAGTAAACGAAAAAACATAAAACGATTTTAGTTATATAAAGCAAATAATTATAAGTGTGTAACTAAAACCTAGTAAGTATATCAACAGGTATATAATACAGTTTACAAAATAGTATATAAAACAAGAGTAAGCATGTAAAGGTCATTCATCATGCTTATGAAGTAACAGAAACCAATAGAAGTATTGCACAATGACAGATATCACAATGATTCCAGGACGATACGGGGTACTAATTCCAGTCTAATCTAATGAGTGTTTAGACTGCAGTCTACAAAAGTGAAGCAGAACCGAAATCAGCACATTCAAGGTTGATGTAGGTATCTCGAACCCCAAAACAAAAATAAAATTGGAAATAAATCACCAATTTGGTTAACCAAAGTGGATCTAACAGGAGTGAACGGAAAGTAAGCATCAACAGAACAGAAAGACCTAATCGCATAGAGTGGACAGAAGGGAGGCGCGACTACTTGGCCATTGGCGGCGTTGTTGTAACGGTATTAACTTTGCTTCGTTCGGTTTCTCTACTGAACATCTTGCCCAGCACGGCGTGCGGAGGCGCCGCATGTGGAGCGTGGCCGGCTGCACTCTCGGCTGCTCCGCGCTCCTCTTATCCCTGTATTACAAATTATCACTGGCCGGATGCGCCGGTGCGAGCCGTCATGTCTCACACGGACAGGGTCACACCACAATGCACCTAAATGCTATTCGTAGATGAAATGTGAAACGTCACAAGTGTTTTGCATATTCGTTGACGGAGCATTTAACTATCTGTACAAACATTTTTTTAACATTTTTTAATTATTATATACTTCGTTTATTTTATAAAGTTGTAGTTGCTGAAGATTTTATACGTTTTCATTTATAAGCATGAGAAAGTTATACAACAGAAGCCTTTAAGGACAGCTTTTGCCTTTTAAGCATTGAGAATATGTTATCAGTCGGTATTCAACTTTCAGTTTACGTTAACTGGGAAATTTTAGACGTTAGTTATGTGGAGCTGAAATTAATAAAGCTAAACTTTGTCGGGCTTTGACAATTTCAAAAGTTTTAGTTTGGAATTTATGTGCACGAGGTAGCTAATATGTTTATGAGTTTATTACTTTTTTATTTCGCATATGTGATGTTTGTATAAACAAACAATATTAAAACCTAATTGTGTTATATAAACACATTTTTACTTGTATAACCTGAAAAATACACTTTTACGCACTATAAACAATATTTTGAAGGTTAATTATCAAAATAATTTTAGAAAGATAATTTAAATTTAGTGTCAATTTAGTCTCAAAATCAAAATAATTTTAGAAAGACAATTTAAATTTAGTCTGTTTGCTTGTACTTAAATATATCTAAATAATTTCTTTAAAAATTTATAATTTTAATTCAATTGTGTTTTACGCATACATTATTATTTAGTTTTACGTTGTATCCCCCGTATCAGTATATGATATACAGAATATTACTATATTGATAAGATACATCATTCCCCAAAGATAGGCCAATTTTCTAGACATAGTGTGTAGTTAGTGGAAACTCAATACCGCGGTTTGTTTTGTTATAAAAACAAGAATCAAACGTATGACAATCCACTATGCCTAACAAAATGATTCACATTTATATGTATGGTGTAGCGAAGTTAATTTAACGACTTGGGTTTCACAATTTCTCGAGGCACCAAATTTAATTTTTTCTATATCTTAAAAATTGTACGAAATAAATAAAGATAAAACTACATTCCACGATGCGACCCACGCTTTTAGTTTATTTGGTGCACTACACAAGTGCACTGGGTATCGCAATTTGCATATTATGAATTTGCTTTACATTTCTAGTATAATAACGTTCAAAAAGTTATTAGTTTTTGTATGCAAAAACTATTTACTTGGGGTACAACCGGAAGTGATGCCTCACTTTTTTAAAAAAGCTTCTTGTTTCATAAATATAAATTCAAAGAAACCTTTGAATTTAGTTAATTTCCTTTCTGTTGTCTAATTAATGGCAGTCTTTTTTGGGGATAAATATTTACGTATACAGTTGCCACACTATAAAAAATACTAAGTTGGATAAATGCCTGCAGTAGGCTATATGCCTTTTATATAGTGTTAATCAATAAATAAATATCAAATTTTATAAAGTCCCTTCTACTGTGATTTAAATAAAATTATTCAGTTTTTTTAATGTTTAGATTACGTTAGAAAAAGAAATTAAGAATTATTTTAGAAGGTAACTTTCATATAGTGTTTTATTGATGTTTTACACTTGCGCTTTAAATGAATCATATTTTTCTTATTCTTATGACATTAATTATCATCATTTTTACTTAAAAAAAAATAATTGATTTATTTGTGCTGCTTCATTTCATTTGTGCAACGACAGGCCTCGTTTTTATTATTTCTAAAAATTACTGGAAAGTGTGTAAGGGAAATATCTTAACACTAAATTCTTTCGGTTTATCCTGCAATATTCTTGCAATTTTGGATGTAGAGGATAACATTAGTAAAGCTGTTAGTGGTGCCATTAGGTTTGATTGGCTTAGATTAAACGTGATTAAGGAAACGATGATTATAATTCTAAGTTTTATTACCCAATATACTAAAATTGTATTAGTGATTCTCCTTTAAATATACAATATAATCTGTCTGTCGATAGAATATTTATCAACCATGAAAAAAACTAAGTAATATATATATATATATATATATATATATATATATATATATATATATATATATATATATATATATATATATATATATATATATATATCTTTTATTCGTGTATTTTATTGACCCCAGTAGAAAACAATTTTTGAATTTTAGTTATATAGTCGCAACTTTAATTGTAATATGTTATACATTTTTCATATGTAATATAGACTAATAAAAAACTGTTCCCCCATCATTCACAACAGTTCCTCGTGACCCTAGATGGTGTATTTAGAAAACTGATTTAATTTTAAGAATGGAGGCGGTTGTGTTGCCTTTCCAGATGTGTGAAATTTATGAAGATAATATTATTATATATATTAATTTAAATAATTATTATTCGTACTCTTTTTTATCTTTTTTTTAGCTTCACTCTGTATCCTACATATGGCAGTGTATGTAATACACTCCGTCTTAAACTTTCAGCCTAATTTGAGGCATTGCGTGTTAAATGGCGGATATAAACGCTGCGTTGGACCTTCTTATCAGAGCGAAGAAATAATTAAATATTAAATATTTCGATTCACTTTAAAAAACCTGGTCAGTTGCCATTTTTCGAAAAAAAATATCAGTTCGCAACAGACTACATATCAAAAAGTTGCATATATAACCTATTTTAGTAAGGTAATCGTAATTTTTTATTTTTTTATTTAAAAGTAGTAGAAAATCTGTGTCAAAGGCCCCTCGGCCATAGGCTTATATCCTCGTATTTAGAACTGTCTTCTAAATACTTGTTCTTTTGTGTAAATTGAGTGGCAACATTCTATTTTTCGCTTTATCAGACTATAGATAATGACTATTGTAGGGTATTTACTTTTCAATCTTTTTCTTTAATTGAAAGTTCTTATTTCGTGCCAAATTTTAGAACTATTAAGTACTTATAGATTACGTGACTAATTTTAAACAAAATGCAGCAAATCTATGTATAAACGCTGGTTGTTTTTGATACATTGAAATAACAGCTTGACTTTTTTGTGCGTCAACGAACCGTAGACCAGAATATTTGATATTAATTTTAGCTAGATATCAAAACATCTGTGGGTGAATCTGACTTGCACGTTGATCATGTGGGAATCTTTTTATTTTTATTTAAAAATTTTCTAACCTTAAGTGTAGCTATAACAGTTCTTAGTGAATTATCAAATTATCAAAATAAATTCAATTTATATAGGTAAAGTTAATCTAAGGCACACCTACATCCAAAATCATCTAAAAGCCGAATTCTATAGACATAATTTAAATCAAATGAAGGCTATAGCTTTATTTAAATAAATATTGTTCAAATACTTTGATAATAAACCTAACATTTACAGAAACTATTCTATTTCTATTTAATTATACCATTGATTGAAATCGCATTGAAATCAGGTGAGAAACGATTAACGATAACCTATCCACTTCATAAATAATTAGCCCCTTTTAACCAAACATATTATCAAGTTTTATAATATTACTATAGATTTCTAGCTTGAGATAAATCTCAGGAAGAACCCTCTTACTTTACAATGAAGCTAATTTAACTTGCAAACATAAATCCCTTAAGCCCGATATTATCGTAATAGAATTGTTATAGGTACCTTATCTGAATTTTCACGTTCCAATATAATTATTATATCGCGGCTTCATATTGGGGAAGGGATCAGAATTTTAACAATAAGTATTGATTTATAAATCCGGCCATTGAGGTTTCGTTAGCGTTATGAGCTTAGTTAAGGAATTGAGCGTGCTTGTAATGTATATTTATGTATTTTATAATAAATCTGAAACTGATCACTGTGTGAACGTGGAAGATATATTAAAAAAAAAATGTTGTCGGGGACGTTTATTAATGTAATACGGCCTAAAATAAAGATTTATGTATTTTGACTACTTGTCTGAGCATTTGTATGTATTAACTTCAGAAATAGCTTACCGGATTTAAATGTAGTTTTCACTATTATATTTCGCAGCGTTCCCTTAACATTTATTGTTTGTTTTATTGGAAAAGATGTCAATTTAAACCATTTTTTTTATTTATTTGACTATAATTTCAGTTTTCAATGTATAGATGTTGTATTTTCAATGATAATGTTATTAGAACAAGAAAGTAATTGATATTAGTAAATAATATAATGTAATTCAAACAGACAAAGCCCGGAGTAAGTCGTTAGTATTTAATATTTACCTTCCTCCTATACAAAATATTCATTCGACTGCGAAGATTATTTAGATTAAAATTCGGTGAATATGAATTTATTTTGTGCTACGATATTACGATCAGGATATAACTGATTGAGTTGGACCATTGTAGGCTGAATTTAACACAAAATTAAGGAAATATTTATCTTATGTGTGTTTTGTTCCATATATATAAATAAAGATTATATTTTTTAGAAGTTATTGAGGCCTGTCGTGGCGAAGCGGCACTAGCGTGTGACTGTAACCAACAGGTTCTGGATTCGATCCCAGTCGAGGAAATTAAATATTTAATATTTTCAATTTAAATATTTAATGTTTCATTTCTTCGCTCTGTTAATAAGGCAAAGCGCGGCGTTGAGTTCCGCCATTCAACACGCAATGCCTCAAATTGCGCGAAAAATGGGAAACGGAAGTGGAGCGGAGTGTCTTAACACTAGGTTCCCAAGTTCCCTTTGCCTACCCTGCCATGTGCGGCATACAGCGTGAAGTTGAGAAAAAAATCTTTTTAGATATGTAAAAGTTTTAGAAATATATAAAAGTTTTAGAAGTCGTCGTGACTTGTTAGGATTTTGTCTTTTATACAAAAATATCCTTTACTATGGTAAAGATTGAGTTTCGAAAACAATAATGTTTATACGTACGGTAGATTTAACTACAACAAAATAAATTATCATCGAAAAAGATGTTCATTTAAATACTTCGGATACATTATTATATAACCACAGGTTTATTCTTGATACTCATGTACACTGCTTATAAAATCTTGCCGTCGGAGAATATTTTCATTATTATATGTATTCATACAGGACTTCATTTGCGATAACTATAGATATATTGTTTTAGCTTTCCGTCCCATTCCATACATACTAGGATAGGCAGTGGAGCCGTCCAACTAGTGTTTTAATACTTCTGTCCTCTTTAACAATTTGTTCCCCATATTCCGTTAAATTCTTGAGGAATTACATGTTAAGTATCTAAAATCAATACCGCGCTTACAAAAAACAAATATATTAAATGTTTCATTTATCTGAGTGAGAATCGATTCTACATTCGGGGTGCTTACAGACGCAGTTGTATACCAATGCCACGATGACCTCAATCATTTATTTAAATATAAGTTGAAACTATTAATAAGGAATATATAATCTGATTTTGTCTACCCTGCTAAAACAGCGTGAAGGTAATAAAAAAAAATAAAAAAATAATTTCTGCCTGTTTAGTTTTTACAATTAAAAAAGCTTTTTTTTGATATTAAATTCTTTAGTAGCGTTTTTCTGAAACATCATAATATAAACATACCATAAAAATCAAGAAATTACTTTCCTAAATACGTACCTAAGAATTGAGAAAATCACGAATTCTGCGTTTTTCACGCTCCCTAAGAGCCCTACAGCGATTGAGCGCTAATTAACCTGAATTTGTACGTCTTTTATTATGTTTCCTCTAATTAATCCATCTTATGAATATAATAATATCGTTTCTCGCATTTTGGTAACATTAGAAAGGTTTTTGCAGAGATATTCTTAATTAGCAGATATTATTTTTTTAATCTATGTAAATATTTTTTCTATCTTCAGGTATGAAAGTGTTTGTTATTTTGCTTAAGTTATTTACACGCTTTTTTGTAGAACCTGTTTGTTTTTTGTTAAGCCATGTTTTTTGAAATTTTTATTTAAATACCAAAAAAACATTTTAAAAAAAGGAAGAAACTTAAACTTTCTTAAAAAAAGAACAGGAAAACACTGTGTCCGATCTATAGTAGGGTAGACAGAAAAATATAATGCTGAGACATTTTCTTTTTCTTCACTCAACTTTGTGCATTGAAAAGCGGAACTTTATTTTACACTAGAAATAAATCATTCCTTTGAGCGGGAATCATCATCATCATCTTCACTTTATTTTGTGTATTTTCTGGTTTTTAAACATTTAATTACTTTTACTTTTCTTTTTCAGCTTCATGCAGTATTACGCATATGGCACAGTAGGCAAAAGTTACTTGAGAAACTAGTGTTAAGACACTCCGTTCCGTTCTCCATTTTCCGGTGAATTTGAGGCATTGCATGTTGAGTGGTGGAACTCAACACCGCGCTTTGCCTTATTGCCAGAGCAATAAAGTGAAAATATGAAATATATACTTTGAAAATATGAAATATTTATTTCAACGAATGGTGATCGAACTCACAACCTGCCGCTTTTAGTAGCAGTCATGCACTTGTGCCCCGTGTGCGCGACAGGCCGCAATTAACATTTTACATTACTTTTATCAACTTAATGAAAAATTAGGGAACGTTAATAACAAAGTGACTTACTTTTTAACTTTCGCTTAAAAGTTGTTAGAATAAACAAAGCGCAAATAAATTATAATGTAAATTGACACAATTCTGCGCCCGACAGGGGCTATGTGACGTCACTCTCGCCGTACGGAGCTTATTATACCAACGCTTGGTTTAAACCTAAATTTTGGTTATGCAGAGTTGAATTTATTGTACAAAGCGATTTCTAGTTTATTTTCAATGTAAATAGCTCGCTGAAAAGCCTTTTTGAATTATCGTTGACGAAATTATATTTAATTTTCTGAATTAATATTAAATACTAGTCACACTTTGATAGTTTAATTCTCTTGTAAGGCAAATTGTGTCTTAAAGTTCCCCCGCTCAACTCTTATTAGTATCTTGAATTCAGGCTTAAGCAAAGTAATCTAAAAATAAAACTAGGTTGTTTTGAGCTCACAACTATTGTGTTTCTAATCAAATATTGTTAAAAAATATATTTTTTTAACGATATCTGATGTGATGTGATTGTGATGAAAAAAAGAAATTATAAGAGACCTCTATTGACCTTCGAAAGCAAGAAAATCGTAAAAAATAAGAGGAGGAAGCAGGCATGTTTAAAGAGGTTGATGACAGTGTACGAGGTGAAAGAGGTATGCCGAGAGTATAGCGCTTGATGCTCCGTTATCTCTGGCTAGCCCGCTAGGGATGAAGTTAAGTTTAAGTATCTCATATACTTATACTCAAATAATTCACCCTGTTTCTTTTTTTTTTTTTCAGCTTCACGCTGTATCCCGCACTTGGCAAGGTAGGCATAGGGAACGGAAGTGAAACCTAGTTCACCACCCTGTTTCAATATCTAATTTCCCAACTATTTAATTTCAGACATATTTCCTTACATCAAGGAGGAAATATTCACCTGTTTCATTATATTTTAATAAGTTATCAGCTTTGTAGCCCGCCTGTGCCCGTAGAGATAGGTGAGGTTTCCATTTACGTAGTTTATAACGAACATTAATCCTAGCTTGTGCATACAACGCTGAATTAATTGCAGATCTGGTGTTGTAGTTTAAATGTACGTTGTGAGTGATTTGCTTTAAAAGTGAACGTTTTTATGTGTCGAAATAAAAACTTTTTTAGTAATATCAAATATCTTATACAGCTTCACACTGTATTTCGCATAGCAACAGAGGAAAAGAGCTGCCAAAAGTCTGTAAAATGTTTCAGACATTGAGTGTTGAGTCGCAGAGCTCAACGTCGCGCTTTTTCAATAGATCTTGTCTTAAAAGTTAAATTTTATTAGAACAAGAAAGTAATTGAGATTAGTAAATAAAATAATGTAATTCGCGATTAGGGCGAAGCTGGAAGAGGATCGCCAGTTGTTAATATGTATGTACTTTTCTATTTTTCCGACAGAATTTTATGACTTTTACTGATCTATACTAATTTCTTGTCTATGTTGATACCCGTACTATATTATGTTGTACAAAATATTTTTAATTGACGTTATATTTCATAATAAAAGTATATAATTTTAAGAAATAAACTTTTTTTAGCTTCACGCTGTATCCCGCACGAGGCAAGGTAGGTAGAGGGAACCCGGGAACATAGTGTTAAGACACTCCGTTCCACATCCGTTCCCCACTTTCCGCCTAATTTGAGGCATTGTGTATTGAGTGGCGGGACTCAACGCCGCGCTTTGCCTTATTACCAGAGCGAAGAAATGAAACATTGAATATTTAAACTGAAAATGTTAAATATTTAATTAAAAAGAAATAAACGGCTTAGCAATATAGAACTATAAATATGTATGACCGTCTGAACCCAATACTTATAAGTTCTATATCAAATAATCTATCTTAGATATGATCTATTGGTACAATTTCATATCTTATTAAGTCAATTTTCTAGAGAATAGTTTGATGACACTATAATACAGAAACCAATTCCCGCGCAAATTACATTTTGTAAAAATGAAATGCTCCGTCAACGAAATACATTATATAAATATGATGTAAGAAGCAGTAGCTTTTACAGAGCGAGATATAAATCGATGGCCGTCGAAAATATCGAATGCTAAAATTTTATCGCCAAATTGTCTGCGAATCTGAAACACAGGAATAATGAAATATCATTCGATAAATACACAACTGCGATATTTACGATATAGACGTGTCATTGTTTTTGTTCTACTATGGAATTATTTCGATGTTCTGTTAGAATAATCTAGAAGTTAAAAAAAATCGCTTATGTCGTAATTATCGCAGTTACTACACAGTACAAAGTTGTAGGTACTATTCATGAAAAATTACAAAATATTAGTTTTAAGAATTAACATTTTAATTTTATCTACATCTTATCATGTTTTTAATTTAAATAACTATATAACACCATTTTAAGCGATAGACCACAATCATGTTTTTGTTCAGTGTTGGATAAACATGCGTGTTATTTTTCCAAATAAAATACACACATTAATATCTTACAAATGAAAGTTTTATGATTTTCTTACTTTACTATTTATCAACTGAAATGTACAAAATATAATCTATTTTATTAAAATTATTTTATTTATTCAATTATTAGACAAAAGTCGAATATTAGACAAAAGTTCAGAATAAATTATGAATAAATTCTTTCGCTCTGTCTCTTAATTGTGACAGATCTATAAAAATATTTTCAACAAAAAGTGTCAACTTTAGTAAACTTTATACTTGAGATATCAAAATTTGTAAATGAAATCAAGATTTTAGAAATTTTTATATCAATCAATTGGTAACTTTGTACAGTGTAGTATTTTATATACTTTATTATTTTTCATTTGATATTTGTAGTACATTATAAATAACTATTTCTTACATATATAAAACAAATTAATGTTATTTACGTTTGTACATACTTGGTTTCGTCGATGTAGACTGCTTCAAGTACTCGTGCGGCATAGTGTAAGTTCTTTTGTAAGGTCTCTGCAGGTATTTCTCCTCTATTTAATTGTCTTAGGAGGTAGCGTAATCTGTGGACAAGAAAACAGTTAATATAGATATAAATTATTGTCAAACTGAACAAGTCTATCTTATATATATATTACCACTTAAAAAAGCAAAATACATCTTTAGAAAATTTTACGTAGCGGAGAACTTTTTTCTTGCCAAATTATAATAAGCAATTATCTTTACGAAGAGGAAATTTGTAAAAATCTTACAAAATGCTAGCTAACTAACTTTTAGGTTGTTAAAATTTCTTTTAATGGTCATTTATACATACGTATAAGAATATCGACGCAGCTTGATGAGTACGTATGACCTACTTGGTAGTGAGCTCTTCGACGGTTTCCAAAGCGCGGGTTCATATCCAGTTACGTTATAATGTTAATATGTTTTCTAAAAATGTATTAACAAAAATAGATTTTTAAAATCATCAAACAATAATTAAAGTAATGGTTATATTTACTTTATTTCATTGCTATTTAAGATTAAGTTTCAATAAATTAGTTCATAGTCAGTCTCGTGATAAGCACACTTCAAAGCGACTCTAACAAGCCGTATTAAAATACCGGTACATAATTATAAAGGAAGCAGTAACTTAATTCAAGGAGACAATTTTATGAAATAAAATTTAATGAACGCCGTCAACGACCATAGAATTTGTATGAAAATAAATTACTTTATATATTTCATGATTTGAGTGAAATTAAAAAGTAATAAATTTACACAAAGCTTACAAGTTTACAATTTACAATAACCTAATAAAATACGGAAAAATGGGATATATTAAATTTTCGTATTTTATTAGGTTATTATAACTTATAAACTTGTAAGCTTTGTGTAAATTTATTACTTTTTAATTTCACTCAAATCATGAAATATACAAAGTAATTAATTTTTATATGGGATAATCACTAAAAATTATCACTTTCAGGTATGTTAGATAATTTAACATTCATTTTAATCATCTTAAACTGGGGCTGTTTTCAAATAATATTATGTTATGTATAACGTAAGAATCTATTTATTCATTATATTTATATTTTCACGCTTAAATTCAATACTATATATATTTTAGTATTGATTTTTTTTAAGTTGAGGCTTGTCGTGGCGCAGCGGCACAAGTGTGTGACTGTAACCGACAGGTTGTGGGTTCGATTCCCACTCGAGGAAATGAAATATTTAATATTTTCAAATCAAATATTTAATGTTTTTATTTCGTCGCTCTGGTATAAGGCAAGACGCGGCGTTGAGTTCCGCCACTCAACACGCAATGCCTCAAATTAGGCGGAAAGTGGGGAACGGAAGTGGAACGGATTGTTCTAACACTAGGTTCCCAAGTTCCCTCTGACTACCCTGCCATGTGCGAGATACAGCATGAAGCTGAATATATATATATATATATATATATATATATATATATATATATATATATATATATATATATATATATATATATATATATATATATATATATATATATATATATATATATATATGTATATATATATATATATATATATATATATATATATATATATATATATATATATATATATATGTATATATATATATATATATATATGTATATATATATATATATATATATATATATATATATATATATATATATATATATATATATATATATATATATATATATATATATATATATATATTTTAAGTAGAATAAGCAGATCACAATATGTAATATATAATTGATGATAACAAATTGCGTATAGAACACACAATCATTGACACATCAACATAAAAATAACATTGTATTCAAAACTTATTTTAAAAACTAACTAAATTATAGTATTCCTTATACTTTATCTTCATAATTTTTATACTAGAAATGATATTTTAGAAACATCAATTATAATAATTCTGTCAGTAGCAGAGACGGTTTAAAGACGAGTCGAGTTAAATGAGAAAGAAGACTTGCGGCGTTGGATCATAATTTGAAAGCAAATTGTGTTTAACTGCTTAATTCACTGAAACCTATTACCATATTTACTACATCTTTTTATTGTTTCAAATTTTATGATATTTACTTTTTTTTAATTTATTAGTTTTTGTCTGCTGCATTGATCTTATGTCTGAATGAAATATTTAATATTTGATCTAATAAAAATATTATTTTCTTTTTCCTCGCGCTGAAAACGTAATAAAAGAAAAAAACTAGGCTAAATTAGGAAATGAAATGTCTTGATGGGAACGGAATGTTTTAAAGTAACGTTCCCAGGGGTTCTGTATATAATTCCGAAGGCATGCTATTATGTAAATACGATTTACCCTATATAATGTTGCCTATAGTTTTTTTTTTCATAAAATTAATTAACCAAAACAACAAGTATTTTTCAATTAGAACTTTCAGTTCCATAAGCACGTTAAATGAAACAAAGTTTTTAGCTTTATGTTTATATAAAATTGGTATAAATGTATAGATAGAGTTGTTTTAAATCAAGGCACTCTGAGTAAGTGCTAAACAAAGAGAGTAAAACGTAAAGTTAACCTAATGGTTAATATTAGAGGCTTGTCGTGGCGCAGGGGTATAAGCATGTCACGCAACAGGCTGTGGGTTCCACCCCACTCGAAGAATTAAAGTATTTAATATATACATTTTTCCGCTATGGTAACAAGGCAAAGTATAAATAAGGCGTTGTGTTCCTCCTATCAACGTGCAATGCCTCAAATTCGGTGTAAAATGAGGAAAGGAGTGCTTTAAAACTAGGTACAAGTTTCCTCTACCGAATCTGCCTACCCTGCCGTGTGCAGGATGCAGTGTGATGCTGACAATAAGTTAAAATAAACAAGTTAGTGGTATACAAATCACGGATTCGTCCAATAAAAAATATATTTATTTAACAATCTTAAAAATATTATTTTAAAATTATTAACAAAAAAATCCTAATAACTTATTTTCAAGAAAACATACATGATAAAAATGTCCAGAATAAATATCTTTTGAATATAATGCAAAATAGCTGCCAGTATTATAATAATTAAATTGTACCATTGATATCGAAAAGAGCAAAAGCTAAGTTTCTATCCGGATCTTCTTAGCAGAACTGCCTTCCGAGCCGGTAGTAGATTTATGTTCATTCGGCAATTTAAAAGTGTTTACAATAGTCTATTTGAATAAAGAATACTTAGAATTAAGATTTCTTGGTTCAAACATTTTAAAAATATAAAAATATATGCTTAATTTACAACATTATTAAGAGCTTATTATTAATGGAAAAGCTTTTAATTCTCTTATTAAAGTGCAACAATTTAAAAGTTTTAAAGTAATGGATTATATAATTAGCTTTCAGCTGCTGCTTCGCCCTCGTGGTCAAATAAGAACTGAGTTGTACATGACATATGACACATTTTAGGTTCAGTATGACACATTTTAGGTTCAGTAGGTTATTAATGTTATTAACTACTGTATAGTTAATAACGTGTAATTTAAACTAAAGTTTATTATAAAAAAAAGATTATCGAACACAATAATAATGTTTCAATTGAACTCTGTAATTGCTTAGAGCTTTTAACCAAAGAAATCCTTGCTTTATATTATAAGTATAATGTATGGATTTGTTTGAACGACCCTCTGTACATTTTAAATGCAAACTTTAATTACGGTATATAATATATCTTTTTGATTCTCACACTGTTTCTCGCACATGACCGGGTAAGCAGGGGAAGCTTAGGAAATTAGTGATAAGTCACTCTGTTAGTGCTTAGGAATTTAGTGATAAGTCACACCTAGACTAAGAGTCAAATATATAAACTTATCAAACTTAAGAATTACTATTTATAATTTGTCGTATGATATTACGTAACAATACAATGATCAATTAAAGATTTTTTAATACTTTCCAATAAATATTTTTCTTTCAGAAATGTTAATTCACATTTATAAAATACTTATTTAAAAAATATACATTTTTTTTAAAGAAACTAAAATAGCTTTCGCTTCTTGGAAAATATTTTTTATAAAAATTTGAACGTAGCGGGATCGGCCTCTTGGAATCCGTCCATGATTGACCACAAAGCCAAACGTTCATCAAGCTACGTCGTAATTATTATGCATGAAGAAGAGACTATATAGCTTTTAAGGGAGTTAAAGAAATTAGCATTTAAGCCTTATCAGTAGGTTGCATAAAATATTTTTCATGAAAAATAAATCAATGATTTAATTATTAGTGAACCCTGTCGAGGCGCAGCGACACAAGCGTGTGACCGTAACCGGCAGGTTGTGGGTTCGGTCCCCACTTGAGGAAATGAATTGGTGACTTTCAATTTAAATATTTGATGTTTTCATTTCTTTGCTCTGTTACAAGGCAAATTCGGCGGAAAGTGGAGAACGGAAGTGGAATAGAATGTCCTAAGACTAGGTTCCCAAATTCTTGCTTATCCTGCCATGTGAGGGATACAATGTAAAGCTGAGTGAGTGGGTGAGTGATGTAATTATTTGATTATTTTTTATATTTTTTATCTTTTTATCAGCTTCACGCTGTATCCCGCACGAGGCAGGGTAGGCAGAGGGAACCCGGGAACCTAGTGTTAAGATTCCGTTCCACTTCTTTTCCCCACTTTCCGCCGAATTTGAGGCATTGCGTGTTGAGTCGCGGAACTCAACGCCGTGCTTTGCCTTATTACCAGAGCTAACAAATGAAACATTAAATATTTAAATTTAAAATATTAAATATTTCATTTCCTCGACCGGGGATCGAACCCAGAACCTGTCGGTTATAGTCACACGCTTGTGCCACGCCACGACGGGCCTCTTATTATTTTTTCTTTTAAAGTAAGGACTTTTTATAATAATGATTTCACTTTTGATCATTAAATATTAAAATAATTTTAAAAAACATTTAATATATAATATAGAACTCATTTCATTATTCATTAATCACTTTCGTTACTGCCTCATTTTCAAATAGAATGCTATTTTCATACAATAGAGTCATCAGAGGTGGAGGTCCACTGGGCCGTAAAGTGAACTGAATCAAACGTTTGATCTGTGGTAGCTAAGTTCTTTTGTGCAGAAATTCATGGTATAAATATAAATTATCATTAGTAAATTAATATCAAGAAAGGCATCTGGCGTTATAGTCACGTTTTCATACTTAAACCGGAATAGAATATTATTTATGCGTTTCTTATCTCGATAAGACAACATTTAAAAAGAAAATTATAAATACTCATCTTTCCTGCTTATTACTTAGACTTTTAAGGCTACTGGTCTTTCTCGTTCCTTTTGGTGTAGCTAGTCGACAATAAAATAATTTTACGACGTTTTCTTAATCTATATTGATTAATACATACAAATTTCTCCTTTTGAACATCTTCGTGTGTTTATTCTGCGCTATGTGTACACATCTGGACAGCGATTTTGTTATACATTATAAAAAGATATAAAAATTAAACTTATTACTGAATATTACATAATGTTTCGTAAAAAATACTTAATTTAACATACTACTCTAGAAATGAGTCAGCGGCAAACTGCGTCAACCAATAAACGATCTGAATTGTCCAATCTAATTTACCCAAGCATCCTTTACTGGTTAATCAAGCGAAATAATTGACCTGAGGGTAGGATAATTGAATGAAAATAACCCTTATTTTAATGTAATTAGCAGTAACATTTTAGGTTGAAGAAATTATAGATATATTGGAAAGTAGAAAAATACAAATAGAAAATGATTTTATTAGTTATATTTTCCCTTACAAAATGTGTATGTGTAATTATGATTACATCATTGATTTTTTTGCAAATATTCTACTACAAGTTCCTCGAGAATTTGTTCTCATTATGAAAAGCTAGATAGAAAAACTAGAAGTCAGAAATATAACCTAGTCATGAACAATATTTACAGATATATACACGCCACTGAAACTACCGGACGTAAATACTAAAAATTGTTAAGTTTTATAAAAGTTTCAGAATCAATAATACTGCAATGAAAGCAAGAACGGATCCAGTATCCGTTGTATCTTTCATCAAGCCAACGCAAACGTAGTCGAATTATAAGCAACAGATTATATTAATATTTTTTCTATTAATGTTTTAGTAATTTACTCCCACAAATTAGGAAGCTTAATTTATCTGGAAACAGCAATTTTGATACAGTCCGCGTAATTTGAAATAATGAAATTCCAATTCGGCGTTTACAGTAGAATTATTTCAGAAAATTAGTCATTTAATGGAATTTACGATATTATCGAAAACGAAATATTAGCGAAATGTTATGTGGTTGTGTGATGAATGTTTCATTCGAAAATAACATCTTATTATTATAATTACGTATGCTCGGAAACTATCGTGGCACAAAGAGAAAATAGGAAAAGGAGTTATGTTTATTTCTCGTTCTCTTTTAAAAAGGGATGATATACAATATTTTCGGGAAGTATTTTTACATAAAAGATTTTGTAAGCGGAGTGTTACACCTGCTAACAGCTTAATAGGCAACAACTTAAAAAAATATGATAAAACGTTATACGAGATATATGGTAATATTACCAGATATAAAAATAAAACAAAAGTCGATTTTATATAACTGTTGTATTATACTTTCGAACAATATAAAATGTACGAGTACATAAAGTGGGGAACGGAAGGGAGTGTCTTAAAATTAGGTTCCCAAGTTCCCTCTGTCTCTCTGGCCATGGGCGGGACACAGTGTGAAGAGATACACAATGAAAATAATAATGAATAAGCAAGTTTAAACTCTGAGCCGATAAATCGTGAAAGTTTGTGTGTGTGTGTGTGTGTGTGTGTGTAAATGCATAACGAAAAAATACAGACTTAGCAGGTTTATACTCTAGGCCATACATCGTTCAGAGTGTCTGTGTGGATACATGTCAGATATAGCTAAAACATTTTTAATTTAACTTATTTAACTTGAATATTTGACGATGAAACAAAAATGTTCAAGTTATTTTTTATGAACAACTTGCATTAAAATGGTCGAAAACACCTTGACTGCTTAGTAACGGCCGCTCCTAGGCCAAAGGGATCTTTTTTCTATTAGGAAGGATTTACGCGTTATCCACAGCTTCAAACTTACAGCGGTATACTTTATTATTTTTCTGGACTTACTGAAATTTAACTTTTATTTTTCATTCCTTTTGTGGACGCTTTGATATTCTGAAGTTACAAAATTTTGCAGTTTTTATAATATTTATATTTTTAAAATATATAAAAAAGATTGCTAGAGAGTGAGAGAGAGTATTAAGATATTTTTTTTTTTAACATTTTGTCCAATATTCATATTGCGTTTGGTTTGCGGGTCCTAACAACGTATTCAATTAAATTAAAATAATAACCATTTTCTTTACTTCGAAAACGTATAAAACTTTGAACGTAGCGGGATTTGACGTATTTTTTTCTTTTCAAAGTGCAGATTACCAATTTTAAAATAGAAAAATAATAATAATTTTCTCGAACAGGATCAATTTATTTAAAGAGATCTTATACGCCTGGGAATTATAAGAATTTCTACTTAGTTTGATGAGAACGTATGGCTTAGTTGGCTCTGTGTTTTTGGATGGTTCCTAAAAAGCACGGGTTCAAACCCTTTAAAATAGGTTATCATATAAATAGGTATATATTATTAGGCATATCCATAGGTTTTAAAAGCTCACCTAAGTGCGGCCTTATCGCACGCGTCGGGCGTGTCAACGGCGGGCAAGTGCTCAGTGTCTAGGTCTAGCTGATCTAGTTGTTCGTCGGTAGGTGGAGAGCTCTCCGTCTTACTGCGGCTTGACGATCGTCGTACTATTGTGAGCGCGCCTTGTTCTGTGAACAAAAAGAAAATAAGATCTCGTTTATTTATTTTTTATGTACAATGTTTATGTTACATAAATATATTAAAATATTTGAATTACAAAAGTGCATTAAGAATTCATGCAAGAGAGATATTTATTTACAATGTTATATAATTATTTAAATGTATTTTATAAAGTTACACTCTTATCAACAAAGGGATCGTGGCGTAGTCATAATATAACAATGATGCTTGTGGGTTCCATCCTACTTTGAGGATATTTTTTTAAATTTATATATACAGACAGCTTATATCACCACCCTGGAGGTGGTGATATAAGCAAGCCGGCGTTGAGTTCCGCCAATCAATACAACATAGGGAACAGGATGTTTTAAATTTGGTCCTCTAACAACCTTATTGTATAATATGAAGCAAAAAAAAAATAATAATAACAAACAGTGTTTTATTAATTTATTTACCTCGCAAAATATACAAAGATACCTAATCGTACACGATTGATAGTATTATAAATTCAATATACTCTAGTTATACGCGCATAACTTTATTTTAAAAAAATCTAATATTTTTTGAAGTATTCAAAATATTAATAATCCCAAGATCGCATTCAAACCGATTACCGCCATCAGATATATTCAGATCCACTTCTCAATACCTCACGACAACGTAGACAATTGTATTATTTTATTATTAAAAAAAAACGACGATTTCTATATTAATATACAAATATTATGTATCTCAATTAGTCTTAAGTAACAAAAACATCATAGCTTTATAACCTCCATTTTAATAGAGCGCAGTGCATAAATTCACGATGAATTCCATTTCTGAACGTTTCTACGTAAATGGCACGAACCGTGATTCCATTGAAAATGTTATGAAAATTTAATATATGTCGATCATAAATAGCCTGTTCATTATAAACTCAGCGATAATTAAATACTGTACGTACGTGAATATTGAAACTGGCAAACTATTTGAACATCTGAACAATTGTTGTTATTTAATTATTGTGTATCGTATACGAATATGAAAGAAGAATTCATGTTTGTATTTCAAAAGTTTGTAAATAATTTTTATTATTTATTTTTAATTTTGTTAAATGTAAATTGAATTTCGTTTTTATTATTATGGCATGTGGTTACATTGTAGTTGTAAAATGTTATGATATTTTCTTTTACTTTTACCAGGCTTTTAAGTATTCTTTTATTCTCCTGTACTGGTACATATACTCACTCATTCAGCTTCACGCTGTACCACGCACATGCCAGGGTAGGCAGAGTGAATTTGGGAACCTAGTGTTAAGACCACTGCGTTTCAGTTCCGTGCCCCACTTTCCGCCGAATTTTGCATAAGCGCGAAGAAATGAAATGAATAAATTGCCTTAAGCGAGGATTGAACCCACAACCTGTCTGTTACGGTTATACGTTTGTACCGCTGCGCCACGACAGGTCTCAGGCCTTTCTTTTGCCTTTCTTAGCTTCACGCTGTATCCCGCACGAGGCAGGGTAGGCAGAGGGAACCCGGGAACCTAGTGTTAAGACACTCCGTTTCACTTCCGTTCCCCACTTTCCGCCGAATTTGAGGCATTGCGTGTTGAGTGGCGGAACTCAACGCCGCGTTTTGCCTTATAACCAGAGCAAAGAAATGAAACATTAAATATATAAATTGAAAATATTGAATATTTAATTTCCTCGACTGAGGATCGAACCCAGAACCTGTCGGTTACAGTCACACGCTTGTGCCGCTGCGCCACGACAGGCCTCTTTCTTTTGTTATTACTAAAAATATTTCAAAATTGTTTTTATTTTATTTTCTACTTTATTTTTAGACCCTTTTTAACTTTGCCCATGTCTTTATAATTTAAATAAAAGGATCTGACAACGTTTCAATTTACAAATTGGATTCCATCAAAAGCATTTTCATGTAGAACTTTGCCAAGAAGCTCGCACTTTTAAAATATTAACATATCTTGTGTAGTGCTAAATTTCTTACAGGCCTTAATTCTATACCTTAACTTAGTTAAATAATAGCTTGGCCTATTTTTTACCTAAGGCCTATGTGGCGATAGTCAACAACTAAACTATTTAATATATATGTTAAGCTATGTTATATATAATTATTATTAAGCTCCCACTGCCAAATTTAAAGAATAAATATTTCTCAATATCCAGTCTTTGAACTACTTACAAACAATAGAAATAATTTAAAATATTAACCTAAATTTGGCTTCAAAGCTAAAAGATTTTGAACTACTCACTCACACAATAACAATAATTAAAAGTAGTTAACTAAATTTGGCTTCAAAGCTAAAAGATTTTGAACTACTCTCTCACACAATAGCAATAGTTGGAAATAGTTGACTAAAATTGGCTTCAAAACTAACAGCAACCAGCAATCAAACGGAAAAGCACTTCCGTTCACAATATTAAATGTTTGTCTAAAATTGTATCTAGGCATAGTAAAGTGTCAGTGAAATCCCCAACAAAGAGCGGAGCTCAGTCGTATTTTAGTTTTTTTATCTGCCTCGGATTCACGATAGTTTGCACGGAATGGCTAGAATTCACTGCGATATTCAAACTTTTCAATTTATTCTGTAACTTTATGTTCGGAATTGCGCCAACGTATTTTGTGATATAAGTATGTGAGCTCAATGGACTTCAAGTTTGAGGGATGCTAGGTTTCTTGATCTTAACATACTGGTTCATATATCGGAGGAAAAATTAAAAAAAAATATTATATACATTGTTACCAAAGTATTTACTAGAAAGTACTGCTCAGCAGAAACAATTTTTGTTAAGACGTCTATTCTATATTTCTAATGGTTTAGCTGGTCCCTTAAGGTTCTCCATCAGGTGTTCCAACAAGTTAGAAGAACCTAGGCTTAGAAGTTATACAAAAAAAAAAACATTTAAATTAGTTCATTAGTTCCGGAGATCAATCATACAATATTTTCTCTTTTCTTGCCACTGTTTCTTAACCACACTTTTTTCAATAAAAAAATAAAAATTGCATATACAATTTATTTATATGTATTGATTGTTGTGTTACCCTGGCATTTACATTTTTAATGTAATTTTATATATTAATGACTCTTGTATTATTTTTACAAATTTCATAAAAAATCCGCAAATAATAGAACAAGTAAATAGTTCCATATTTTCTTTATAAATATTGGAGATCTAAAACAAACTTAAGCTTATAAAATGCCAATAGGCGTTACGAAGGCAATATCTGCGGCAGACACATGTCGATTTAGAATCAGGCATTGATAGTTTTTATACTTACTTCAAATACAATACGTGTGATGGTTTTTTTTTCTAAAAAATGAGTTAGCAAAGAAGATTTTGTGCTAAGGTTAACTTCATTCATTTACTATAATAAAGTAGTGATACTAAAGCACTATATTATTTGAATAAATTAAAGAATTAATCTAGCGGAAAATAACTCTTGACTCAATTTTCATTTATTTTTTCACGCTGTATCCCGCACCTAGAAAGCAGAGGGAACCTAGGCACCTAGTGTTAAATCACTTCCGTACTTCAATCTCCGCAATTCCCTTAACTTATTGAGGCTTTGTGTGTTGAGTGAGGAGTTCAGCGCCATTAAATAAAGTATTTAACATTAAAATCACGACTGCAATACAATTATCCACTTCTCATTTAATTATATATTTTGTTTTTCACTTCTTGTATCCGGTGCATGGCAGGATCGGTAGAGGAAACTTGGTTCCACTTCCGTTTCCCGTTATATCTATTATTACATAAAAACGGGAAATGTCGAGTTGATATACTCTTAAATCTTTTACACCACATTGGAGTTTGATGTAGTTTTAAACTAAAAGAAAAATCATTCAAGAGGAAGATTCATGTGATCTGGAAAACCATACGACGTGTACATTACTCATTGCCATAGCAACATGCTACTTTATACAAAAGCGTTAAATGCATAAAATAATATTATAGCCATCTTGTAGCGACATTCTGTTATATATACTTAAAATGCAAGGAATCAATTTTTTTTTATGGAAAACACAAGGCAAACGAGCGTACGGGTCTCCTGATGGTGAGTGATCACCGTCGCCCACGGCCCCGTGTAACACCAGGGGAGCTACAGGTGCGTTGCCGGCCTTTGAGGTGTAGGTAGACGCGCTTTTTGAAGGTGCCCATGTCGTATCGACCTGGAAATACTGCCGCAGGTAGGTCGTTCCAGAGATGTGTGGTGCGTGGAAGGAAATTCCTACGAAACCGCACAGTAGTAGAGTGCCACGTGTCCAGATGATGTGGATGGTACAGTAACTTGTGGCGTACTGTGCGGTTAGAAAATTCGGCGGTAGGTACCAAGTCAAACAGTTCTCCAGAACTCTCTCCATGATAAATGCGGTAGAGAACGCACAGTGAAGATACGTCTCTATGCAAAGCTAAAGTGTCAAGCCTCTTACAGATCATTGGGTCCCCAACGATTCAAATGGCTCTACGTTGTACGCGATCAAATGGTTCAAGCTGATACTGGGGTGCACCAGCCCAGAGGTGAGAACAGTATTCCATATGAGGCCGAACCTGGGCCCTGTACAGGGCCAAACGGTGTTTTGGCGTGAAATACTGTCTCGCTCTGCTGATGACCCCCAGTTTCTTTGAGGCCAACTTGGCCTTGCTTTCCAATTGATCGCGATACTGGTAGTAGCTCGAATAACTGAGGCCCAATATACTGATGTAGGGCGCGGCTTTAAGGGGAGTGTTCTCGAAAACTGATACGACAAATGGGGTTTTTTAGTACTTAGCGCGCAGACCTGTGTCTTCTGGGGGTTGAATTGAACTAGGTTCTTTTTACCCCATACGGAGACATTCTTGAGGGATGCCTCAACGGAAGATATTTTTTATTTTCTTTATTTAGAATTTTATTTTCTTTCTTAAGTTACAAGACAAGGCATGGCGATAGGACCCGGTACTTAAAAATAGAAAATTCTGCAGGAACTGAAGAACGGACAGTATTCATACTTGAATGACCCCATTAGAAGCGAGAAGAAACAAAACAAAAACAAATTAATTCCTTTATAAATTAAAATGGCTACACAAAATGTTTCAAAAATATATTTTTTGCTTTTTACCTTTTCAAGTGAAAATGTTCATGTTCACTCTCGAAATAGCGGCAGCACTTTTAACAAAAACCCAATAACGGAATCTAACTGTAATCTATTTGTTTGTTTGTAATAGAATGCTTTTTAGATTTGATGAAAATTTTGATCACAAAGTCCGCTCGGGTTTGATAGGTTTTCAAATGTTATTTGTCGATAGTAGTGATAAATCAAGTTAATTCGCGATGATGGACATTTCTCAGCTTTACGCTGTATCCCGCACAGCAGGGTAGGCAGAGGAAACTTGGGAACCTAATGTTAAAACACTTCGTTCTATTTTCATTCCCCACTTTAGAAATTTCCCAACGGCATCCAAACCCAAATCAACCTAAAATTCAAACCATGTTACCAAGTATGGCGACTGGTGAAACAAACTCGTACTCGTACACCTTTTAACGTCGGGAATAAAATAACAAATTAAACGCTTTTCAATAGTATTAAAGATTAAAATTTTCCTATAAAAAAGGCCTATTAATTAGTATACGGCGTTAAACATCGTCACTAGATGTCCCTTAATTGAGAACGATAAAATTCATAATAAAATTTTCTGATAAAATAAAAAAAAAAAACATAATTATATTGTTCTTAAATTTGTCACGGTACAAAAGAATATAAAATGAAATTAATTAAGTTTAAAGGAAAAAGCGCGGTACATTGTCTGTAACGGTACGGGTCAGATCACAGGCGCTGTCGACCGTTAAGAACATCCGCCGGCTAAAATAATAAGCTAGTACTCGTAGCCAAAAGAAAAACTTGATTGTTGTACAGAGCCATTTTTTATTCATTTCTTTTATAGTTCAACTCCGCTTTCAGGCTTTGTCATTATTTTTTTTTATTTTGATTTATTTTAATGTTTTTTAATATTATTATATTCATATTAAGGCCTGTCCTAGGGCAGGTACACAAACGTTAAATATTTATTATTTTCGTTTCTTCGCTCTGGTAACAAGGCAACGAAGCGACGTCGATTTCCGCTACTAAACACGCGTGTGCGGGTTACAATGTGCAGCTAAAAGATTTTGTTTTTATATTTATATTGGCTAGCGACCTTTTTGCCAATTTAAAAATATTAAGTTTCCTCGATTGGGATCGAACCCATAACCTGTAGTTTACAGCTGGGGGGGCTTTGTTACGTTGAATGCACTAATCGCAGTAATTCAGTCGGTAAGATGCTGGACATTAATGTTTTATTTTTTTATGTAGTTTTATATGTTGTAGTTCAATTTAATCTAATCACAGACCAATTATTTAAGCTTATTAGGCATTGCGTGTATGATGGCGGATCTTAACCCCGCGTTTAACGTTAAGTATTTAATTTCTCGAGTGGGAATATACTCCAAAATCTGTCACATTTACAGTTGCTAACTTCCTACGACTGGCTTCAATTATTTGAAATTCATTATCTTTGATAATTACTAACACAATTACAAAAGCTGTCAATACAAAATGTTAATTACAGAAATTAGGGAATTACCGGAATTTCGATACGTTTTATCGAATCTGACAAGTGAAGTAGACAAGTACCTACAGGGATCGCGAACGTCTACAGCCCAAGGCAAATACAGCAAACAATAAAATTGTTTTTATAAGAAACGAGTCTCATTTCAGCCCGTTGTATTCCCTTCTTAGTTACCATGACGATGGAGCCTCCTACTTCTAGCGTACGGTAAAGTTAAATTGAAAAATCTTATGATTGTTTACGCTGTGTAAGAATTCATTTGAATAGACTCTGTGATATACTATTATCTTGTTATATATATATATATATATATATATATATATATATATATATATATATATATATATATATATATATATATATATATATATATATATATATATATATATATATATATATATATATATATATATATATATATATATATATATATATATAAAAATTTAAGTAATCACCCTATTCGTTCGTTGATATAAATTCTACATAAGGCATTGTTTTTGACTATTCATTATCACTATTAGTGATATTGAAATTATCATATATACGAAACAAACGATTGTTGATCTTCTTTCAATCTGTCAGGGCTAATTCCGATTTATTGCGTTAATTGAATTCCATATGTGAGTACAGTAGCAAGGTCGAGGAAACTTAATACTAAAACACCCTTCATTGCGCACTGACTGGCGGAGTTAAACACCGTTTTAACAACAATTTAACCACAACCATAGTGCTTACAATCAAACCTTTGCACTATTGCGTTAATTTAATATGGAAAATAAATATATATACCTAAGAATAATGCAATTTTAGAAAAAGTATAAAAAAATAACAAAGTGGTATTTAAAGCCGCAGTTTTTGGGCCATACGATCCCACCTAATTTCTTATACCAATTTACAACTTATTTAAGTCGTTAGCATCTCTCTAGAGATATTTTCACAAATTTCCACTACACAAAGGCAATTGCTTAGAATTATCATTTGGGAAGAGGGAATGCTTATAAATATTTTTAACATAGGTAAAGTGATATTCAGGGACGAAAATTTTTAGAAAACTATATAAGTTTTCTAAAAATGTTTTCGTTCTTCTTATTTCTAAGGCTAGTTACAGTGAATTTCTATGTAGCATAATTGATATCTATGTAGTACAGTAGTAGTAACCTTTTACTTAAGAGGTTGAGGCTGATAACATGAGAGGTAGATTACTTGTGTTAATTACCTCGATGAGTTTGAAATAGCTTACGTAACGACGAGGTAATTTCACGAAACACCTTAAGGGTTTCTATATTTTCTGTAAAGCAAACTTCTGTGTTGGTCTGACACTAATTAATTACGATCTTGTTTTGATTTTATTATCATTATCTAATTATACGATTTTACTGTATAAAAGTAAATATATAATATTAATTTTCAAAAATACATAGTTACAGTAGTGCAGTTACCTGGTCAATGCTATGATTTTAGGTTTAAATTTTAGCTTGGGAAACTTTATAATTAAAAAAAAATATATGAATACCAGGTCTTGCAAGGTCTTATTTTTCTTTACTTTCTGGAAAACCGAAAGAACGTTACCAATATGATTTTCATAAAATATAAGGTTAAGAACCATCACGATAAACAAGATTTGAAATAAAAAAAACCGTAATGAAATCTGTTCATTAATTCAAGAGCTATCCTGACCAAAGATATGACATATATACAGACACGTCAAACATTTTGCACCAAGGGCTACAAAAAGCGATCTAAGTGACGTGAATGAAGGACACTCACTTTAAAGAAATTGTGTGCAGTTAAAAAAAGGAAATCGTTTTTTGTTATAACGATGTTGTGAGCATTTTTAATTATAATGTAGGTATTGGTTTTTCATCTTTTATCTAAACAAATACTAAGAATACAGCGACATTTACAAAGAATTTCATATATTTTATACGTATTTTGCCGTGACCCTATTTTCTGTGACCCCAAATTAGATTGAAACACTTTCTCTTGGTCACTTTAGATCCCTAAGGAATAAAATGGAATGCTATATCTGGCAACGACGAGACCTCGATTTGGACAGAATAAATAACGGCTTATAAACTACATTTATTGACAAAATGAGGTTATGATACAGGAAGACTTTATTATGTTTTCAATTTTTGTAAAAAAAAAATTCATGTATTGATTGAGACCTGTCATAGCGCAGCGGCACAAGCGTGTGACTGTAAAACGTGACAGGTAATGGTTTCGATCCCCTCTCGAGGAAATAAAATCTTCAATAATTTAATTTCTTTGCTCTGGCAAGAAGGTCAGGCGTGGCGTTGGCTTCTGCCACTCACTTACACGCAATACCTCCAATTCTCTTAGATGGGATGTCTTAACACTTAGTTCTAAAGTTCCCTCCGCTTATCCTGCCGTGTGGGATACAGCGTGAAGTTAAAAATCAGTCATGTAATTTTTTTAGCGTTGGCGAAAGTTTAAATTTTATATAGACTAAGCGTATTATTATTAAGCGCTTTTGCGTAGCTTGCCTTTGCCATTGTCATCGTAGAATGGAGTATAAACCTTATATTCGTTTCTACGGTAAAACGCCTAATTTGCTTTCATTATTAAGAAGACTGGTGTGATGACTAGTACCAAAAAATATTTACTGCACCCTTATGTCGTTTCTTTTTACCATTTAAAACTGTTTCACTTATTTTTATTTGCTTAATTTCTATTTGGGCTTCACACTGTATCCCGCACATAGCAAGGTAAGTAAAGGAAACCGGAACTCGGAACTTTACATAATGTTAAGATTCTCATTTTCCTTTAAACATTTCCCGTTTGTGGCATTACGCCACGCCACTTTATGGTATTTACCGTCTATAGAGATTCATTGTTCCAAAATACCACCGATTAGATGAAGATTATTTTCATAATACAAATAAAACCTTTCTATTTTTTTTTCTTTTGATTTTGCTGTCACGTAAAACGATAAACTCATTTTATGATATTTACATAACTTCAAAAGCGCTATTTTGGAAATAACCACAATTTCTAGTTAAAAAGAAAAAAAATAAGAATACATGCAATATTTACATGCTCAAGATGAAAAGAAATACAATTTTATTAAAAAAATATTTACGTGGGTAAAAATAATTTATAAATAATATTCGAAAAGCTCACACAAAATTAATTTCTAAGAAGTAACTCGTTAATGAATTAAATTATTAACACATGCGTTACATTTAGAGTATATAAAAAAACAATTTTTCGGATAAGTAGCGTCTTCCGTTTCCTTTTATATTTAGTAGCATTATTATAACGAATATATATTATGTCAAGAAATTAATATATACAATTTTACGTATTGATTAATGGTAATTGACTATTAAAAAAGTATTTTATATATAACTTTTATGTATTTATGTATTTGTGACACACATAATGTGTCAAGCTAAAAAGTTTGGTTAAGTGTAAGAGTATCCAATACGTAGTTAGATTAGTATCTTATTTATATTTGTTTCAAGTAAGTCTTATATAAATATAATCCGAAAAATTGTTACGAATAAAAAGCATTGGTGGTGGAAAATGTGAGAAAAACATTCCAAAAGTGCACGAATGGACTGAGTGGTTGCTACGATTGTATAACATAATGGTTTCATAGAACGTTTTTGTTTGAAATATCTTCTTGAAATTATATACAGGTTAATAGTAATATTTTATTCTTTTTAAATATCATATAATATTTCATATATTCTATATAATTATCGAATAGATTGTTCGTTATGCAAAACATGTAACGTTTTACTTTTAGTAATTACATGAAAATAGATATTACTTTGTAGATTTCTATAAAATATGATTTGCTTTTACATTTAATTATTGTCACAAAGTAAAACAAGATGTACACATTCTTAACAACCACTGTCTGAGCCGTGCTTACTGGGTGATCCGTTGCGCGGGGGCGGCGGACGGGGCTCTGGAGCTGCGCCCGCGCCGCCCGGCGGACTCGCCACTGCAACATCAACCATCTGTTAGAAAGTGGTTGGGGAATTATATATTTATTCGTCATGTTGTATCCTGCCATAGCAGGATAGCCAGGTCGATCTATCCATTTCCCATATTTGTCTTGATGCCAGAGTAAGGAATATAAAAATAAGAAAAAATCACATTCCGCTATGTGATAATTTAACCCATTACTGTTGCGTTTACTGAGTCAAACAGACATTGTACTGATATTTTATTGTACTGATATATTTTTAATATCTCAAATGGTTGTAAATTTATATGTATTTGTTTTAATATTCATAAGTTTACACAGTATAGAGTATTTTGATTTTAAACACTAGACTCTCCCTCCATCTGACTTTACGAATGTTTAAAAATGAAAACAGGTACCTAAAGCCATTAGCAAGTTTTGATTATAGTTCAGTTGGCTATTTAGTTATTTTGTTTCTATTTAGTTAAGTATTTATTGCCCACATAATAAGCATACCGATAAAGTAATTTTTAAATAAAAAAACACGAAACACTATATTAATTATCACACGGTGATGATCATGCACGTTATGATCATCATCTGATTGTTATTGATCGATGATTATTGATTTAAATTCTTGTCATGGTATGATGTTTATTGATTTCATTTCTTGTCAATATTTTTATATATGAATGTAAAATGGCAAACTCATGCTTCACTTTTCATTTTACAATATTATTCACTTCACATTTTACAATATTTTTCATTCAACAAGTCTTTCATTTTAAACATATTGAAACATTGATGATTTTATTAACTTACACAATAATACATTTTGTCTGTTTCTTTTTTATTTTAAGCTTAACGCTGTATCCAACAGGAAGGTACTAAGTTCCCAAGTTCCCTCTGCCTATGCAGATAATATAACTTGGAAACCTAGTATTAAGATACTCCGTTCGTTGCCCAATTTCCACCGAATTTGAGGCATTGGTGTTGAGTAGCGAAACTCAACGCCTCGCTTTAGAGGGCGACAGGATGTGAGAGGAAAAGAAAAAAAAGTTTTAATATTAGACCACCCGTGCAAAGCTTCAGGTCTAATAAACCTTGGGGCATCAAACTGGTTACCTTAGTTATTATAATAACTTAATACGGGCAATTAAATGATTTATCAAATAAATAAAGAGTTTATACAATAAAATAATTAATGACATAAAAAGCTCTAAGTTAAATGTAAGATCTATTTTAAACGTGACTTGCTTTGAAGTGACATTTAAATACAATTGTTGTGGACGTCGCGTCGACTCGTACGTAATGAATGAATGAAGTATCATTTCTAGACGGAGTTATATAATATTATAAAAGGTAAAAACGCTTTTATATAAATTAATTAGTTTTCAATTTTGTTCAATGATTTCTTTTATCTAACCTAATATTGTAATATTTTACTAGTTTGTTTTCACAAAGCATCCGTTTGCCATTTTCCCATTAATTTAATTTGTTTAATAATTTATTTACTATGAGTTGGTTTTTCTTCCAGTTTACAATTAATTTTCATTCTGCTTACAAAAAAACATATGTTTAGAATAATTCTAATGTAAGGGGACCCGAATCCGCTCTTGGCTAGATTAGTATCTTATTTATTGATCCATTCGAACCATCAAAGTATTTTGACCAAGCAGTGTGTTTTAATAAACTACATCGAAATTATTATAGTCTTGTTACGAGAAATTCCCAAGAGCTGCGTTTTGCTAAAAATATTTCTTTTACAGTTTTCCAAATAAAATAGAACATAAATAATAGAAAACGAAATAAAACTAATATTCTTACACATCAACCATCCCTATGCAATAGAATTCCATCATAATTGTAAGAATAACAACACCGACACCGAAAATGTACTTTCCTAACTTACTTCGCAAATCCCTTCCAATCATACTCCCTTGTATAAAAAAATTGTCTGAAAATGTAACAAAAAATAAACTATTCATTTCATTACACTTTAACTTTATATACATGAAAAATATAACGAAACTTTATACAATTTATACATAGACTGGTGCTTTGGTGAACATGCGTGTTGTTTTTGTGGAGCTTTACGCTGCACTGTGTATTGGGCCAAGTAAAATAAACACATAAAATTTTAAACGTTAAATCTAGACACGTGCAAGTCTAAATGCTGAAAAGGTGTAATTTGTTTTATACTAACCACTACGAGCTACTTTTAGTCCTTTATAGCGAGTAACCTATTTAACTAATATGCAAGATATTTGGCAAATTTCTAAAAGTCAAACTTTAACTATAATTGATATATCACCGTTTAAAGGCCGGCCTATTTATTTTTGACTGACTCACTGAGCAAAAACCTTCTTCGAGCCACTTCTAGATGAGTTAGAATATTGATATTTCTTAACAAGATAGAATATTTGCTTGTCATTTATATGTAGTAACCTATTTAACTAATATGCAAGATATTTGGCAAATTAAAGGCCGGCCTATTTATTTTTGACTGACTCACTGAGCAAAAACCTTCTTCGAGCCACTTCTAGATGAGTTAGAATCTTGATATTTCTTAACAAGATAGAATATTTGCTTGTCATTTTTTATGTACATGCTTTATTATATTAGCTAATGTATTTCCAGCTAGCATTAGGTTTATACAATTTAATTAGAATATTATATAGACAATTTTATAATTAATTAGACAATTTTGAGCTTCAATTATATGCAGATTGAACACAGAACTCGGAACCCGTATAGATTTTCAACTTTTTTGTCGGTGAACTAAACTTTTCTGTCATTTCACCCTTATGATTTTGATTATATCAATTTTACAGCTCATTTTTCATTATTAGTAAAAGAAAAATATTTATTGAAAGTAAACAAAAAATAAATATTGTATCTTTCTCCATATTATTATATCAAACTTATATGAAACCACAATATAAAAGCTTCTACGTTACTGTACTTGAAGTAATAAAAGGCGTTAGCTGACGGCACATCTGAATATGGCCGGCTTTGAAAATGCATCTGAGATATACAGCCTTCATTTTATTTAACATTTCCATTTGCTTGAAGAATAATATTTTTAGTGTTATTTTTAAAAATAGATAAGCTGATCTGCGACAGTAAGCCGATAGGTTTTGGGTTCTATTCTTACTCACGGAAATCGAATATTTAGTATTTTAATATTCTAGATCTGGTAAAGAGGCAAAGCGCGGCGTTGAGTTCCGCCAATCAATGTCCACAATTCGGCGAGAAGTGGTGAACGGAAGTCGTCTTAATGAGAACAGTACGTCTTAACACTAGGTTCCCCGGATCAAGTTTCCTTATGCCTCAATATGGCGTAAAACTAAAAGGGGTCAGTTCAAGTCTCTCTACATCATTTTTATACTTCGTAAAGTTACTCTTTGGAAAAACTTGTCACAAAAGATCTACTAGAATATTGTATATCTTATTTTAATGCTTTTAAGCTATCATATAATATATTTTATAGATTGGTTTACAATATGGCGATAAATTTTACTTGTCATAATTTTTATACATAAAAAATATTTGGAAATAATCACCTATTGGATTTTTTATATTAGCACGCACGTAGCTAAAGATTTCAAGCACTGCCTTTTTTGCCAAGAAATTAATTAATAATCCACTCATAGTATACATACGGTAGTATTTTATTCCCATAGCCTTTCTCGTTATAAGAACTACATAAAGAATCAAAAATCCTACCTTTATAATATTAGTTTAGTATTCATTTTTGCAAATAAATCAAAATTAAAGTGTCTGTCTGCCTATTTCAAAACGATGAGATTTGTTTAATAGCGGAGGCATTATTAAATAATTATAAGTTAACTGTAGTATTTATATACACAACCTTACATTTTCTTGACTTTATGGATGACGAAATATTGATAAGGTCACACAGTATAAAGTTTTATAATATTTTATATTTAATTTTTATGGTGATTTAAAAATGATCGTTTTTACAATATAAATCATCAATCAATACATTATTGATTGATGATTTATATTGTAAAAACGATCGAGGCTGATCACACAGCCTCTCATAGGTAGTTAAATATGGCATATATTTAAACATCGTAAAATTTTAATTTTATCTATTACATATAAACAAGTTATATAAAAAATATAATTATAAGGTATAAAATATAATTATAAGTTTCTTTTATAACAATCAACATAATCACCTATACCAGCCGTTTCAAACGATGCCTAAGCGCATTTCTAATACTATTACAATAATATAGTAAAACTTCGAGCAACTTTTGTACATTTATGTAACTAAATGTACAATGAGTTAGTTAATTTAATATACTATTCATGAAGTTCGTATTTGAAATATTAGTTCGAGACTCTCGAAATGACATGACGGAAATAGGAAATTAAACTTGTCCAATAAGGCTATGAAATAGTGTCAAAATATTTATTGACCTACTTATAAGATATGTTTATAGCAAACTAGCGACTTAAATATGGCTTCGCCCGCATAATCTTATTCTGATACAAGCATATCACTCACGGCTTCCCCCACTTATACATTCAATGTTAAGGAGATTTTGTCAAAATACAATAATGAAAACAATTTTATTAATTGAGGCCTGTCGTGGCGCAGCAGCACAAACATGTGACTGCATACGACAGGTTGTGGGTTCAATCCCCACTCGAGGAAATGATATATTCCATATTTTTTAATTTAAATATTAAATGTTTTTATTGCTTTGTTACCAGATTGTAATAAGGCAAAGCGCGGCGTTGAGTCCCGCCACTCAACACGCAATGAGTCAAATTCGTCGGAAAATGGTAAATTGAAATGAAACAGAGTGTCTTAACACTAATTCCCAAGTTCCCTCGGCCTACCCTGCTTAATGCGGGATACAGCGTGAACTAAGCAAGAAAGTAATTTATATAACAAATTATACGAGGATGATTTTATTTATATATTATTTTTTTCAGCTTCACGCTGTATCCCACACGAGGCAGGGTAGGCAGAGGAAACCCAGGAATCTAGTGTTAAGACACTCCGTTCCACTTCCGTTCCCCATTTTCCGCCGAATTTGAGGCATTGCGTGTTAAGTGGCGGAACTCAACGCCGCGCTTTGCCTTAATTGATTGTTTTTATGATTATCATTATTATTTTCAAAGTAATAAAAATAAAGATAAAAATAATCCTTATTCAAATCAAATACGGCGGAAAGTGAAGAACGATAAATAGTGTCTTAATACTAGTTCCCAAGTCCCTGTGCGGATCCAGACCATTAAAAACAAACAAAATTGGAAAATTTACTTACAGATCTTTGAAAAATACTTGTAGCTCTCTAACTGCTTATCTGATTTTCATTAAGCATAGCCAAAAACCATCCTGATAAACAAGGCTTTTGATAAAAAATCCCACACAGTTCATTCGTGAAGGAGCTACAGTACCAAAGACTGATACACAGACACATAGGTCAAACTCATAACACACCTCTTCTTACGTCGGAGGTTAAGTAACATGTAATAACTTCTATACATACCCGTAGTGTAGTAGTGTACACAATTTCCCTTTACTTGAAAATTATATCATTTGTACGTCCGAAGCAATTTATTTAGCTTTGTCCCTTAACGATGCGACTAACGAGCTATGACATCGTACAAAATAATGACCGAATACGGTTTCGATGATCATAAGGAAAATATTGGAAACGCGGTTCTACTAGGAAGTAATATGAACGGAGAGATCATTAAAAAAGTAACAATGAGTGAACAAAATTGAAAATATTATTTTCAAAATAATAATAAAAAATCAAAATATTTATAATAATGATAATGGTAAAAATAATCTTCGTTACAATCAAATTCAGCGGAAAGTGTGAAACATAGCGGAGTGTCTTGACACTAGTTCACAAGTTTCATCTGTCTACTCTGCCACGTGCGGGACACAGCGTGAAGCTGAAAAAAAAAAATCTTCGAGTATGAATCGAACTCATAACCTGTTATACTTACAGTCGTACCCTAAAACAAAGAAGGGTCTATAATAGTATTTCGAATACATTGTAAGGTATAAATTGACGTACAAAGTTTTTTGTTTTTTCCAGTTCAGCGCGTTAACGAGACGGGTATCGAGGTATGACAGTTTGCAAAATAATGACCGAACATCTACGTTACGACCGGCATAAAAATATTGATAAAATGGATATTGGATTTGGTCCGATTCCATAGATATATACTCTTTGAAGACAAGATATTAATGAAGTTTTTGAGCCCATTTAAATATTTTTTACACGGTGTAACCTAGTGCTAAGTAACTCCATTCCGTTCCCTACTTTCCGCCAACTTTGAGGCATTGCGTGTTAAGTGGCGAAATTCAACGCCGCGCTTTGACTTGTTAGTGCTGAGTATGCAATGAACTGTGTAAAGTAACATAATTATATTATACTTGTGGTAACCCGAAACTTTGCTTGGATCTTATAACGTAAAATGGAAAATCTTTAAATTCCTGTTGAAATTTCGAAAAATCCTCTTTAAATCCTCGCTAACTTTCAATTTTCTAGATATCTAGTAATCTCGGCTTTAATTTGTGCCTCTTAATAGCTAACTAAGAAATAAACACAAAACAAAATTTACAAGAGCTATAACAAATTTCGCATATTTTTGTTTTAATTTTACCAGGAACAATGATTTTATAATCTTTTCAAACATACGGGCACTGCTTTTGACGTATTAATAAAGCGGATTAACTTTTTATACGTCAAAAATGTTACAGTCAATTCCATATTGTGTTTTAACAAAGAAGGTTTAAGCCAGAATAAAAAATATTCGACGGCTCGTTTCAACATAATGACTAGATTTAAGAATGTTTTCCTTATCTACAAGGAAAATGTTTTGAAAGATTTTTTAACACGTATTTCAGGAAAAAAAAATGCTGTAATTACAGGACTTTTAGGTGTCGGTACATTTCGAGTTTGGTAAAATTTTCGTTGTCACTTTCGTTTTAACATTATTACATTTTTCGAACTTCCACAGTATTAGTATTTCAAATAGGAAAGATTTATATATGGAAATAATGTTTCGGATTTTCCGTATTTTGTGTTTGGAAATAAGAAAAAATGATAATAATTTTCAAAGAATGTATATTGTTTCGTTATTCATTAAAAAAAACACACACACAAAGACTATATACATGCAAATTATTTCTTTTTTGCTACTAATTTGACCGCTCAATGTACCTATATTTCATTGGTTTACGGTGTATCCCGCAGGGCAGGCTAGACAGAGAGAACTTGGGAACCTAGTGTCAAGACACTCAGTTTCGTGCCCCACTATCGGCCGAATTTGAGACATTGCTTTGTTACCAGAGCGGTGAAATGAAAACAAAAAATATGCAATATGATATTTATTTATTTATTCACTGTAAGCGTGACAGTTCGGTCCCCACTCGAAGGAGTGGGAACGGACTGTCACGTTTACAGTGAGTGCTCTTGCACCACGATAGGCTTCGATAATTGTTATAATAACAATTAATTTAAATTTAAAAACGGTTTCATTTTAATAATATACATATATCTACATTTTACAGGAGAAATAGCATCACTTGTTACTATAAATGTACTCCCTATAATAAATGGATCTCAAGCTATTGCTACGAATATAATTGTGAGGTTAGATTTAATTAGTACCTGTAACAAGGATATATATATATATATATATATATATATATATATATATATATATATATATATATATATATTATATATATTATATATATATATATATTATATATATATATAATATATATATATATATATATATATATATATATATATATATATATATATATATATATATATATATATATATATATATATATATATATATATATATATATCTATATATATATGATAAGATATTAAAATTATTTTAGATGCGACGTGGCACATGGTGACAAAAGTGTGAATGTAGTCGTGAAAGGTTGTGGGTTCGATTCCCGTTCGAGGAAATGGAATATTTTATTTTTTATTTATTCTTTTAACGAACGGAACGGAAGTGTATCGGTATCGGAGTGTATAAGCACTAAGTTCCCAAGTTCCCTCTGCCTACCCTGCTGTATGTGGGATACAGCGGAAAACTGAGAGAGAGAGAAACATAGAGTATTTTTCTTAATGTGTTATCGTATCGTAACGCGGCAGTCAGTACTACATATGTTACTTATACTGTTCTCTAGACATTTGTGCATAAAAAAATATCCTTTTCAAAGATTTTAGATATTTTTTTTACCTTGTTACCTTAGAACTATATAAAAAAATCTACAGTTTCGGTTGCACGTTTTCTATCTGTCAAGAAATGATATTTTTTGAATGAAAGAAAACGATTTAAATGCTCAATATACTTAAATGGGAATACAACAACCTGTGGCTTTTACCGAAATATTGACCTCTGTAATTTTTCGGCTACCATGGCAGCGTTTGACTGTAAACAAGATAGCTGTGGATTCAACTTTCACTCAAGCAGACCAAACACAGCGTTTAGTTAGTATGTGTCCTGATATTTAAGCGGTAATCGCGAAACAGAGTGTGTACACTAGATTCCCTCTTATAACTATTACCTGACCTATTATATATATAGATATAGAATATTTTCATATAAGCTCTCAATCTGACTTAAATCTGACGTTTATTTGCCGATAATATATCGAGTAAAGTTATTGAAATGTGTATCACCGTGTATTGTTGACAAGCTTAAGTAAATCGCAACGTAAAACATATTAATACCACTTTAGCTCTATAGCATTGCATTCGCAGTTCAACCAGTCAAAGGCAGGCAAACTTAATCTTGGCTTGGATTAACATGTCTAATGAATACGATATTAAACCACGAATGCCAATAATACAACTTCAATACCGTTTCAATATTATGATTGTAGTGTAAACAGAAAAGTAAGGCTATTGTAAAACAGTGAAACAGTGTCTGGCTGTTAATACAATGGTTGTGGGTTTTATTTTATTAGTTATATGTTTTCTTAAATTTATTTCAATCGGGAAAGCGGAACTTAACGCCGCATTTTACCCTGTTAATAGATTAGGGATCAAACTCACAGTTTGTAGTACATGTTTGTACCCACCTTTGCGCCACGACAAGCTTTTTAATATCAAAAGCTATACAATTAAGTCGTATAAAAATACTTCTTTAGTTACTGTACAGCTAGAGCACATGTCGCACTACGCAGCGCAGGCCGTGAAATTTTGGAAGTTAGATACTTTTTGGTAGAAAGCGGAAGTGTCTTTATGAGACCGGATTGTCTTAACATATGGTTTCCAAGTTTCCTCTATCTACAGTGCCGTGTGCAGGAAATAACGTAAAGCTGACTAGGTACTTTGGATTTCACAGGGAAGCTGTATGAGAAATGTCGAGAAATCATCTCTAAAAATATCCACAGAAACGGAAACTTAACCTTTTACGCCTCATAATATACAAAGACAAATAGAATAAAATATCGAAATATTATATAGTATGGCATTATTCTTAGATACGGCATCTAAGACAATTTTTAATACAATATTGTCATGAGCAAAAGGTTATTTACAGCGACAAACTATTTAATGAGGCCTGTCGTGGCGCAGCGGCACAAGAGTGTGACTGTAACCGACAGGTTCTGGGTTCGATCCCCAGTCGAGGAAATGAAATATTTAATATTTTCAATTTAAATATTGAAAGTTTCATTTCTTCGCTCTGGTATTAGGGCAAAGCGCGGCGTTGAGTTCCGCCACTCAACACGCAATTCGGCCTCAAATTCGGCGGAAAGTGGGGAACGGAAGTGGAACGGAGTGTCTTTACACTAGGTTCCCGGGTCCCCTCTGCCTACTCTGCCTCGTGCGGGATACAGCGTGAAGCTAAAAAAAAAACTATTTAATCAGATAATTGTTAATTTATTGATTTAAAAAGCTTTAATTCTGGCGTAGCAGGATAGCATTAAATTACACTTTCTGTGGCTGACTTTCTCATTCCACACGGGGGACTGAAAAAATATTGCTTTTCGTGATTCTTTTCTAGGCCAATAAAATTTTAAACCGAACGAATACTAACTAAGATTATGTGTTAAATTTACCGTTGCTGAATTATGGTAATACTTCGCTAACTCTAAAGGAAGTTGGAATATTATATATTTAGATCTGTTCATAGTCGCGTTCTACTTCTAATATTTAAAAAACAAAAGATTTAAAACATTTTTTAATTAAGCAATTTTTTATTAGAAAAAGGAAAAGATTTGAAATATATTTTTTAATAGGAGATAAAGATTAATAATATTTTCTTTATAGATTAATAATTATTACATAAATATTTATAGAATGCAAAATTTTGTTGAAACCAACAAAAATAGAGTTAATCAACTATATTACATGGAAGCTATGTCGATATATTCTTATAAATCATAATCATCGTGTTGGATTTTTTAAACTATTTTATATATTTTTAAATTTTAAAACAGATTTCATATTTCAATAACATAATATTGTCTAAATTAAAATAAAAGAAACACATACTATAATAATAAAAGAGTAACAAACGCGTGGAATTCCTGAAGGAGAAGTAAATCCTAGTTTACGTGGACCGTTGGCGCGTGATTGCCGGCGGTTATAAAAATGCCAATAAAGATGGTATTTGTGGCCCAAGACGTGATAACAACGATACAATATGAAAACTAATAATAATATTATCATTTCACTTCGACTATTTATTATTACTTTTGATCGTTAGGGTAAGTTTTTTGACGCGGTCATAATATATGAATGTTAAAACACATAACGTTTACAGAAACAGCTTTGATATATATATATATATATATATATATATATATATATATATATATATATATATATATATATATATATATATATATATATATATATATATATATATATATATATATATATATATATATATATATATATATATATATATATATATATATATATATATATATATATATATATATATATATATATATATATATATATATATATATATATATATATATATATATATATATATATATATATATATATATATATATATATATATATATGTTTTTATTAAAAACTCATTGAAAATTGGTCTTTCTCTATCAATTAATAACCTTAGGGTAGGGAAATAAGGGGTTTTTATAGTTCAGTTCTTGATTTTAAAGCTGCTCTACACTCTTTGCCTCATAATGTGTCCTAGTAAATAATCAAAATAAAATATCATCGTTTTTTACATTACTAACTGACTTAATTTTATAAATTGATTGTAAAAGTTATCCGTATTTTTTTTACTAAAAACTTAGTCTATATTAAAAACCAATATAACTTAACAAGCTACAAAAAATCGTTTTTTACATACTTTAAATATAATTTTATAAAAAACTATGTTATGTAAGTAAAACTTAAAAAAGTATTAAAAAGATGTATAAGTCGCTACTCGCTATATCTTTTACCATTTTTCTGAGATAAGTTAGATCGACATGTTAAACGGTCTCATGGGCATCGTGCCGAACATGACTGCAATAATAAGATTTATATATAACTAAACTTGACACCATCACAGCGCTGTGACAGCGTCTGACTGAAAGGCCTTTGGTTGCGGTTCGATTTCGCTCTGGAAATTATTTAATTTTTGTTCACTCACTTATCATACTCATTTGAGATCAGGTGGAAAGTAGAGAACGGTGAAAAGGCGTGAAGTCATTTCATTTATATATCTTTTCTTGGTTCTTATATGCTTTCTGTATATAGCTATATTATAAAGCAAATTATAAAAATAAAGAAACAAATTTTACGATCACATTCAGTAGATACTTGTAACAAGCTACGTTCGTTTTTGAAATTTTACACCGTATTGTAAATTATAAGCCTCGTTTTTAGAGTCGTCGTAAAAATAAATTTTCTAGAACGATACTACTTGGGGAAAGCTTTGCCTGTTTATTTTAACAAGCTTTGTTAGTTCAGCGGTAATTATTATTATGTTTTAGGCTACTGTTAGCGATTTTGATAAGAATATAGTTTTCTGGCCGTAGTGGGGCAGACCAAAAGAGAAAAAATTGCTTAATTAAAAAATGTTTTAAATCTTTTGTTTTTTAAACATTAGAAGTAGAACGCGACTATGAACAGATCTTAATATATAATATTCCAACTTCCTTTAGAGTTAGTGAAGTATTACCATAATTCAGCAACGGTAAATTTAGTGGCAGAGCGTTCGACTAGAGAGGATTTGATTTCCTTTTAGGGAGTAATTTTGGTTATTACCAGATATTACCAGAGCGAGCTAATTATACAATTACCTTATTATATTGTCTTATTAGACAAAAGGTTGTGTTGAGTGTCTTCACTAATATACAGGCATTAAAAATATTTTTGTGAACTAAATTTTGTAAAATTTTACTTATTCGTTTCCTAGGGAATTCTGAAAATCCATTCTAAGTGCTAATCACCCTAGGGAACTTATATGCCAATTTTCAGCTTAAATAAAATGAAATGTGAAGTTTCTGTAATTTATAAACAAGTCCATTTTAAGTCCATTCTCAAAGTTTTTTAAATAAAAAGTAGTAACTGTTACAAGTATAAGCTTTTAACATTTCATTTAATCCTTTTTTATGATATTTAAATTGTTTAAGCCCAAGTGCGAAGTTCAATAGTTTTATGAGAACTTATTTTAAGTTTACATTTCTTTTTTTTTTGCCAAATCGAGGAATTTTTGGTATGTAATATTGTATTATTTTTGGTATGTAATGTTGTATTATACGTATGTAATTTATTTTTTTCAAAATAGTGCTAAAATGACAAAGTGCAATTATGGTAACGACGAAATTGACATTCTCTATACATATACTACATGACTGTTGTGGATGGCCTAGAGAAATTTTAGACCTAAAAGAAAGTAGATCAGATATTTATTTCTCCGCATAATCACGGAAAAAAATTGGCAGTAAACCAAAGTTTTCCGGACTTGAAAAAGGTGTTTGACAGGGTTGTAAGAAAGAGATTATGGGAGATACTGCTCTGGTACAATGCCAGCGGATTTAAAATCTTTTTACAGGTACCAGGTATACCGCCTTGGTTTGACATATAATCGAGTGTTAAACAAAGTTGTGCCATGTCAGCTTGTGTGATCTCTTCGTAGGATATGCACAGTAAGTTGAGCTGTCCGTATACCCAATGAAGAGATACACTGAATGGTAGGTACTAGCGCGGATGGCACAGTGAGAATGAAGAAGAGCGTGCTCAGGTGGTTTGGGCACGTCAAGCAAATGAGTAAAGAAAGAATGGAAAAAAAAGTTATGAAGGAAAAGTGAGTGGTAAGAGAGGGAGGGGGAGACCTCGGTTGGCCTTTTGAAAACTCATTATTTACGATACTGGAGAAGGGTCACGTAAAAAGCTTCAGATCCCCGAAGGGCATGTATGAAGAGGTTAACGACAGTGGACGAGGCGAAAGAGGTATCCCGAGACCGTAGCGTTTAGCGCTCCGTTCTCTACCCCGCTAGAGATAAAGCGTGAAAATAAGTTAAGTATATAAATAATATCTTGTTTCGTCAACTAACAAATACTACTCTTTTTAACGAGTACAATTAAGCAAAATTCTCAAATATTTAAAATTATAAAAACATATACAAACATACTAAAATAATTAATTAATTTTGCCTAAGTACACTTAGATAAAATTACATAAATATTAGTATAGTTAGCAGGCAAGCCGTGTTGAAGCCGCTACTTCTGAAAAATATAAACTGAATGAAAATGCCGTGCAAAACTGAATGTGCGCTTTTTATGCATATCATAATACAGAAGCATAAAGAAGGCTGAGAGAGTTAAGACTGGCTTTAATCAGCTCCATACTTTGTTTTCCCAAAGAGTAAAAATATTTACATATATTTATAAAATATTTATACATATCCTTTAAATAGTCAGCCATGATGAGACAGCTACTATAGAAAGCAGTAAAGCAAATTTATCTTTCCATACAATGTACAGTCGTAAATTTCATTATTCCAATAAGACTTTTTGTTTGAAATGTCAGGACATTCTCGCTTACATTATGAATTAGGAGAAGGGTCAACTTGACAATTGTACGTTGTTTATATACTGTTACATATTTAATTCAAGCGTAAGGAACAAAGAGGGTGGCATTATATTGAATATTGTAATAAAGAAACCTTGTGAGTCTTTTGTTTATACGTTTTTGGATAACCTTCGTTAAATTGTTTGGGGTTCTACTGTCTTTTATATAAAGGAATGTGTAATTATAATTAAACTATTAGACGCTATTAAATACGTTGTAAGAAATAAATATATCACTATAAATACTTATAATAAATCTGTAACTGATCACTGTCTGTACATGGAATATTTTTAAAAAATCTTATAGGGGACGTCCATAGATTATTATAATTTTTGTTTGTTTATCTGTGCCTTTGTACGTGTTGTTTTTTTTTAAATCGGTTAAAATTAAAACAAAAGTTACGTCCATTTAAAATATTTTGTTTTATCTATTTACCTTCAATTTTAGTTTTTAATGTAATATTGTGTTAAAACTAAAAATTTTAAATTTATTGAGATAGATAAATAAAAGAATATGCCGATCTAACTTATATTAGAATAAAAAAAACTTAAAGAGCCTCGTTATAAATGAAATGAAATATTCACTACATATCTACTATACCTACATATATTTATATATCTGTATTAGCTTACCTGGTTAGAAGTCAATTTTGCTTTCCTTATTCAATATTTATCTAACCGCTTGTAAATCCTCGCCTACATGAGTAATGATGTAAATTCTCGGACTATCGCGTGAACAAATGGCCTCTTTATGGTAGAGACAGTATAGATGGAGGTTGTATTATATTAAATTCAACAATAGAATTGATGTTTTTTACTTTTTTAATTTGTTATTCCACACTTTAAAATAGTAAAAATGTTTGATTAATCGCATTCTCTGTTGCTAAACAATAATTATAACAAATTGTCTTTGGATAGCGGACATTTGTATAAATTTGCCTACAGAGATGGTAACAAACATAAATAAGTTATAAAAAGCAAACAATAACTTCGACGTTGCTTGATGAGAACGTATTGCTTAGTTGGTCAGAGCGCTTGGACGGTTTCCAAAGAGAAGCAGTTTCAAATCCTGCTACTTTCAAAATGTAATAAGTTTTGAAATTGAGGTTATTAAAGTTTATTTCTTTATGATATTTATATTTTAACCATTAACGAGATCGAAAGACAATATAAAATTGAGTTAATATGTAATATCTTGATGTCGGTCGTAAGATTTATGTTTCGATGTTACATCGACTATTTTTATTTGCAAGTTAATATAATATAAGGCACAAAACCTAATATTAGTATAAGTAGCAAAGCAAATATCCAGCTTGTACTGGACAGTTAGGTTATTATTGTTTGGTGGTGGTGATAAAAAATAGCCAAGTCAACTTTAAAGCCTGAATTTTATACCGATCACAGAACTAAGCACCCATACATATCATTATTTTGTCGATGAAGTCGCGAACAAAGTATTTTGCACCATTTAACTTAGCTCTCATTTAACATTTATATTTTTGATGGAATATTACTCTTTTTTAAGAAATGATTACTGTTAATTATTAATACTATGATATTAAAATCCTTTATTATTTTAACTGATACTAAACTTCCTTACATACTTATCTTACTTTTATTTTATAATTGTCTATATGAGAAGTGAATTAGATTTTCGTTAACTAAGTCACAAGTTTTATATGTTAATATTTGTTTAGAGATTTTTGAAGTTAAGTGATTAAAGTTTTTATAATTTAGGAGATATGGGATCTTAATTTTACATGATTTTATACATGTAGATTAACTAGTGAACGAGAGTTATGAAGGGCTCAAGATTAGACTGATATGGTTCATGTAAAATATATATTGCGCGTTCCAGCTGTTTAACTTGGCTGAATACGCTGGCGTGTGTCTTAATATACATAAAAATATTTAATCTGCCTAGAATATATCAACGTTCTTGTTTTTTTTAGATTTACAGATAAGCGTCAATTGCTAATAGTTCTCAATTGAATTGCCACGCAAATCATTGATTTGAAATGCTCTTGCGTTGCTAGGCAACGCTTTGATGGCCCTCCAGTGTGAAATTTCACGCTTAACAAGTACCAATCTAATGGAGCCTGCCAAAAACGTATGAGATATCTTGAATATTAGTGCAGATAGAACTAAGTCGTATTATTGATGTAATAATGACGATAATTATCATAATTTTTCATTTTTGTAAAATGCTCAAATTACACTAATTATTAATTACGGCTTACGGTTTTGATTTCGTGTTAAGTTCTTGACAGATAACATTAAAATGGTTGACAGGGTGTTGTATAACTGAATGAAATTCTTCCTTAATAATCCATCCAAAAAAATATTACAATTCGGACCAGTATTTCCTGAGATAAACGCATACAAGCAAACAGCTTCTTTAGCTTTATAATCTTAGTATAGAAATTAGATAGTATAAAATTAGACGTACTTGACCTGGAGACGGGAATTATTAAAATTATAAATATTATATAGGTATTTTAGAATTTCGGCCTAAAATCTAATACAAACAATAAGTTAGAATATACAATGTTAATATAAAAAGCAGTGTTTGTATATATATTTGTGATCATTATTTCTCTCATAGTCTGGCCAGTTTCTTCAGTCAGTCTCTGTCCTACCGGAGTAATATAATAAGTTACAGGTACATTATGTTTCACTTAAATGTTAAGTTTAGTTATTTTCGGATGTGATGATGACGACGAAGACGAGGGTAACTTGAAAACCTAGTGTTAAGACACTCCATTACATAATATATATTTCATTTCCTCAAGTGGGGATCGACCCCACAACCTGTCGCGTTACAGGCACACGCTTGTACGTACCTTTGCCCGCCGACGGTCTTTTATATAATTATTACATTTTTATTTTTCCGAAAATTAGGCAGAAATTGGAAGACAATGTCTGTTCATGGTATTTTTCTGTAAAAAAATTTATACTGTGTAGAGAACGGAATAATTTATCACTGCACTCTCTCGTCTGAAGTACAAGATATAAGGGGCACGTGAATGTTAATTCCATTTTAATTATATCATAACACAAGTATAACCCTTCATTTGACTTTCATGAGTAAAATACGCTCTATGATTATTATTATAACTGAAACTCGTATTTTATACGGGCTATTAACAAATTAATTAGTCAAAATTTAATATAATTTTGATGAAATTCCTTTGTTGGATTAATATATAAGGTATAAATATATTATTTTTTTTGTTTTGAACTCTCTTTTTGTAAACAGTGAAGGTCAGTTACTTTTATTAGAAGTATTTAGTAATTTTGGGAGCTTTTGTTATTATTTTTTGCTTGATATAGTGAATTTTTAGTTAACGAGTTCAAACATGGTGCAGAGGAACAAACATGTGACTTTAACGCGGCAAGTTGTGTTTGCGTTCAAAGAAGAAAAAGAGAGAACGAGTAGGAGTGTCTTAACACTAGGTCCCAAGCTCTCTCTACCTACCCTGTCATGTGCGCGGTACAGTGTGAAGCAGAAGGTTCAAATCAAAGAGAAAGTAACATTAATAATAATATTGCATTTATATTAAACGTAGTTATGTTTGCAGAAAAAGTGTTTTAATTGAATTCTTATTGAGTTATCTTTTGCTCTTTATTCATTCAATTCGCTTCATTTTAACTTTTTCATTTTTACTTTTTTGTAACATAAAGTAGATTTTTTTTAGACTAGGTCTAGTAAAATAACAATATAACCAAAGTTTTTATTATTGTGGTTATTTACGAAAGTTGTTTGTTTTTCAGCTTCACGCTGCCCTGACATGGCGGTGTAGACAGAGGTAACTTGAGAATTTAGTGTTAAGACACCTTCGTTCTCCATTTTCTTCCGAATTTAAGGCATTGCGTGATATATGGCGGAACTTAACGCTACGTTTTATGTTATCACCAAAAGAAAGAAATTAAAGTATTAAATATTTAATTTCTTCAGAGGTTGAACCCTCAACTTGTCGTGTTTTCAGCCACACTTTTGTGCTCATATACTAAACAAGCTTTCACTAATATACTAATCGCATTAGTAATAAATTACGCTGTTTCAACATCCACTTACAAGCTCCATGGTACTATATCAGTAACAGCAGTAATATACAAATGTAAATGTGGCCTTAGTTTAGTAATTAGTCTTTAGTTAGATGTTTCCTATTTCATTAAATGATTTTAGACCATCTAAATTCTAACACTAAAAAAATCCATTTATAGGAAATGTATATTTATATATGTGATCCAAAGGCGGGAACGGAAATGGAACGGAGTGTCTTAACACTAAGTTCCCAAGTTCCCTCTGCCACCCAGCCATGTGCGGGATACAGCGTGAAGCTGAGTGAGTGAGTACATGTGAACCAAATACCAACTTTGAATAACGTTGGCTAGCGAAAATTGATCTAAATTTGCAGTTCCGATTCGCCTCTAGAAGCTCCAAATCTAATTACATAAAGTAATTACATTAATAGGAGCAAGGCAAGATAGTTAAAACGCTGATCAGTACGCGACGATAATATCAATGTTATTGTATAGAGTTGGTAGGTAAAGAAAGATTTTAGGGTTCCGTAAGCAAATTATAAAGAAATAAATCTTTTGAATTTCGCCATAGGCTGTTTTTATCGTAATCTCGTTATCGTAGGAAATAAAAAAAACATTTATAGCTATATATAGTTGGAAGAAGTAAAAAGATGTATGCACCTCGAGTCAGTAGTATTTAGTTGGAATATAATATACAATATAGAAATTTATTCAATTGTTTTGGTGTGCTCTCGTAGAATCCGACATGAAACGGCAGCCATACAACATTTGTATTAGAACAGATTATGCCTGTGGCTCTGCTTTTGGATCTATTGTCAATCTCATTTTGACAACAATCATGGTATGGTTCTTTGATTATGGCGTTCCGAGCGTGCCAGTTGAGCACATATCACTTCGCCAATGTCACGGACAACAATCATACCTCAATGTATTTTTGCGTAATGCGTGCGTTGACGTTATTTTTGTACTGGCAATGTTGTCAAAGTCGGATTTCGATTTTATGGCTTAATTCTCCGTTACAACTGATAGTTAATGTTGTTAACGTTGTAACGATATATAGATGATAAGTAAAAAAACATGTGTCCAAATCTTTAAACTTTTTATTATCATATAAATTTCTTAAATACAAAAATCATAAATTGTATTTGTTTTGTTTCACATAAAGAAAAACTAAAGCTTTAAAGTCGTTGTTAAAAGTAAAATAAATTATTTTAACTCATAGAATTGATTAAAGATACCTGTAAAACAAAAAAACAATTAAAAATAATAACGCAGTATTCATCACAATGATCAATTGAAATGAGAAAAACTAAAGTAATTTATCTATATGACCTTTCGTTGATATAAAATGTGGCATGTAATCGAACGTAATTAAATGGACCCTTCTTTCTACCTACTAGACTAATGCTCCATACATTTATCACTCGTGTCTTAAGTGCTTACGAGCTCGAGATTAAAACGTCGAAACGTATATAAAATATATTCACACTTCGTATGGTTAAACGTGACATTTCTAAGGTCATGTATCGATGACGTTCTGGGTTCAATTTCCGGTCATATCAAAAACGTTTTAATATGACGTCATTTTAAAAGTGCCTGGAGTGATAAATGACTTGAAAGTTGCCATAAGGTCGTTTCTGTCTACTTCTCAATAAAGAACAATATAAAAATGTATATATTTATATACAATCATATGAAGTGGAACTATTTCAAGACATCTTTTTTTTTAATTTTATATTTAACATAATTGCGGCCCATGGTAAAAGCGTATGGCTGTAAACGCGACTGGTTGTGGGTCATTCCCCACTCAAGGAAATGAAATATGAATGAAATATGTTTTCAATTGCATTATTGAATGTTATCATTCGCGAAAGTCAATGCAGCGTAAAAGCGCTGCATTGACTTTCGCTACTCAACAAGCAAAGCCTCAAACTAGTCGGAAAGTAGAAAATGGGGTAGTAGGTTCTCAAGTTTAGGCAAAACCCTGCCATGTAAGGGATACAGCAAGAAGCTGAAAAAAAATTGTGATTTACGAAGAAACGAAATGCAGTCTATTAACACGATCAAATTAATATTTATTTTTTGTCATTTTCAATGATTGAATATTTTTTTATCGAATAAATAAGACAATAATTTATAGAAATAAGCATATATAATTTTTATTTTCTTTCTTTAGTTTATATTTTTTTGTTATCTTAAAAAGTAATTCAGTGTAATGCTTAAACTTAAAGTAAGGTTACCATAAAAAAAATACCAAGAAAGGTTCTTGGCGGCACAAGGGCACAAGCTTGCAACTGTAAATACGACAAGTTGTGACTTCGATCCCCACTGCAAGAAATAAATATTCTTATTTTCTTCGCTGTAGTAAAATTGGCAAAGTGCGGCGTTGTGTTCAGCCACTAAATATGTGATGCCTCAATTTCGGCGGAAAGTAAGCATTGGAACGAAGTATCGTAACACTAGGTTCCCAAACATATTTTTAACGAAACCAACTTGTATTATGTTTTTAGATTTTTTTTACAAAATACTTATTTTTCAGATTTAATAAAATACAAGGGCCGTAGTCCATTGAGGGAATAAATAAAGGATCTCATTATGCTGAGTATTGTTAGAAGTTTGATTTCCGATAAGGCATGTTTCGGTTGACAAATGATAAATTGGATGATAACTAAAGAACGAGAAGGACGTAACTAAATTTGTTATTATAATGAATAGTAAAACTAAATTTATATTTTTTATAAATATTAGAATTATTTTATTACTGGTTCACACTCATACACACACATGTATCCTGTACAATATGTAGGAAGACGGAACCTGGGAACCTCATGCTATACGACTCCTTTTCGATTAAGACACTTCCGTTTTCTATCTTGCGCCGACTTCTGTAAGCACTTCGTCTTTCATGATTATATTTGAAATATTTTTATTACTATTCATACTAAGTAATGTGAAATTGTAAAGTTTTTATTCATGAAATTTACATACTAATCAGAAGTTTGTTGAGCAATATATGTACATAATATACGTACTGTGTATTGTTATTTTAACTTTATCTAAAAACAACCTTTAATATGCAAATAGGGCCATAAAATATTCATTTATTTCATGAAGCTAGGTTTTTGTTGTCTATTGCCATGAAATTGTGCAAACAAACTACGAAAAAATGGTTTTATTAGTTGAAAATCTACATCGTTGATGTAGTAGTCAGTTTAAAAATCAAATATTACTCTCTCAGCTTCACACTGTATCCCGCAAATGGCAGGGTAGGCAGAAGGAACATGGAAACCTAGTGTTAAGATACTCCGTTCCACTTTCGTTCCCCACTTTCTGTCGAATTTGAGGTATTGCGTGTTGAGTGGCGGAACCCAACGCCGCGCTATGCCTCGTTACCAAAGCGAAGAAATGAAAACTTTAAATATTTAATTTGAAAATATGAAATATTTCAGTACCTTGAGTGGGCATCGAACCCACAACCTGTCGTTTAAAGTCTTACGGTTTTGTCTTACGGTTTTATATATGCCCTCTGGGGGGTCCTCATGCTTTTTTACGTAACCTTCCTCCACTATAGTAAATACTGTGTGTTCGAAGATCTCCGAAGTCTCCCTCTACCTCTACTACTCATATTTCCTTTATTTATTTTTTTGCCATTCTTTCATCACTTATTCGCTTGACGTACCCAAACCACCTGAGTACGTTCTTCTTCATCTTCACCGTGACATTCACGCTTCCACCTACCATTCTGATTATCTCTTCATTAGATATGCGATCAGCTATACTGACTCTGCACATCCTATAAAGAGATCGCATCTCCACAGTATTCATCTATGTCACACTCTTCATCTGGAATACCCGCGTATGACAGCATCGGTAGCAATAGCTGATGTTTCGCCGTCTAATCAATACAGCTAAGGTACTGTTAACTTTGTTACCAGCAGCAATACGCCTCTCCACATTAATTTCGTATCTTACTCTACTAAGTATATTCTCAGATATACCACATCATTCACCTCATCTAAAATCATATCATTTACGCTGATCTTGCGTTTACTTTCCACGTTTCTTTCAAATATATCTGACATTTGAAAGAAATCTTCATCTTACAGACAATTCGACTTAGGCCATTATCTTAGCTACATAAATAAAAATATTGTAGCTATTTTGTTGAACTGAACACATGGCGTAGAAATCTGGAGGCTTAATCCTGATACTAAAAGAAAATATTGAACAGCAAATATAGATAGTACACCAAACTATTGTTCGCTAAATTTAATTTCGATATTCCACACGAGAATGATAAATAATGGCGGTTAATATGAGCTTGGAGGAGATACGACATATAATAATGTAGGTCATTTATCGTTATAATACCAGAGCAAAATTGGAGCTGTTATATTGAATGGAATTTTAAAACTATATTTTTAAAGCGTAACGAGTTCTTATTGATAAAAACATGGCGCAGTTAGTAGTTAGTAGGAAAATTATTTTGGGAAAGTGGTTGTGGATACAAATCTCATTTGGATAGTGTTCGTGCATAAGTGTTCAGTACTAATTTAAGTATTGTAGGTTAATGGGAAGTATTTGGTAGCTTGTCGAAGATGATAAATTTACGTTTGTGGACAAAAACATTCATTTTGTATGAAATATACGACAAATATAAGTTTTTCAATTTTTCTATGAAATTTCAATAGTTATTTTTCACTTGCTTTTTCACACCAAATGTTTTTTTCAAACCTTTTTCAAGTTCTACTCTACTGAGAATTAGCTTAGCATGCTGTTAGCAGGATTACACTCTAAGCCGACAATATTAATTTATTTTCATTTTCTCGCTCTGGTAGACGAAACGCTGCGTTGAATTCCTTCACTTAACACAATATCTTTTTAACTCCCCTTCTATATAAGAAGTGTGAAGCTGCTTTTCTATATAAGAAGTAAACAATATCGTGAGTGCTAAACATTGTTATCTTTCAATAAGTATTTTTATAGTCATTATGTATAGAAATTAACTGTATCACTAGGCATTTTTTTGCGAAATGATCAATATAAAATTTATTATGGCTCATAATATATTTTAAGAAAGTTATTTGATATAAATACATATATTTTTGCGTAAATTACTCAATAAAAACTAATTAAAATAAAGGTAATTTAGCAATTTATTATATTAAAGTACGTTAAAATTTGAATAAACATTTAACCCTAGTTTGATTGCTTGTACTAAATTTACATTTTAAGATGAACAAATTTACCTAAGAAATTGTATTTTAACAAAGTAATATATTAAAATATATTATTAAAAAATATATTTGCTTTGGTGTTTGGCATTGCGTGTTTAGTGATGATCCTTAACACCGCGCTTTGCCTTGTCACCAGAGCAAAGAAATGAATATTTCAATAGAAAATATTAAGTATTTAATTTCTTTGAGTGATGATCGAACCCACACCCCGACGTGTTTATATCAACACCTCTGCAAAATTTATTATTAGGCCTCAAAAATATCTATAGTATATAGTAACTATATAAAATATATCTATTATATATAGTATCTATTAAATACAATGGCCTGTGTTAGATATACAAGTGCTGTTAAGCTATTTTTTCTTCTAACACTTCTGCATTGTCCGCCACTTAATTTATATTATACATTTTATAAGAAAGCAATGGTGGATATCATAGGAGTGTTATTTAGCTACTTATTTTAGTTTAAGGGGTAAGAGACCAATTTATAATTGTATAACTTGTACAAACTTTCATCAAGTAATAATTTACTACAACGTACTAACTAATGTTAAGACACTCTGTTCTACTTCCGTTCCCCACGTTTCGCCGAGTTTGAGGCATTGTGTGTTGCAGATCGGAATTCAACACCGCCTTTTGCCTTGTTACAGAGTGAAGAAATGAAAACATTAAATATTAAATAGAAAATATTTCCTTTCCTCGAGTGGAGATCGAACCTACGACCTGTCGGTTACAGTCACACGCTTTTGCCGCTGCACCACGATAGGCTTCATTACTATAATTATTATTAGTTTCACCCTTGACATTTAAATGGCTAGCCAGAGAGAACGGAACATCAAAAGCAACGATCTGTTTATACCTCTCTCGTCTCGTCCGGCCACTGCTAACAATTTATTCATTTATCCTGTAGAATGTATTTATAAAGAAATACGGTATGTTTTCAATATAGATAAAGAAGAAACAGAATTCTGTCACTGACCTTTTTTTATGAATAGAATTTCATTAAATACATAAATAAATTATTCTCATTAAGTAATTATAGAAAATTGACCGAATTCTAGTGTTTGTTTGTACAGTCCCTTTTAACCTAATTGGTTATGTTTTGTAACAATGGCTAGTGTTGTCTCTTGGTTGGCTGTTAAAACACAGTATCTATACTAAATGGAACAACAGAAAAACCTATGTAAATATTTATTCATATACCCTTATATTTTTTCTCTATTTTTTAGAAATATGAAAAATATGAAAACAAAATAATAGTTCACCTATTTTTTATAGGCTATATCCGATCAAAAGTTAGCTTAAAACTGCACGATAGTGCTGCTCTACGTATCATTTTGTATAAGAAATTACATTTCAATGTTACCTTAAACCATTGGAATTTTATGGACATTAATTCCGTTTTGACTACTAATTGAGAAGAGAAAGGAAATGAAGGTAATGTGTCGTCTTAATTTTTTGTTCTTCTTTTTTTATCTTCATGCTGTATCCCACTCATGAGAAGGCAGAAGGAGAGTGGAAACCTAGTATTTTATATGCTAATATTATAGTGAACTGGAAATAATATTTTCATGAGCTTTTGCTCGATTATATATTAGCAGTTGAACTCAAAATTTCTAATTATTTCGTCGCTAACAATGTTCTACAGGTGCGTACCATAATTTTAATAGCGTATAACCTTTCCTCATAAATTATTTAAACAATGTAATTATTTATTAATTAATTTTAATATTTACTTAACAGGTTTCGGTTGTAAATTTTTAGTAAGATCACAAAATATTTTTTAAATACTATATAGATATAATGTAAATATTAGCATTTAAATTAATTTGATCATTTTCATCATTATTTAATTCTAGCTGTTACCCGCGACCTCGTCCGCGTGAAGCAAGAAACATCTTGATTGAGTTCCGATCAGCAGCTCTACAAAAGTGAAAATGGTTAGGCAAACATTTTAGCACAAAGAAACAAATAAGGGTCGCACAGTTGTATAGCAACAGTTTAATATTATAACTGAACGAACGCGAGTGAATTTGTTTTTCCACATTTCATGGACATACATTTTTTAAAGTTAAAAGATACAATTAATTTCGGTAAAGAAAACTTTTTTATCGTTGGACTTACATCTTTGTGTAATTCCAATGATAAAAAAAGTTTTTTTTTAAAATTAGTTTTCGCATCTTCGAGTAATCTGAGGAACACACGTATTAAGAACCTCTTTCTTTTTTGCAGTCGGTTAATAAAATGAGATGATAGTCAGATATAGATCTCCCAATTGTGTTATTATGCGAAAAAACCGCATCTGTGCCTTTCAAATTTGAGGGTTGCCCTTGATTTCTCCAGTATTCCATCATTAGAAGCTGGTCTTTTTACTGTGGGACCAATTGTAAAATATACCCTCTCGAATAAAAAAAGAATTTGGAAAATCTATCCACCAATCTTTGAGTAATCGGGGAACATACATAAAAGAACCTCCTTTTTTATGTCGGTTAAAAATCTCTATAAATTTTAAATTATTATGTTATTCTGATATCAAAGCTATATTACTGCAAAGTTTCATGAAAATCCGTTTAGTACTTTTTGCGTGAATGAGTAACAAACATACACACATTCGTACAAACTTTCACATTTATAATATTAGTAAGACTAGATTTTCTGATAAATCATATTCCTACACCTAGTCTTTGTGAAAGAAGGTCATATATTCAATATGTATTTCAGGGAATATTTTCATCTAAATATTTAGGTTGAATAACAACATACATCACTCAACACTTTTCTAAGGGGCTATATCTTGCTTAATAATTATAGTTATTACTACTAATTTTTTCTTCTTGCTTTCCATAGTAGATTAGGAAAAGAGAGCCTAGTGATGAGAACCTTTATATATCACCGGAACTTAATAAACTGAAGTTCGATGGAACTCAACGCCGCGCTAAGTACTAAAACAACAAATAGAATATAGCTCATTCTCATGGCCATCAGAAAGGAGCTACTTAATTGGACTGAATAAAAATATATATAGACTTAAATACATAACATTCAAAAGAAAATGTCTTACATTTATCTGTAAAAAAGTATTAATAAACAAAATCTTATTTAATACCTACATAAGTAGTTAACGAGTGTTACGTTACGACGCGCCCCCTGTATCCGATGTCCGGCGTGAAGGGAGTGGGATGTTATTTTAACGGACCGTCCGTGTTATTGTGTGCTGACAGCTATAATAGCTAACGTTTTATGGGAATGCTTTTAACTTCTGAGAAATAATTTGTATTGGTTATTATGTTTTGTTATAATATGTATTTATGTATAGGCCTGTTGTGGCGTTGTGGCACAAGCGTTTGATTGTAGAAACACTAGGTTGGGGGTTCGATTCCCACTCGAAGAACTGAAATGTTTAATATTTTCAATTGGAATATTTAATAGATTCATTACTTCGCTCTGGTTTATTAGTTATACACGAGGCAAAATTTATTATTTATTTATCTTTCCATTGCAATATAAGAAGTGGCAATCTGGCAATCTAGTGTTAAGACACTCTGTTTCAATTAGACACGTTATCCATTTCCCGCCGAATTCGAGATGCATTGCTTGTAGAGTGACAGAGCTTAATACCATGCTTTACCTAGCTACCACAGGAAAGAGAATGAAAATATTAAATATTTTATTTTCACAAGTGGGGATGCAACCAAACGGTGCTTATGAAATTGTTAAAGGAAAACATAATTTAAAGAAGCAATAGATAAGTCGCACTAAAACTAATTAAAACACCAAATTAAGTTCAACATAATCAAAGTAAACGCAAATTGGACGTGTTAACGTAGTTACAGCTTTAATTACTCTCCTAAGCTTATTAACTGGTCTAAAACTTGATAGAAATAATTTTATAATAATTTTTAATTCATGCTTCCGTCTTAGGTAATGTTGTAGTTCTATTGATACAAATGATAATGTTCTATTGATACAATTCTAAATAAAAAAAAAACCTTTTCTCAGAGAGAACATCATGTTAAGTCAGTCCGTAATGTCTCCGCTTTCCGTATAAATTTAAGTGATTAAGTCACGATACTCAATGCCACAATCAATTTTTAAGAATGCGTACAACGTATAAAATCTCGCTAGGGAAAACTGATATATACCTAGAATGATTCGGGAGGTTATTAAATTATAAAACCATCTTAATTTCAATAGAGAAGATGGTTGAAACATTCTATCATCTGGAACCCATTTATATAACAACACAGTAAACTATTTCATAGAACAAGATACTCCAAGCATATTTTGCAAAAATCCGGGCAGTATGCAAGGCAATTAAGAAATCGTTGAAGGCAGCCTTATATAATATTTACGTCAACTGACAGGCGCATACCACCTCAGTCTACTCATGACTCCCTATTGCAAAATGTTCAAAATGTGAAATTAATAAAAATATATAACACACAACATAATGGACTCATTCAATTAAAAGTGTTATATCTTGTTGTTATATTAAAATGATGATTCGTAGATGCTTAGTCCTACAAAATATATAAATTTCTTAATAAAACTAGATTAAAGAATGATTTGTCACTTGCATTATCGTCATCAGTCAAAGTAATGTATTTTTTAAGGAAGTAACGATAAAAATATTTTAAATGATGTTGTTGCTTAGAACGCGTAATTTGTATATTGCGTAGCCGCACAGCACCCTCTTCATTTTTACCTCATTATCATATTCTGTAAGTCGTTTACCATCAATCACTTTTGTATATTAAAATTATTGAAATTGTCATTTAAGGGTTCTGAAAAAAGCTTTTATAAAGCTTTTGGCTTAGTCAGTTAAAGTAAGGAATTATTTATGGTATTTAACCTTAATGCCGCGCTTTAACTTGTTACCAGAGCGAAGAAATGGAAACATTAAACATTTAAATTGAAAATACTATATATTTCATTGCCTCGAGAGAAAATCGAACCCACAACTAGTCCCGTTTATAGTCACATATTTGTGTCCCTGAGCCATGACAGACCTCTGTGGTAAAATATTATTTTGTAAACTAGATAGATTTTAAGATGCGGTCACATTGGGTAGCGCGTCACGTAGTATTACGCTTACGTGACCGTTCCGACATTTGCTTCTCATAAACACACCGTTCACGTATACCAAATATTAACGCTGGAATATGTCGGCATTAGTTACACAAAAAAGGAGGTAATCCTGATTGTTTTTTTTGTATCTATTAGTGAATTGCGTTTTTTTCTAAGTGCATAATGTACTGAAATAAGGAGTTATACTTATGTTAGTAGTAGGGGCTTTTTTAAACATTTTATTTATATTGATTACTTGTTATATAAAATATGTCTCTGTTTTAATTTAAAACATACAAATCACGATTGTTAAAATTTATAATTCTTATAAATTAATTTAAACGAACAAACAATTGATGATACGATGTTACCCTGAGATTGACGTAATGTTCATAATCTTCCTCGATACTTGAGCTATCCAAAATTCGGCTTCACGCTGTATCCCGTACATGGCAGGGTAGGCAGAGGGAACTTGGGAACCTAGTGTTAAGACACTCCGTTCCACTTCCGTTCCCCACTTACCGCCAAATTTGAGGCATTGCGTGTTGAGTGGCGTTTTGCCTTGTGCCAGAGCGAAGAAATGAGAACATTAAATATTTAAATTGAAAATATTAAATATTTCATTTCCGCGAGTGGGGATCGAACCCATAACCTGTCGATTTTAGTCACACACTTGTGCCGCTGCGCCACGACAGGCCTCAACAGCTATCCAAAACAAAACCTTTTTAAATTGAACAAGTAAACAGTAAGCAACAGCAAGCAAACATAGAGTGTTATATAATAGTAGAAAAATAAATATATCCTTTTATTCTTTAAAAGAACATTTATTAACTACACAGTAAAGAAAAAGATTACATAACGAATAAAACTTTGTAATATCATTAATAATTAATATATATAGCATTCTCTTGCCAAACGATAATTCTAAGGAATTCTCTATGGGTATTGGAAATTTGTTAAAATCTCCCTGCAGAGACGCTATTTATATAAATAACTTTGTAACAAGCATATAAATTTCGACGTCGCTTGATGAGAACGTATGTTTGGTGTGTTAGAGTGCTTGTATAGAATTCCTAGACGCACTGGTCTCCATACGTTTAATTTTTTATGAGTTTCACAAATAACTATTTTTCTTTTCTAAGTGTGGAATAAACACTTCAAAAATTGTAATTGTAACATCATAGGATATATTTTAACATTTATATTGGTGTAGTTAGTTAAGACAGCTAGAACAATTGCAATCATCTCAAACATCTGTGAACAATAGACGTGATATCAGCACCAGGATAGTCTTTGTACCTCCTGTCACTTATCCTGTAACCTGCCACCTGTGCATGACTGCTGACGTTTTATCACAATGTCGTAAATATATGCTATTTAGTTGTAAAGAACGAATTATCTTAGGATGTTTTGGTTAATTCATATTATTTTACATTTTTGCTTTTGATCCAAGAATTTTTTCTGTAACTGACAGGTATTTCACATTTTTAATAATTTAGGTTTTTTATTCTGAGAAATAAAACTTGTGTTAAGTATTTAACACAAGTTTTATTTCCAGAATACTGGGTCACTCCTTTAGTTTGGTTGGGGTTTTTGATTCTTTACCTCTCTTAATATATATAAACATAGATAACAAATAATGTATATAACAATAGCAATCACTATTTCTTAACGAATCTTGTCAAATCATTAAATTATAAATTCATCTAAGAAAATTCAGAGGAAAGATAGTTTTAAACATACAATGACTTAAACGTGTGCACGTCTATCTTTAGCACCGTTGAAAGAACCGCGCAATATTTTACCTTCGTGCGGGAGAAATTATTTCCTTTATATGTAATAAAATTAGGATAGCGGGCTTGTAATATATGTTTATTAGACTTGAAGAGTTATTTGAGATGTTAACATTATTTTGTAAAACCCTAGATTACCTTGTATCTGCGGATTCGCCCGCGTTTTATACTGGAGTACTTAAATTTCTGCATGACATATGTCACATTTTTAATATCCGTAGCAAGTCACAACTATAGTTCTTTAAAAGTTATAATAATCCACTATATTTACCGCTTCACACATTTGTGTATTTTCTACAATATGTGACACTGACAAAATCAGGCCAATACAATAAAAAAGAGGACTCACAACTACTAAGAAGATTCTAATCAATGTACGAGATAGTAATCTGTAGGTCACCTCTGTTAATCGATAATTTGTAGATCTATTTTAATTTTTTCGATAAATGGACTGTCTTCTACTTTTTTTTTATTTCAGACTAGTAGTTTCTGAGATTAGGGCGATGTCAACCAAAAAACCTCCTTGATAATATTATGATTATTGTTATAGTTTAAGACGTTTCTGTTATTTCTCTTTTATATATTTTTTATTATTATATAAAATTAAAAATATATATATTTTTTCATATTTTCAATAATGTTTTGCGAATGGCGAACTACGTACGTACACATCTGCGTGGACTATATTAACAGAGCTATTTAATAATATTCTCGGCTTACTTTTACATGATATTTTATGATATATATGTGCATGGATATAAAAACAGGGGCGCCCGCCCTAGAATAGCTTGGTGATAACTCCAAGTCTTTTACTTACAAAAATTTTGTCAGTTGACGTTAACACCAATTTGAAATATTGTACACTTGTCATTGATAACCTCATTAAAATCCTAGTTTTCTTATCACTAGCTTGAACGATTCAATTGTTGATCTGCACGAAATACGAACATATTAAGTAAAAATATTATTTAAAACGAAGTCCTTAGAAGTTTAAGAATTTTTATATTGGAAAAACATTTTTTATACGCTGCAATATTTATTTGGTTTGTAAATAAAATGTAAAGTTCGTTTTTAAATAATAAATGTGCTCTTTGAACGCAACGTTTCTACGAATTTAAATAATTTCTCTATCTCTTGATAAAATGTCAAATTTATTTTTAGCTTGGATTTCTTTTTTAAAAATGGTTTGTTTGGTAATATTTTAACTTAGCAATATATCCCGCTTGTGGCAAGGTAGCCAGTTAAGTCCCTTGGGAACCTAGTATTGAGACACTCTTGTCCTTAAGATACTTCCGTTCCGTTGCCTTGTTATCAGAGCAAAAAATTAAACATTTTATTAAAAAATATTATAAAATATTTCATTTTCTCCAGTAGGAATCGAACCTAAAACCTGTCAAGTTTACAGTCACACATTTGTATCTCTGAGCCAGGACAGGCCTGGAATTAACGATTAAGTATAATATATCAAACTAAAAATTTCAAGTTAAACCACGTCCTTAATTTTGAATACAAATTACACAATATAATCCTGTGTGTGGTGAAACATTATTTATTCTGAAATGTCTGTAAGCGAAATTATATTCATATTTTAGCAAGTCGCCGTCTAATGCCTTTAAATCCGCTTTGCAATTTTTTGCTTTGTAACTCACGACGAGAATCATAAGTAGGGGTCCTTGTTTTGTTGTAAAAGATAAAGGATTTTCTCAGAAAACATGAATACTTATTATAATGGGGCACTTTCTCCCACATAGTGATTTATCATTTAGTTATTTGCATTTTACGCTTAAAAAGTAAAGTTTAACAGTTTTTAACATATGGCATGTATTTTTCTTTTTTTAATTTTACCCTTTAATCTTATTGCTAAGATATGCAAAGAAAACCTAAGCCAAGATAGAAGGATAAGTAAGAAAATAAGTCATTTTTAGTCCGAATTCGGGATGTTGAGTTGAGCAACTCAACGCCGGTTCAGGATGTTGAGTTTAGAATAAAAGTTATCTTCTTAACTTCATAATCATGTTTTTTTGAGATAAAGATTATTACTTGAAATATAAATACAACATTAATTACCTCAATATTTTAATTTAAATATGACCCTTAAATAAGTAAAATATTTAAGTTATTTATATACAAATTAGGAAAACTTCAAAAAGAGCAAGATTTAATATAGATTTAAACTCACGCATCTTGGAAACCGTACAAACACTAGCCATTTAACTACACGATTCCAGCTACGTTTAAAATGTTTTATATACTGCAGTTTTCGTTTCCCTTGAAAATGAAATATAAAAATCGTTTTAAATAAACAAAAAATACGTTACTTTGTGAACGAAATGTTTTTGCATGTGTTATTTTTCTGTTTCCCGTGTTTAAATGTCAAATTTTATTTTTATTCTGAATTCCATGCTGAAATGTATCTTTCTGAATTTCCAATCGTACGACTCAAAGTAAAATGGCTACATTAAAGTACAAAGTGTACAAATATTTAAAAAATATATTTTGGTGGATTTGAACCCACGCTTATAAAACCACACAGGCACTCTAGACAATGATGCTGTACGTTCCGTTCGAGCTATGTTTAAATTGTTATTATTTTTCTTATCTTAACTAACTATTATAAGGTCTATCGTGGCGTAGCAGCACAAGCGTTTGACTGTAAACTATAGGTTGTGAGTTCGATCTCCACTCGAGAAAATGAAATATATATATATTTTTTAATTTAAATATTTAATGTATTCATTTCTTCGCTCGGGTACAAGGCAAAACGTGGCTTTGAGTTCCACTTAAGACGTAATGCTTCAAATTCGGCGAAAATTGGGAAAAGGAAGTGGAACGGAGTGTCTGAGTATTAGGTTCCCAAGTTCCCTCTGCCTACCCTGCAGCTGCCTGAACCTGAGACAATGAGAGAACTAACTATATGATTAAAATTAAAAAAAAAAACATTTATAATGAACCTTTTAACAAACTTACAGCTATTTATACTATTTTTAAAGCGTTACTTAGGAAAGAGAAGGCTAAATTTAAAAATCGTATAAAATAAAAAAAATATTTTTATACGCTTTTTCAGATTAGTATAATTTTAAAGCTATAAAAATCGAGTGTCGTTTAAAAATTAATCTTTTAACGAAAGTAATAAACGTTATGATAAATATTTATTTTATTAAGTTCTCAAACAAATAAAGTAAAGTAATATATACTTTTGGAGACTACAAGTTGATCAAATATTGATCAATTAATTTCCATAAAATTTATATGCGGTTTCTATATAGTATATAACATCCAATAAAAAGAAAATCAAAAATGAGTTTTCACAATTTTATTCGTAAGTGGAAGGACGTAGGGGCTTCAAAGCTACCCTTTTTATATAAAATATTCACATTAATCTGCTTATTTTATGTGAACTAATTACATGTATGTTTCACTTATTAAATACATAGATAATATATAGTTTTAATTACCAAAGGTATCTCTTTATAAATAATATTAAATTTTAGATCGTTATGGGACAGGATTTTTTTTATGTTACGTTATATTCAGTTTCACAGTATGTCTTAAATGCATCTGTAAAAACGCTATGTGAATGGCGGAACTCAACGTCGTAGTTAAATATGTCATATATACAAATTTCTTTTAAAAATACGAAAAAAAGTATTAAATATATTATGTTAATATACCTTAAAACTGATTATAACATCTAATTGGTACACGAGTCACGGTAGGAATTCGATATTTCGTGATACGGCTGAAAACATAAATTGGACTGCAACTTTCCGCAAAGCAATTTAAACTTGCGATAAATCGATATTCATCTTTGATACCAACCAATAATAACTTTATTGGATATTTATTTGAAAGTGTTATTTGCCGTTAATGTAATTTTTCCCGACTTCAAAAGAAGGGACAACATCCTTTTTTTTTCATAACGTATTCACTTAAGTTACACTTGTTAAGTTAGGTTATTGTTGTTTGTTTAGTTTTTTTCTTTGACTTTCTTTCTCTCTCATACTCAGCTTCACGCTGTATCCCGCACATGGCAGGGTAGGTAAAGGAAACTTCGGAACCTAATATTAAGACACTTCGTTCAACTTCCGTTCCCCACTTTACGCCGAATTTTGAGCATAGCGTGTTGAGTAGCGGAATTCAACGCCGTGTTTTGCCTTGTAGCAGAGCAAAGAAATGAAAACATTAAATATTTAAATTGAAAATATTAAATATTTCATTTCCTCGAGTGGGGATCGAACCCACAATCCATCGGTAACAGTCACACGTTCGTGCTGATGCGCCCGCTTTCTTTCTGTAATCTACATAAGGCAGAATATGAAGAGGAAAATTAGTGTTCAAACTCTCCATGTGTCAAAATCTTGTCATCGCATGATTTGTACCCATGTCATTTTAAAAGTGCTCTAACCCATTACATTTACGTTCTAATTAAGCCACATCAATTCTTTTTTTACGCTATAAGCTCTAGTATATAGATATATGCTAAAATGAAATAAAAATACTTCTAAATGAATAACAGTAAATAGAGGAAAAAATATTGATATATTATAATTTAAAATTTAACTAACAAGATATTCTATATATATATATATATATATATATATATATATATATATATATATATATAATATATATATATATATATATATATATATATATATATATATATATATTATATATATATATATATATATATTATATATATATATATATATATATATATATATATATATATATATATATATATATATATATATATATATATATATATATATATATATATATATATATATATATATATATATATATATATATATATATATATATATATATATATATATATATATATATATATATATATATATATATATATATATATATTATATATATATATATATATATATTCAAACTCTCCATGTGTCAAATCTTGTCATCGCATGATTTGTACCCATGCATTTTAAAAGTGCTCTAACCCATTACATTTTACGTTCTAATTAAGCCACATCAATTCTTTTTTTACGCTATAAGCTCTAGTATATAGATATATGCTAAAATGAAATAAAAATACTTCTAAATGAATAACAGTAAATAGAGGAAAATATATTGATATATTATAATTTAAAATTTAACTAACAAGATATTATATATATATATATATATATATATATATATATATATATATATATATATATATATATATATATATTTATATATATATATATATATATATATATATATATATATATATATATATATATATATATATATATATATATATATATATATATATATATATATATATATATATATATATATATATATATATATATATATATATATATATATATATATATATATATATATATATATATATATATAATATATATATATATATATATATATATATAAATATATATATGTATATATTGTCAAACATAGAAATATTTTCAAAGTTATATAGGCGCTTCGACCACAAAATTTTTTTATCCAGCATTTTAACATATTTTTTCTTGGAAAGTAAGTTAATTATTTACAACACAGTCCATTATAATACAAATTTACTGACACAAAATTATATTCAGTATGTCAATTCAGTGCTCCGTCATACTTGGAAGTCGCAATCGATCACGGTAAAATATTTTCCAACGAATTTCAGACGATATTTTAAGCTGCTTTTATCTGACATAATAGAAAATTGGTTTTACTTTAAATAAACAAAGTTTGTGATAAAACTCCAGAACCAAATATGTACCCAATGTCTTTATAAAAAGAAAGAAAATGAATAAATTAGATAACTCAATACTTTTTTTTAATCTTTCCACTGTATCTCCACAATTCAGATACTCCGTTAACCATTAAAATACTTATCTTCCTCTCTTGCCGCCGAATTCTCTGGATATTGCATCTCATTAAAAAAGTGAGAAATTGAAAATATTAAAATAATGATGTACTTAATATCCTTAATGGGAATGAAATGTACAACTTCGCGTCGGGCTTACAGACGCACGCTTGCGCTCCTGCACCATGACAGGCCTTGCGTGTGGTGTAAAATTTGGTTCCTCAATATGCAATTTTCTGAATTCAGGCAAAAAGCTGCAAAAAACGAAGAATTACTCTATGTTTCTCGATACTTCTCCATTTTCACTCATTTATATCTTTATATCTACGTCAATTAAAACATCGTTTTGTGGAAAAACGATATTTCAAATTCATCTGAAATTTATATTAATTAAATTTCCTCGAACTCGACTATACAGCCTATATACATATACGACAGGCGAGCAGGTGAGCTTTTTACTTATGTATAGTGTGAAATGGGGATAAAGAAAGGAAATGATTTTGTAACTCCAGACACAAGAAGCTGAAATCTGGTTATAAGCTTGACATGTCTGTTTTTATGACTGTTTGTGGCACCTATAAAATTGGTTAAAATTTTAAATAAAGTTTGTTGCTTTCTATACTATAAATAATCAGAAAAAAATGTGATCTTTTGTTTTTCTTATTGTTGTTTAAAGAACTGTCTGAAATGTTCTTAAATGTCAAATTATTTTTAAATTTTTTTTTGGAAAAAAAATTTATTACCTCAACAGTAAATCAAATTACTACTTTGACTACAAATAAGCACTTTCCCACCACGCCATAATAGTGTTAAATAAAATCAAATGAATGATTGAATGCAATAAAAATGCATTTCTAAGGAGTCATAGTAAATTGCCGGAACGCTATAGACGATTTTAAATTGTTGTTGTAATGTTTCTTCTTATAATGACGTTAGTAAGTGTGTTTTCCTTCATTAAAGTAGGGTAATAGTAGAAAGTGCCTATATAATTTTGAAATTACTTATTTTTAATATAAGATAAAAATTCACGAGTGTTAAATTTAAATTCCACGCAATTGAGGAGAGGGAAGTTGGGAACCTAATGTTAAAACACTCCGTTTAGTTCCCCACTTTCCGCTGAATATGAGTTATCTTACTTCTTACAAGTGTCTTACAGTGCGAAGAATGAAAATATTAAATTTCATCAAGTGGAAATCGAACCCACAACCTGTCGCGAAGCAGTTGCCTGCCACGACAGCCCCAATTTGAACATTTTATAATAATAAATATGAATTACGAACTATATTTATTGTATAAATGTTCTATTACAGCTTTTTATAACAACTGAAGCTAAGTCAACTTCTAGTTCAGAGGGTGCCGCTTCCGGTATAGAAGATTCATGTACAGAAATATTTTTATATTTTATATAATTTTAGATTTAAAAAAGCATAATGTTTAATATATATAGTATGGTATATGGTATATCACGGCCCTTGGCCATCATAGCGCAGTGCGTTTGAGCATGTTTAATGATTCAATCATCATCATGATTTGGTTTTTTGAGAAAAAAATACTTATTTGAAAAACTTATAAACATTTAAACCTAGTGGAAGTTTTACTTGGAAATAATAAAAAATACTAAAAATAGTTTCATTTCAACACTCTGGTAAGAGAAATTTCGCATTTCAAGATATAGATTATGGCTAAAAGTGAAAAACGGAATGTCTAAACCCTGCGGAACAGAGCACAAAGAAAAAGAATTACCAAATTTTTTAACTCTCTAATCATTTAAATTAGCTGAATGCGGGAAACACGGAAAAGAAAAGGCCAGCAACTTTACTTGCCTCACATTTTTATCGGAGAACCTAATCTTCAATCTCACACACTAAGGGAACGAACTGAGGATCTATATAAAATTGGTTCTACATGTATACGTACATGCATGTATCCATACGTATATATTCGTATGTATATATTATATACGTTCACATTATGCATGCCTATATTGACGAAACCGGGACTAAACACGTAATGCTTTTAAATTGATTGGAAAATGTTGATTTTAACACCAAAGCTTAACATTAAAATGGTATGGTAGTGGCGCTTTTCGTCTTTTTAGAGGTTTGCGTGTTGAGTGGTGACATTCAACGCCACGGTTTGCCTTATTGCCAGAGTGAAGAAATGAAAATGTTGAATATTTTATTTCCGTTAGTAGGAATCGAATCCACGACCAGTCGACTATAATCGCACGCTTGGAAACCTGCGACATGACAGGCCGTATATAACTATATTATTATTGCATATATTTCAGTATTATCCCTACTTGATTCTTCGTTGAGTGATAGTTCAGAATCAGCCGAGAATAAGAAAGGTTTGTTCATAATTAATTATATATATTTAAATTTTAACGTAATCAAAAGCTGCACCTCGTTTATCGGAAATAGTAAACTTTTATTGAATTTGTAGTCTGAGTGCCCCGATCGCTTTATAGTTTATTGCAGGATTTGAATCCGGGCCTCTTGGAAAAGTAATTTTCTTTGCGTAGCGGATATTAACAGATTAAAGAGATAGAAAGGAAAATCTCTACAGAGAAGCTAATCACACGAATAAATTATAGCAAGCGTAGCATAAGAATTCTTACAAAGCGTGGTGAGAGCGTATAACTTAGTAGTTAGGGCTTGGACGGTTTCTAAAAGACTCAAGTTCATATCCCGGTAAGTATTGTAAGATTCGATATTATGCCCATTTTTATATAACTAAAGTATGTGTGGATTTTTAAACATAATAATTAAATATAATATTATAAAATTATAATATCAGTCATTACTTTTGATATTATTTACTATTTGCATAACGATATCAGCTGAGTAATAAATTTGTATCGTTAATTTCGCTCCATTTATCAACCATTGTCTATAATATATATGTATATATGTATATAATATATATATGTTGTTATATAGAGTTTACATTGTATTTTTTTAATTTTACAGATTTAAAAGAGTACGCCAAATGGTTATGTAAGTTGCAGTTAATTTTTTTTTGTTGCAAATTTTAAAAAATACCTGCTTGGCTCATTGGTGTGCGAAAACCGTAAACGCAACAGGTTATGGGGATCGTCAATAGAAATAAATAATATTTTATATGCTGATATTCTACGCCTTAATAATAAGGTAAAACGTTGCGTTGAGTTCCACCACTCAACACTCAATATCTCATATTAAGCGAAAAGAAGGAAATAGAAAGAAGCTCACTAGGTTTTTAAATTCTCTCTGCTGTAAAAAAATAATAAATGTAAAAAAAGGGCCACAATCATATCAAATGGTCACAAATATAAAAATCTATTATAATTACTTTCATCCCTCTTAAAGACTTATTTTCATTTGCATTTCAGTCAAAAAAGAACAAGAAGAATACATTGATAAAACGAGTAAGTTGACTGGTGTCGTTTTGATTTACTTTTTACTTCATATTATATTCATTCTATATTTTTGAATAATAAAAAGGTCGAAGTGGTGCAGTGGAACAGCGTCTCCCTTTACACGTTATAGTTGTTGGTTCGACCCCAGTTCAGAGAATTCCTCAATATTAAATTAAAGAGCACAGCATTGATATTTCGATTACTTTGCAATATTCTGTGGTCACGAGAAGACTGCCCGTGTATAATAAGAAATATGCCCAAGTTGAAATAGTTACTTTTAAAACTAATCAGTTCTATTTTTAACAGAAAAGGATATAAGCAAAGAAGGTAAAGTAATAAAATTGGCGAATAAATTTAAACATACAAACTGAAATTAATTAACATTAAACTATTCTACAGAAAAAGATCAACTGAAGTTTTTTGAAAATGTTCTTCAAAACGTAAAGAAAATTGGAAGTAAGTATATTTTTTTTACATATTCACAATGAATTCCAAATATTTTATTTATCTATTATCATTAATATAAAACTTAATAAAAGTAATAACGCTGCGGAGTATGACCCTGCTACTTTATCGAGCTACGTCTATAACATCATACGCTTTTTCCACTTCTGTGTTTGTGGTAAGCATCTTTGTGGGGGATTTTAGAAATATTTTGTTTCGTATAATAATATTTCAAAAATGTTAAGAAAGGAATCTTATCCATTAAGGCAAATTTCTATGTATATAATGTGTATATCTTGATTCACAAACAAAATTGATAAATTGAAATATTACCCAGCAACGTTATAAGACTTTTTATTTAGTTTCACGATGCATCCCGCACATGGCAGGGTAGGAGAGGGAACTTGGGAACCTAGTGTTAAGATACCCCATTTCGTGGACACACCAAAGTGTGGAACTTTAAAGAATGCCTCTAACTCGGTGGAATGGCGTGTTTAGCTCTTTACTTTATAACAAAGTAAAGTCAGACTGAAGTAATGAAAACATTAAATATTCATTAAATATATTTTTATTTTCCTCGAGTGAGTATCGAATCTATAATCTGTCACCTTACAGTCCCACCACCCTGTGAATCTGCGCCACGATAGCCACTCCACTAGATACTTTATGTATATAATATTACTTATAATTGAGTCATAAAAAATCCTATAGCGACTTATTATGCTGTAAATTTACATCTATTATATGCTGTAATTTTATTTTCAGAGAATTTTGATAATTCATAAATGATTCAAAGAAGATGCTATTCACATAATAATTATTATGTAAATATAATTTTAGTTTTTTATTTTCTCGTATTCCTCATGTAGGTAGGTCATTATTTAAACGACTACGACTTAATTTGTCTGAATTATTTTTTTAAATTCTTTTAAGGTTGTATTTTTTTTGCTTAATATTAAATATAAGAACTAGATTAATAATACATGATCCCGCTGGCCTATTTCCTACGCCTTTGGAAACACGCCAATATTAGCAAAAATATATACCAGAAAAGCTATTTCGCTTTATAGTCAAATGGAACATAAATGCTGCGAAAAGTGCAGTACAAATTAAAATTTTATAGTTGACAGTCACATTGGTACAAGGTAACTTTATTTCTGTTAAAAATATATATATTTATGTAAATATTAATAAATGTAAATATTGAGGACTTTTAGGCGGAATTGCATTATGCAATTCCGCCTAAAAGTCCTCTTATATCTAATATAAGAGGACTTTTAGGCGGAATGGGAAAACGACTGTCGCGACAGTTGCAGATTCAAATCTTACTTGGCGGCGTTATCTTACTCTTACTTAGAAAAACATAATGTTTTGGAATCCAGTGAAAGCTAAGAAGATCTCAGCAATGATCTGAGTGAAATTTTAAATGGAGATAGGAGTTGACATTCTTGCTTTTTATTACCTAGGTTTTAAGCTGAAAGTATATTGAGTCCGTCGTGGCGCAGCGGCTCAAGTGTATGACTATAAACGCTATATCAAGTGTTTAACAGGTTTAAAGGCGCGAAGACGTCGTCTACCCAATATGTTATGTAATCCTGTAATAATTTCAAAAGCTAAAACTATGAATTCATATTTAAGAGCCCTAACGTATTCTCGTCGACTTTATGATCGTACAGCTTTCGTATTGAGATTTCCCCTTGGACTTTAGAATGCGATAGGTTTATTTCTTAAATATTGTATCTATGTTTTAGGTGAAAATTTAATATGTGTATTACAGTTTCACTTTGAATAAGCAATTTTATATTTTTTTAACTGACGTCTGATGCAGGGGCACTTGTAGGCAAGGTGAATGGAAATGTTTTAATGGGATGTGATGTTAACTTTGTAATGCCAGGCTTTCAGGTACCGTCTGTCTATCCTCTTGTAAAATCTTAAGATTATTGACTAAAATACAAAAAAGAACCGTCTACTTTAATTCTAATGAACTATTGGGCTAGTTATTTTCTTTTTAGCTCTATGCAATCTGGCTTTTTGTTTTATATTTAATGTTACTATCGCGATGAACGTTAAAACGATCCGATTTGGTTCATTACCGCGCAGGAAGCGGCCGACGTCGACTGAATAAAACATCCCACTTTGCCGTCACTTAGATCGTAGCCGGCTTGCGTCAAGACTCTTGAAAATAAGTAATAAGTGATTTTTTATGTAAAATTACATACATTTTTAATTCTAGCAGCAAAAAATATTTCGATTTTGTATCGTCTAAGAACAATTGAATGGGCATTTAGGTGTGGATTTGAAGGCAGGATACGCAGAGGAAACTTGGGGACCTAGTATTGACTTTCCCACTTTCCGCCAAACTTGAAGCATTGCAGGTTGAATAGTGAAAATCAATGCCAAGATTTGCCTTGTCATCACAGCGAAGAAATAAAAATATTAAATATTTAATTTCCTCGAACGGGGATGGAACCAACTATCTGATAAATTTACAATCACATTATTATGCTCTTGCTCCACGATAGGCCTCAATTGGTGCATTTGTTAAATTTGACTATGTCAATATTATAAAGTGTAACTAGCATTTGGGGACTTAAGATGTGATAAGAAGATACTTTGACAAAAGGAAATAATAATTTTTTTTTTCAGATATTTAAACGATAGGTTCAGTTATCAAATTCTGTATAATATATTTAAATTATTCAGTATAAGAGATTAGCTATTGAAGAATGTGGCTATCACTAGGTATTTCAAAGATGTATAGTTTCGTAATATAGAACGAATGCACAATGTAACTTTAGTAACTTTTTACTGCAACACCAATATATTACCGTAAATGTATGCTTGAAGATTTTATCAGAACTTTATGCTCAGTGGACGCATTTACTTTAACTTTATGGAGCAGCGGATGAATTTAAAACATTGTTTGTACTTTCATAAGAAAAACTAGACAAGTGCAATTCGGATTCACTCACCGTGGGTTCTATTAATTCTTGTAAATTTCTTGTTTGTACTTTAAATGGGAACTTCACGTAATGAAAGTTGACAAACATAAGTTTTTAGCGCTGTAGTCTCCACGCGATAGGGTAAGCAGAAGGAAATTTGGAATCTAGTGTTAAGGCACTCTGTTTCGCTCCCCATCATCAGCCAAATTTAAGATATTGCCTGTTGAGTGGAGGAACTCAGCGCCGCGCTTCACCTTATCACCAGAGCGAAAAAATGAAAATGAAAACCATAAATATTTAAATTTAAAATATTTCGACTTGGGTCGAACCCACAACCCGTCGCTACTGGCCTCAATTATTTCTCTTTCAGTGATAAAAAACAAAGTGTATGTATACAATAGGTATTTATATAACAACAGTATTTATAACTAACTATATAAAAAATATATTTCATAAAAAATATAGATAATCAATGCAGTGGCTTATAACTGCAATGCGCCTTTGTGATATTAAAAAAAATTAACTACTGCAATTTCAAAGTAGTGTTCGTGCTAACATTATATTTAGCTAGGGTTCAGTAATTTCACCGAATCCTATTCCTTATTCTATTACTTTCTTTTAATATTTTTACTTTACACGCTATATTCATATTGTTGTATGAATGGATGTATGTATATTTACCACATATATACATACTTTCTTTCTTTCTTAGCTTCAAGCTGTATCCCACACAAGGCAAGATAGGCAGAGGGAACCCGGGAACCTAGTGTTAAAACACTCCGTTCCACTTCCTTTCCCCACTTTCCGCCGAATTTGAGGCATTGCGTGTTGAGTGGCGGAACTCAACGCCGCGCTTTGCCTTATTACCATATACATACATATAAAAATTATGCTATTTTCAAATATACAATTTAGTCAACATTTTTGAGTTTATACCTAATTATTCCGTGAGGAATGAAAAAACATTATAGCATTTCATTTCAGTTTTTATTTGCATATTGAATTAAAAAAATGTTTTATACATGTTCCGCTCTGTTTTAAATTGGTAGTTTAGAGTCAAGTTTCAGTTTTAAAAGCACATATATAAATACATATAAGCTATTATTTAACAAGTAAGCTTAGATATATTTATTTTCAACTATAATTTTAACAAAGTGCATTTATATGGTAGCCGGTTCTACAGTTCTTTACAGGTAGAATTCTCTCTGCCTAGTTGGGCGCTTATAACGTATAATAACCTGCATATTTATTTTAGCGTTTACCCTCTTTTAAAATATAGATTGTAGATGGCAAACCAAATTTCCAATAACTTTACTGATAAGACAAATGTATTATTTGCTTAAAGTAGCTTCTTGCGTTATCCCGTATTACAGAGAGTTCAGGCTTGAGGTATGTTTTTTTTCCGTTCAAATAGAAGAAAGAAATTGTGTGTTAAGAGACATTTACGCTCATTCATAAATACCTATTTATAAATATAATATTTTAAATAAAGAATTTTGTTTGAGTACTTTAATTTTACTATAATATTTTTGTTAATTTCTATATTGAATTACCGAGACAAGAGCACTGAAACATTAAGATAAAGTCTATTCGCATTTTCATCAAGGTCTAGATCGAGCCGCTTTGACGTAATCTTATCAATTTTCCACACTTACTGGCTCGTCGTGACCGATATTTGGGTAAATTTGATTTAACCGCCCAATTTGATTTCTAATATAACACTGCCTCAACTCAATTGGAAATCTTGAAGATGAACACTTTGAAATTAATATTTTTCTATTAAATTTCAACTTGAACAAAATTAATTTAAAAGATTAAAATATTTTGGTAATATTAAAATCTCAAGCTATATAATGAAAACATGAAAAATCTATTTCACACTTTTCTTGCATAGTAGGGTAGAGAAAGAAAAAAAGAAACACTAAGTAGTATTTAGACATAGACATCCCCAGGTGTCAACTGATAGAGTTGAATGTTACTTTGAAATAATTTATATAACATAAAGATTCCCGTAAATAAAAACACCAGATATAAAACTTAGCAAAAATGCTCATAATTCATTCAGTGACGTGCGCGCACGACTGGTTTACAATTACAAAGCATATTTAATTACACCTTTTCTTTGTAGACCTTGTTAGGCAAAAATTGCTTTAAAGGAAATTTTAAACAAAATTGTAAAATCATTTAATGTTTTAAAGAAATTTAGGCTAACCTTATTGGTATGGTATTTTAACGGTAGTTATATTAATTGAAAAATCACTCCGTAGGTACGACGAAGATACGTTTTAAATGCATCAGAAAATTTTATAAAGATTTTAAATTCTTCATAGATAGGTACACATTCAAGTAACGTTGAAAATGGGGTTATCGCCAGATCAGATAGCTCGCCAAGCTGACGAAGCAAGAATAATGGCGTGTTCGAGAACAATTGGCTGTAAAATAAATCTATAAAGTTTATCATTTTTTTTAGATTCACCCTGTATTTCGCATATAGCTGGCTAGGCAGAGGAAACCTAGAAGGCTTTTTTTAGTGTATTTGAATAACATTTCGAAAATGCTTTAACTATACAAATTAAAAATATTATATTTGAAATGCATTGTATTGTACTCAACTTATAATTATATGTTAAGTGTCAATTAGTCAAAAATATTACTTTATACTCAACAATTCCATTATGTTTTGCCGTGTGATTCCGGCTCAGAATAGGATCACCCTGGTACTGATGGTGTCGTAAGAGGCGACTAAAGTGCGTGTGGTAGAGTCACGTTGCCAGTAATGGCAACACGCATGGGCAGACTCGACCGGATTATAACCACCCCCGGCATTTAAGACCGGCGTTAAGTAGTGGTTTTGGCCACTGCGTTTCGCATTAGGTAATGTCGGGCCCCGGTGCCCTTCCACCTTAAAGGACGGCAACGCTCCTGAAGCTCCTCTGGAGTTACTCGGGGTCGTGGGTGACGGTGATCACTTACCATCAGGTGACCCGTACGCTAGTTTGCCGTCTTTTCCATAAAAAAAAAAAAGAAATGTCGTTTACTAGAGATCCCCGTGCGGCTTCGCCTGCATAAATTTATTATTGCCAAATTATGTTGAAGCATTACTTTAACATGACCCATTTTTTGTTCTAATGTGCGCTTACGTGTATGTAGCTTGTGCTTAAATTACTAAATAGCATATATTGACACAAAAATATATAAAAAATAGAATTTGAACAAAAAACTACCGATAAGAACTTATTAAGCGTTTAAGTACATTAAGTACTTATTAAGTCGTGGCGCAGCGGCACAAGAGTGTGACTGTAACCGACAGGTTCTGGGTTCGATCCCCAGTCGAGGAAATGAAATATTTAATATTTTCAATTTAAATATTTAATGTTTCATTTCTTCGCTCTGGTAATAAGCCAAAGCGCGGCGTTGAGTTCCGCCACTCAACACGCAATGCCTCAAATTCGGCGGCAAGTAGGGAACGGAAGTGGAACAGAGTGTCATAACACTAGGTTTCACTTCCGTTCCCTCTGCCTACCCTGCCTAGTGCGGGATACAGCGTGAAGAAGAAGAAGAACTTATTAAGTAAATTCGCAAGAGAGAAATTAGTAAGGAAAGTTTTTAAAAACTATACGTTTATTATCAGAAGGATATTACAATTTAGAAAATTGATTTGAACACTCTACTGTATGAAAAAAAAAACGAAGCGTAGATTTTATATTTTCTTTCTACTTTTGAAAACGTATTTAGCAGGTTGACACTCGAAGCCGACGACAGGTGAATGTCAGACCTTATATGTGAAAATGAGAGGTAGCATATAGGAATGCGAAAAGAACTGTTGACTTGTTGTTATTAAGTGTATTTAAATATATGTATGAAGGGCTATATAGTTGTAATATATATTTATTTATTTATTTATTGATCCACCAACGCTTGTTTACATCACTTCATACAAAAATGGATAAACAATACACAAAATTATATCTAGATGCAACAAACACTTATAGGCAGATACACCATGCTCAAAAAAGACTAAATAATACTAACCTACTAAGCGCCGCCAACAAGATACAAATAAAAGTAAATAATTAACAAATGAAAAACAAAAACCAATCAACTTTAACATGTACCTACATGCTTAAGATGATCTGAGTTTTGTCTTTAATATTGATTTAATTTTGCCGGTAGGATCTGCGTTAATGTCAAAAAGGTCACTGTACTCATTAACCAACTTGCAAAGTCTAGGAACAGGAGAGTTCGATCCAAACACTGTTTTCCGGGGCGGTGGGTAAAGGAGGGTTATTTTATTACGTGGATACCTCATTGGTACCCGGAATTTAAACTTATTGAGTAGCTGAGGACAATCAATTCCATTCGTGAAAATTTTTGATATAAAAAATAGATCTAGCTGCCTTCTGCGTTCTTCCAACGAAAACATTTTGAAATATTGTAACTGCTTATTATAGGAAGGAATACTATTTTTTGAAATACCATTAGAAAATAATAAGTAACGCAAGACTCTTTTTTGTATGCGTTCTATAAGTAAAGAATGACTCGCATAATGAGGTCTCCATACCACTGAACAATATTCTAGGATGCAGCGAACAAGAGAGTTGTAGAGCAGTATACGAACTTTATTATCCCGCAACCCTTTAAGATTTCTAAGAACAAATCCTAGTAGTTTTGAAGCTCTGTTCGTTATTTCTTCAATGTGAGGTAAAAAAGTTAACTTTCTATCAAATAATATTCCCAGATCACGCATTTGCTCGAGTTCCTGGATGCTATTTTGAACTATATTATAATGAAATTTGACGAAATTTCTTTTTCGACCATAACTTATGTAGAAGCACTTTTTTGGATTAAGATCCATTTTATTATGCAAACACCACTCGACGAGTGCATCAAGGTCTTTTTGAAGCAATATTGAATCTTGTATAGTATCTATTACTCTACACATTTTTAAATCATCGGCATATATATAAGTTTTAGAAAATTGTATGGCATTAGGTATGTCATTAATAAATATGGTAAACAATACTGGACCAAGATGAGAGCCTTGTGGGACACCAGAAGTAATTTTCAGAGACTTAGAGTGAAACCCATTTACCACTACAGAAAATGTACGACATTCCAAATAAGATTTGATCCATTTTAAGAAATTACCAAAAATACCATAAGCATATAATTTTTTTATCAATATGTTATGTGGCAAACGGTCAAAAGCCTTACTAAAATCGGTATATATAACATCTACCTGCCTATGAGAATCCAGAGCCTCCGCTAAATTTTCTGTGAGATCTACTAAATTGGTACATGTTGACCGATAAGGTACAAAGCCATGTTGTTGAATGCATAAACTCTGCTTAAAGTGATATTGTAGAATGGGACAGATGAGTGATTCTAGTATCTTTGCAAGAGTAGATAAGATGGAAATGGGTCTGTAATTTAAAATAAGATCAACACTATTCGCTTTATAAATTGGAACTACTCTTGCTTTTTTCCATTCCGATGGAAATATACCCGTTCGTAATGACATGTTGTATATAATTAATAAAGGTTCAACTAAATAAGTAGCACATTTCTTCATAAACACAGGCGGAATTCCATCAGGGCCGGCACCTTTCGTCTCATCAAGATTTTTTAGCTTTTTTAATAGAGTATCAGAGTCTATTATAGGTAGTGTTAAAAAGAGACTGTTATTTTCAATATTTTCCAAGCAATCTCTGAAATCCGTATGTTCAGGGGTATTATTATTGTATACGGATGCAAAGTGCGACGCAAACATTTCACAAATTTGTTTACCGTCAGAAGTGGCCACAATTCCATCCGTCATACAAATTGGGTAAGAACTTGTGCCACCACGTTTCGCTTTAATGAATGTCCAGAAATAATTAGGGTTCCTTGAGATATTTTTTTCAGATTTACTAATGTATTTATTATAGCAATCGATAGCCAACCGTGTACAACGTGAGTTTAGTAACTGTAATTCTAACTCATCCATAGGGTTTTGAATTTTAAAAATTTAAAAATTAAAAATTTAATATAGTTGTAATATATATGTTGTAAATAATATGATACATACATACACACACACACAAGCATACGCGCGCTACATGCGGCACTTGATGATTCTACTAAATCGCACTACCCGTAAGCCATGTTAATGAACTTCGATCAAAAAAAAAAACAAATTTACATTTTTTTACATATCTTATTCTTTTATAGCTTATAGCTTCTTTAAAGTTAAGAAGTTCAGGAATATGTAAAAATATTCTGTGTCGCGCCGTTTTATAAATATGCAGCGAAGTAAATTCAAGAAAATCTTGTAAATGAGAGGTGTTTTGTTAGTGCAGTTATACTCAAGTTTTTTAATGTATTTATTAAAACTAGGCGAGCCGTTAACATGTATATCATTACGCGTTGCTTTAATAACACGTAATGATTTTATAAATGATAACACGCTTTGGGAATAAAATGCTCGCTCCAGGCTGTTTGAAGTGTATCATTGTTACATAATTATATAATGTAAAGTTTTGTTAAAAAAAAAGACATGTCCCGCTGAGTTTCTTTTACCGGTTCTTCTCAGGTCTGAGGCAGTAACTTTTGTGAACTGGTGGTAAATTGTTTGACGTTCAAAACGAAGCTTGTAACTTAATATTCTGAATAGAAATATTTGATATACATGTTAACGGCACGTCTAGTATTAATAATAATATTTTTTTTAAATAATAATAAGTTTTAATAATAACAAGTAAATATCTTTTTTTTCTTATCTTTGAGTTTGGCGTTTTTGTTCTGTTCTTTTCTTTGATTACGCTCCAGTCACAATCCTCTAATCACATTGTATAGAGAGAGTTTAGATAAAGGAGATTGTGAGGTCAAATCAGAAGTAAGAACTACTAAAAAAAGAGGTTTAGGTAAGATACTATGTTCACCTAAAGAAAATTTACACCTATACTATATACACACCAGAGTCTATTAGAAAGTAAATGTAACTTTATAAAAAAGTATATAGCAACAAACAATTGGTAATGTTTATAATTTATTATTACAGCAGATTTGTAAAACTTTAGCTATATAAAAAAAATATTTCACACTTTGCATTCTTTGTCATATTCTTCCTCTTTATTCATTAAATAAAGTAGTAAGTTAGTAAGTAGTAGTAAGTAGTAGTTTTATCTTCAGTTATTGTTTTCACATTTCGTTATACTTTAGTTTTATAATTGTACGACAACTTTCAATACGACCTATTAGAAAGCTTTTTCTGTAAAATAAATACAAAAGTGAATTTAAATTTTAAAACAAAAAAGATATATATGATAGAGATGAAAAATGCCCGTAGGAAATCGGTAATTAAACGAAGCAATCCAATCGAACTGGGTTTACAAATTCACTCACTCAACATGGGTATCGAAAAAAGGGCTTGATTTGTAAAATACGATACATCATGAAAAATCATCTTCCTTTTTTAATGTAAGCTTGTTTTAAAAAAAAAAATAATATTTTTATAACAGAAATGGGCAAAGCTAACGGTCGTAAATGGAAAATTAAAAAAAACATATACGAATCTGAGAGTAAACATTGTACTAAAACATTGAAGATGTTACATACGCGAAGTAATCATTTCGATGTGAATTGCTTTTTCCCCAATGTTTATCCGACCACGATAAAATAAGAGAAAAATATGTATATATTTTAGACTAAGATAATTTTATTAATCATTCAACTTTATGAATAAATTAATATTCATAATGTTACATTTAATGTTAGGCTTATTATTTCGTCGTGGTGCAGTGGGATGGCGTTTGACTGTAAACGCAGTGGTTGCAAGTTATACCCCCGCTCAGGAGAAAAATATATATTATTTAACTATGTATTTGCGCGCGGCACCGTTTGCTGTACCTACACAATAAATTGTTTACTAATCTGAGTTACTTTAATTTTCAATCAACATCATCTTTCAAAAACAAGACAAAATTAATACATTGAAAAATAAAGTTGCAATTATATCATACAATATAGTTTATAATGGTCTATTCTTTATATAAATTGATTTCAATAAAACGAAAGTAAAATTTTTAAGGAAGCGTTTCAAAATTATTTTAGCATCACGCTGTATCCCGCACATGGCAGAGTATGCAGAGGAAACTTTGCAACATTATGGTAGATCAGGTGAAAACCTTTTTTAAAATGGTTACTAAGATTGGATTATATATAATATATGTATACGACTGGATTATATATATAATATATTAAATAATATCGAAATTTATATTTCTTCAATTGTACTTTTTTACCCGTTTATTGACACTTATCCACATACACTGGTTGACTGGCAAAGATCTCTTAAAGACTTAAAGAGATAAGTCCACCTTAGTACACTAACTGTTTTTTTTATATATTTTTTTTTTCTTTGTTTCTAGTACAATAAAGAATATTATATATAAGATAAGCGTGCTCATAGAAACAGACTTACCGATAAAATAACATATCATTGTTTTGGGTTTCGATTACATTGATAAATGAGCCTAATTTTATATCTTTCCTATATATACAGTGAATTTCATTTCTCTGTATACATAGACCAAGCGCGACGTTGAGTTCTCAACACACAATGTCTTAAGAATCTGTCGAAAAGTGGGTAACGGTGTCTTAGCAGTAGACAGGGGGGCTGCCTATGCTGCTATATGGGAAAAACGAAGCCGTTTTAATACGCGTAGTACTCATTTAATATTATTCCTGTAATAATTATATAAGTAAACGCCATCGCTGTGCAGTTGGTAGACATCTGACTATATATACAATGGTACAACTCTTCTACCTAAAAAATGTTTTTGATACACAAATTTAGGGAAAAAGGGGATGTGTTATTCAAAAAAACTTTTTTACTTTTAATTTTTAAATTTTTCTTTTAATTAAAGAATGAATTAATTCGATTTCTCACTCGACGAAATGTGACATTTCATATTTTCAATTTATGTATTTAATTCGCCCTGGTAACAAGGCAAAGCGAAACGTTGAGTTTCGCCACTCAACACCCAATGTCTCAAATTCGGCGGAAAGTGAAGAACAAAACGGAGTGTCTTAACACTAGGTTCTCAAGCGCCCTCTGCCTATGCATAAAATATGTCATATACGGAATACGGCGTAAAGCTGAAAAAAAATATTTGAACTTACATTTGATATATACACATAAACCCCACGCTCCCAAGCGTGTGCAAATAGAATATTTAATATTCATATAATATTGTATAATAGTGAGGTTGAGGCCCGTCGTGGCGCAGCGGCACTGTGTGACTGTAACCGACAGGTTCTGGGTTCGATCTCCAGTCGAGGAAATGAAATATTTAATATATTCAATTTAAATATTTAATATTTCATTTCTTCGCTCTGGTAATAAGGCAAAGCGCGGCGTTGAGTTCCGTCACTCAACACGCAATGCCTCAAATTCGGCGGAAAGTGGGGAACGGAAGTGGAACGGAGTGTCTTAACACTAGGTTCCCGGGTTCCCTCTGCCTACCCTGCCTCGTGCGGGATACGTGCGTGAAGCTAAAAGAAAAAGAAAAAAAAAAGAAAAAGTATAATAGTGTGTTGTAAAAGATTGTATAATATTCTAGACTTACATAATTTTATGGTAGATATAAAGCACTCGCTTACCTGTAATAAAGATAATCATTTAATATTGTTGGTTAAGTATTATTTTCTCTTATTGTAATATGATATTAATATAGGCTAGTGTGTAGAAGCTTAAGATCGAGAATCTAGCGTAAATACACTCCGTTCCCATAGAGATACTTCCGTTTTCAACTTTCCGCTAATTTGAGGCAACGCATATTGAGTGACATAACTTAATGCCGCGCTTTATCTTAGCACAGCGAAGAAATGATAACATAAAATACTTTATTTTTATTTTATGATTTTGCAAACCAGCAAACCAGTTTACGGATGTAGCACCGGAGTTGATTTAAATATTTTCGCTACTTAATACTCAATATATCAAGAATCCTGTGGAAACTGGGCCACGGAGTATTTTTACACCAGATTCCCTGTTTATTAAGCAGCATATAGATAGCGTGAATCAAAACAAACTAACATAAATATATTATGTATTGATTTGTTTTTACTCAAAGTGTCTGTCAAACTCAAAGTTACAGTTATAAATGTTCCGTTAACACCGAGCACCTGACAGACTGAACAGAGTAGAAAGCTGAAATTTGGCATGGGTCTCATGGGAAGTATAATTGAGCTATAAGACTTCCTAAAATTCAGGTCGTAACGAGAAAAAACGTAATTTTACGTCTAGTATTCCTACAACATACAACTTGTCTCGTATAATATCAAAACTAATAAAAAAATAAAGAACATCATATATCTATAATAATGACATCACCGCTAGAGAGATGATCAAAACGGTTTACAAAACTATTCACTACAACAATATGAAGTTTGAAAAAACAAAAGAAATGTTTACAAACAGAGATCGCTGCTAATGTAATATAAAGTGGGGTGGATAGCCTTTAGTTCAATCGGCCGTGTGTAATTGATTTTGATCAGGTCAATTTTGGTAATGCTAACATTGAGTTTAGATAAAAGAGAAAATTCGTGATGAAAACGAGTGAGTATAAGTGTGAAGTGTTATTTTTTTATTTCATTCTTAAATAATTATACATATAGGTACAGGCATAGCTAATCAGTTTAAACTAGGAGAAATATAAAACATTTTCATTTCTTCGCTCTGATAACCAAAGCATTGAATTTCGCCACTCAACTCGTAATGTCTCAAGAACTCGACGGGAAGACGGGAACAGTAGTGTCCTGAGGGAATGGCGTGTCTTATCCTTAGGTTCCCATGTTCCTTTTTGCCTAACCAGCTATATGCTGAAATGAACGAGCGTGATAAAAACGAGTGATAAGTGTTACATTTTTATTTGTGTTGTGATAGTTGTTTGTGTGATTTCCATTTGTATGATTTTTTTATTATAATATCTTTACTCAGATAACAAATGAAAGAGCGGCGTTGAGCTTCGCCACTAGATACATATATGAAAATCTTGAAAAATTAAGTGGAAAATTAAATCAGAAACGTTGTGTATGATGATACAGCGTATAGATATTATAGAAAAAAGATAATTTATGTTATATATTCGTAAGCAATGAAAAAAATGTATATAATTTTCATTTCTGAGAATATTCTTACTCTATATCTCAAGGGCTTTAATTGTCAGTTTTATAAGTTCACCAGACGAAGGTGAAAGTATAAAATAAAATATAATCTTATTTTTCACATTTTATTATATAATTCTACTATTAAAGAGTCTTACTGTATACATAATTACTATCTTTTCAACACAAACGCCCTCCAACTCCATAATAGAGGGCAAAAAGCTGCGACAGTGAAAAGTTAAATCAAATGTATTCATTCGCTTTTAGAATTTTTATTAAAAAGTTTCAACGTTCAAGTTATGTCGTACGTACATTGTACGCAAAGTTTTCCTTTTCCAGTCGTGTGGCATCTACTCGTCGTTGGTTTACTTGTTGAAGGTAGATATGAAAATGTGAATGTTAAACAAGATTGGTGGGAGAGCGCCGTTTTCTATCAAATATATCCAAGGTCTTTTATGGACAGCGATGGGGATGGAATTGGTGATATTAATGGTAAATATTGTTTTCTTTTTAAAAACTCTTATAATATTTTAATAAACACTAAAATAAACTCAACTTGAAAGAGACTCATGGCGGAAGTGAAAGCATGTGACTGTAAATACGACAGTTTGATTCGGTACCCGTTCGAGGAAACTAGATATTTTATATTTTACATTTTTATGGCTTTGGTAACAAAGTACAGCGCGGCGTTGAGTTCCGCTTCAAAATCGGCGGAAAGTGGGAAATGCAAGTATCTTAATAGAAACAGCATGCCTTAATACAAGGTTTCTAAGTAACCTCTGCTTGCTCTGCAATGTTCAAGATTCAGCGAGAAACATGAAGAAAAAAAAATAAAGTAAAAAATGCTTGTCTTGTTTTTAGGAATAACATCAAAATTAGATTATCTAAAAGACCTTGGAGTAGATGCTGCTTGGCTGTCTCCCATATTCAAGTCTCCAATGCACGATTTCGGCTATGATGTATCCGACTACTATTCTATTCAACCAGAGTACGGAAATATGGAAGACTTCGATCAACTTCTGAAGAAGGCTAATGAGCTAAGTAAGGATAACTTTATTGTAAAGGGCCTCATGGAGCTTTGATGAAAAGATAAATGACCTAAGTTTAAAAGCAAAAGTCTTTGAAAAGGACAATATTGTGCAAATTTAAATGGTTCAGTATTTTCTTAATAAAAATAAATCATATTTTGTAGGGTAAATAGTGCTCGTAGTAGATTCTCCCGCTTTGACTACTTGGACTATAGAAATGTTTATTTACTTATCTAAATTACTTTAGTGTTCTTATAAATATATTCACTATAATTTTATAGTCAATATCAATAAATTGAATAGTCAGCCGACTCAGTTAAACAGTTCGTTTTCTCAAACAAAATGCTTTATATTCAAGTAAAATAAATACTAAATGTCAAGGACAGCTTTCTAAAATGTACACTAATAGTCTAGTTTGTTTGTTTTGTTCACCACGTTAATCTCAGGGTCTATTGGTTCGATTTGACAAAATCATAAAATCTTAAAACAAAATACCCATATGCAAAATTTTAGATTTCTAACACTTGCATTGCTGCAAGTGTTAGAAGTTTCATACAACTATGAACCCCATTAACATACCCCTAAGGATAGAATTTCACAACATCCCATTTTAATTCGTACTTGCGTCCCAAATAGACCATCTCACAAAAGTTCATACAAACAATTAATTCTAAAAACACACCCTTAGGTCGATCAAATTACGTTAAAATCCGTTTCAGGTAGCATATACGTCCTAAAAGAACTCAGCTTCACGCTATATCCCGCATATGGCAGGGTAGGCAGGAGGAACTTGAGACCCTAGTGTTAAAATACTCCATTCCACTTCCGATTCCCCCTAAAAAGAATGCTCATATAATATTTGAACTTCTAGCCAATACAAAATTTGCCACTCCAAGCACTAGTAGTAACGAAGTTTCATAGAAACTATTAACCTCCAAAAACGACCCCTAAGGGACTGTATTTCACAAAACCCCGTTTTACGAGCACGTCTGTTCTACAGCAAATCTCCAAGCAAAGTGTGGACTTTCTGGAGATTACGTGATGAGTGAGTGAGCGATGAGAACTATGTTTTGCAAACTTTTTATAATTTAAATTGTAAAGAAGCCGTAAATCAATAATGAAAATATGCTGAAAATTTATATGATGCTTCAATTTGATAAATCCATATAAAAGACTTATATATAATTTCAAATGCAGTGTATACCAATCATAATAATATCCATTACAGACATGAAAATAATATTAGACTTCGTACCAAATCATACGAGTAACGAGAGTGAATGGTTCATTAAATCATCTAATAAGGACGAATATTACAGCGACTGGTATATATGGGAGAATGGACATCTAAACGCGAAGGGTCAAAGAAGTCCTCCGAACAATTGGGTAATATGAGATTCAGAGAATATTATATAATTAACGTTTATATTTTAGTTTAGTTTGTCATAAAATTATTTACAGGGCTATAATTATTAGCTTTTATCTGCTTTTCAACTTCATCGCCGTATGGAATTAAAAATTTAATGAAACAATTCATGATTCGTTAATTTCTTCGCTCTGGTACAATGCAATGCCTCAAATCAGTTGCAATTGGAGCGGAGTATCTTAACACTAGGTTCCCAAATTCCCTCTGCCTACATATGTTAGATACAGCGTGAAACTGAAAAAAAAATAGTCAAAAATAACCTTCCGAAAAAAATAGACTATATTCTTTTTTTGAGACACTATCTCCTGACATTAGCGTGTCCTTCCAAAAAATATTAGTTTATAAGTTCGATATTTTATTGTATTTTCGTTATACATATTTGAATTTACTCATAATTAAATATTTTAAAAGAGTAGAGTGGTTATAAAAGTGAAACATGAAACAAGCAGATTAAAATACGAGTGGTATCATCGCGCAATTCATCCTCTCCTGTTTGTTTTTTATATTCATTTTCTTGATCATCATAAGTATAATTTTCTTAATAACATAAACTTGTTTTAACGAAAATAGATTCATAAGAAAGACTCTATAAAGAGTTTGTTCTAATTGTATAATTGAAATTATAAAATACCAAAGTGTCTTGTTGCACGTGGCATGGTAGGCAGATGGAACCTGGGGACCTAGTATTTAAACACTCTGTTCCCATTAAGACACTTCCGTTTCCACTTTTACACCGAATTCCGGAGGCTTTGTGTGTTGATTAGTGATGATTATCACCGCGCTTTGCCTCATTATCAAATAAAAAATACATTAAATATTTCATTTCCTAAAGTCAGGATCGAATCCACAACCTATCACGTTTACAGTCGTACGCATGTACCCCTGCACCATAACATTCCTCGCATTTTCCTGAAATATAGAATAATGCAGCACTAACAATAAGCTATTACAAGAAGCATTACTCATAACAGTAAAAAGACCATTACAAGGGCATAGCAATATATTTTCATTACGCTATATCTATAAATGTTGGTACATACTCGTATTGTCGAGTCGAACATCCTAATGTAATTATGTAGATGCATTCAGTTCTTACGGAAATGATGGAAGGCTCATAAGGAAACTTCCTGACACACCCATCTTGTGTGTTTATAATATTCGTTCAATATATAACTAGATGATTTTATAATAACGTAAGTTAAATTTAAAAAAGAATATGTTTTCTAAATAAAAAAATAAAATTAAATGTAAAGTTTAAGAGAGGCGATGTGTTATATACTAGCTAGATTTGAACTCATTGTCATATGGTTATCTTCGTCAAGTTTCGTTTTTGTGTCTTAGCAATAACTTTTGATGCCTTCGTAGGGTGTAAGGTGAGTTTGTGAGTACGGCGGTGATGGGTTCGATTCTTACTAGGAATTTAATTATATCATATCCTCGTTTTGGTGACGAAGCAGAACGCAGCTTTCAGTTCCGTCAACACTCAATGTTTCGAGAATTAAGTGGAAAGTGGAGAACGTAAGTGAAGAGAACGTAAGCCTTAACATTAGGTTCCCAGGTTCCCTCAGACTACCCTGCTATTCGAAAAATACAGCGTGAAGAGAACAAAAAATGAATAAATAGTTTAGAAAGTTTAGACGTAACTGAATAATAAATAATGTATGAAAGCCAAGGGTAAAAGTTTTGTTACGTATAAATTTTTATATGTATGCGATATTTTTTCTTATAAAAATCGTCAACTGTGTATTTTTTTCATAGACTCTAAATTAACATATTAAAGTATTTTTTTTATTAAAAGTATATTTTTGATGAGTTGATACAATTCCCTATTCATCTGAAGTTAACAATTACAAAATCGTGTAGTTATATACTTTTTTATATATAGAGAACGATCAGTTTTTTAATACTAATTCTTTAACACTTTTTTCTACATATTGTTTTCATATCATATATATTAGGAACACAAAAATAGGCCTGTCGTGGCGCAGCGGCACAACAGTGTGACTGTAACCGATAGGTTCTGGGTTCGATCCCCAGTCGAGGAAATGAAATATTTAATATTTTCATTTTGAATATTTAATGTTTCATTTCTTCGCTCTGGTAATAAGGCAAAGCGCGGCGTTGAGTTCCGCCACTCAACACGCAACTCAACATGCCTCAAATTCGGCGGAAAGTGGGGAACGGGAGTGGAACGGAGTGTCTTAACACTAGGTTTCACTTCCTTTCCCTCAGCCTACCATACCTAGTGCGGGATACAGCGTAAAGCTGAAAAAAAAAAAAAAAACAAAAATATATAATCTAAACATTTTTTTAAAGGGTAGGAAGGGTATCTACAGTATAAAAAGGATTAAAGATTAACTTAAGTTTTAGCTTTGGGAAATTAAGTGTAAGAGCTTAAGAAAGTAACAATCTTTCTCTTTCCAGATAAGTGTTTTCAGAAAAAGCGCATGGCATTACAAGGCGTCTCGTGATCAATACTATTTGCATCAGTTCGGTAGCGCTCAGCCGGATTTAAATTACAGAAATCCTGTTGTGGTTGAGGAAATGAAAGTAAGTCAATTTCTATAGTACAAAGGTAAAATTGTTTAGATTTTTATATCCAATAGAGAAATATAGTTTCTCAATTGAGAATTTTTTCAGTTGTTTTAAAATTAAAAAATAATAGCTTTTACATATTGGAAGTATTAAAGATTAGAAGTATTTAAGAGAATTATTGAGGCCTGTCGTGGTGCAGCAGCACAGGCGTGTGACTAACCGACAGGTTCTGGTTTCGATCCCCAGTCGAGGAAATGAAATATTTAATATTTAATGTTTCATTTCTTCGCTCTGGTAAAAGGCAAAGCGCGGCGTTGAATTCCGCCACTCAACACGTAATGCCTCAAATTGGGTGGAAAGTGGGGAACGGAAGTGAAACGGAGTGTCTTAACACTAGGTTCCCGGGTTCCCTCTGCCTACCCTGCCTCGTGCGGGATTCAGCGTGAAGCGGAAAAAAAAAGTATTAAAATTAGTATTGTCGTGGTACAAGAGTACACGCGACTGATCGTACACGGGACGGTACTGGGTTTGATTGTTACTCAAAGAAAAGTAATATTCAAAGTAAGAATAAAAAAACTGTTATTATGATTTTTTTTTAAATTTCGGACACAATATCAAAATTATTCATGAATAATTTTGTTATTGTGTGATACATGTATCTGTGACGAATTTTTAAAAATCAGTGTAATTGTTTCATGGACATTAAAACATTTTTGTATTGAAACATTGACACTTATTGTTGAATCTTCACTTTGGGTGAATGCTTTAAAATATTTCAAATGAAAAATATCTTGAAAGGTCATTTAGGTATTTTAAGTAAAAAAAAAACTCAATTATCATATAAATTACATTATTGACTTATTAATTATATAGCCATAACATAATTTACCTATATTATGCAAACATTATATAAATACTAAATGTTAAGTTAATAAAGAGATGCTAACAACATAAATAAGTTGTAACAAGCGTATAAGAATTTCGACGGAGCTCGATGAGAACGAATGGCTTAGTTGGTCAGAGCGCTGGAACGGTATTCCAGAGGCGCGGGTTCAAATCCTGCTTCGTTCAAAATTTTTATACGCTTTTTAAATTTAAGTTTAGTATTTTCTGTCCTAAGTGTGGAATAACACTTTAAAACATAGTAAAAATACTAAATGTTATTACTTTTCTTTAGTTTTATGCTCGCACATACCAGGGTAAGAATAGGGAAGGGGAGAACGTACTGTTAAGGCACTCCGTCCTATTCCCCACTTACCGCCGAAATTTCATTGCGTGTTGCCTAGTTTTGTTACCAGAGCGAAAAAAACAAAATATTAAATATTTTTTTCCTCGAGCGGGAACTGAAACCCACAACCTGCCTTGGTTACAGTCACACGCTTGTGTTCCTGCTCCACAACTTTTAATATATGGTTCAATGAATGACAATATGTTTTGTAATACAATAAAACAACTATTAACTTTGCCTTCAATAGAAATGCACTCTTTTGCATTAGTTAGAAAAACGAATAAGAAAGGATAATTTAGCATAAAACTGCTATAAGGTACAAATGATTACAAAACAGTAGTTATTTGTATTGAATTAACATTATTTACTTATAAAGCAAACCTAAAATTCGTAACTCTCGCTGTTTATCTTTTCAGAACATTCTAAAATTTTGGTTGGAAAAAGGAGTGGCAGGCTTAAGGATTAATTCAGTCAATTATATATTTGAAATTGACAAAGATCTTTATGGCGGAAGATATCCGGATGAGCCAAGAACGGGGAAGCCAGGATTTGGATCAGATGATTACGATTATTTAGACCACATTTATACGAAAGATCAGGAAGAAACTTATGAATTGATGACACAATTTCGAGATGTTTTTGATGCTATTAGCGTTCGGGATAATTTAACCAGGTAATGGATTAAATATTTAAAGTTTTTATTTCTTCGCTTTGGTATAAACGCAAGAAACGGCACTGAATTTCTTGTGTGTTTTTATCTAAAAACTAAACAAATAACCTGATACACAAAATCACTACCTCATATTGGCAAGGCACTTGTAACTAAGAAAATGCTAGTTTGATTGTCATAAAACATAATTAAAAACCACCACGATAATAAGAATCACTCAAATAAGTTCATTGGTTTAGTAGCTACGTGCTAGGGTAGGCAAAGGGAACTTGGGAATCAGAGTTAAGAGGAAATTGACAGTTTTTACAAAATTTAAAGTTCTGAGTGGCGGAACTCTCAGATAAAAAGATATATTGATCAAGCTTGAAACATCCCTGTTTTTGCTACAGGGGATATAAAGAAGAACTTTCAGGTTCATAACACTTACAAGTGACAGAATTTACTTTTTATCTCACGAGAAATAAATTATTTTGTAGTCGCATTTGATAACCTTGTTCTAGATAAGAGCCGTTAAATGGTATGGAAAGTAATAAGATCTTTTTACGCTCAGATACTTACTGTACCTAATGTCCATCATATAATAAATTGTAAAACGGTCCAAAAAAATGCATTTACGTTTTTTTTAGCTTCACGCTTCATCCTGCGCATAGTAAAGTAGGCAAAGAGAAATTTGGGAACCTAGTGCTAAGATATTCTGTTCAATTTCCCATTTTCAGCCCAATTTGAAGCATTGCGTGTTAAGTGGCGGAACTCAACGCCGCGCTTTGCCTTACTACCAGAGAGAGATATTTCATTTCCTCGAGTGGTGATCGAACCCATAACAACACATGCTTGTGCCACTTTGCCACTTTGTTTGTTTTATGTATTGCTAATTACAATGATGTAAATGCCTCCTTTGTGAAAAAAAAAACATTATACATATATTAAGGTACATAAAAAATATTATTTTCATACATAAGTCAGTTTAAGGTTGATATTTTGAGTGTGTGAAATGAAAATGAGATATAAATGTCTGTCTACAAGAAGGTAGCCTACGATTTCTGTTTCATATGTCCAAATTTAAACTAGCCAAACTAAATAAGGTTATCCTAGTTTCAGTACTATTTTTAAAATGGATGACCGAAGCGTTGTTGAGTTATTGTCGTAGACTGAATTATTATTTGGACTTATTAAGGTGTATATGTGCTAATTAAAAGCCTCTATGGGGGACATAAAAGTTAAAATTAATGTAATTAGTCCTAAACGAAAAATAGACAACACGGAATATTGTAAATTATATAAAAATAAATGACAAAACTTGGGTTAGAAAGAATGAGCGTCCAATAAAAAAATTAACTACATTTTTATTTCCTACCGCTGATGGAAGCCATTACAAAATTAATGACCGGCTTTACAGTAAAACGGCATTCTGTTGAACCGAGTGGCTTTAAGCTTGTTACTGTCTAGGATAATAACGAGGGCCACGTAAAGGCAGGGTGTAAAGCTTAGGGTGCGGGTAGGTCAGAGGTCAATGGTATATTTTTTTAGATATTAATATATACTTGTAAACATTAATATTAAAAAAATACATTGACGTGCAAAATTTGGTAGGGAAGAGGAGAACGAACGTATCTTCAATAGCTCGGCTGCTTTCTTAGTTGTTAGAAGCTAAAGTAGGCCTTTTAAATAGGCATAATGTTATTATCTCTCACACGATTGGCATGGCATGGTAGTAACTCACAGTAACCTCGTTTTTTACTTTCCTTTCTTGGATTTTTTTTTATTTTTAAGTCATATTACCGTTAGTATTGAATACTTTATAGTAAAATTATTTATTGTCTGTATTACTGCATCAATCTTTATGAGGTATACAAATTACACGTCCTCAATATATCATTTCAAAACCTAATTTCCATATAGTATGAGGACGTATATATGTTTTACTTCAGAAATTTCTTAATAACTCTTTTTATTTCATTCTAACCATAAAATAATAAAAAAATGTGATAAAACAGTAACAAGACAAGCATTAGTACGCCAATTTGTTATCAATATTTCAAATTTCAATACTTATATATCTATAAAAGCCCGTTTTCCCCAAAAGCCTTATACTCTATTTCCTTTCAGGATAATGATGACAGAAGCCTATACGAGTATAAAAAATGCAGTACGCTATTACGGGGAGGACATTCACCCCGGCGCTCATATACCTATTAATTTTGTCCTCATAAAGAACTTGAACAAGGAGTCGGATGCTAGAGATATCAAATATGCTGTTGATCGCTGGCTGACCTACAAACCGCTTTCGAAGGCAGCTAATTGGATGGTAATTGATATTTACATTAGTTTTCTTAGTAATTATATTTATTTATATATTAATAATATTATGTTACTAATAATGTATTACCAAAATATCTTTCATGTTTATAATGTTGTGTAAAATATTGGTTTTTTTTTTATTAATTTATTTTTCAGCTTCACGCTGTATCCTGCACATGGCAGGGTAGACAGAGGGAACTTGGGAACCTAGTTTTAACATACTCTGTTCTGTTCCCCAATTTCGACCGAATTTGAGGCAATGCGTGTTAGTGTGAATATATTTCATTTTCTCGAGTGGGAATGGAACCCACAACCAGTCATGTATTACAGTCACATGTTTGTGCTGCTGCACCACGACACGGCCTCGATAGTGTTAAATAAGTTGATGATATATATTATATTATCTTGGTGAAGTTTTTTCTTAAAATGATATAAATTTAAAGTTGATATCCTCTAGTATACTGCTCTAATATTTATTTACCTCCTACGGCAACCTTCTCTTTTAACGAGAATATTTATTGCAACTACAAAAAGTTTAAAAATAAGAAAAAAAGAAGTTGTTTACTGCATATAATATATACATAGAAAATAGCTACTTAGAAAATATTAGTCTGAAAATTTATTTTTAGTTTTATTTATTTAATTCAAAAATAAGTTTTTAGTTAATATCTATAAAAAACATTTTTTTTTTTTTTTTAGCTTCACGCTGTATCCCACACGAGGCAGGGTAGGCAGAAGGAACCCGGGAACCTAGTGTTAAGACACTCCGGTCCACTTCTGTTCCCCACTTTCCGCCGAATTTGAGGAACACAACGCCGTGCTTTGCCTTATTACAAGAGCGAACAAAATGAAACATTAAATATTTAAATTGAAAATATTAAATATTTCATTTCCTCGACTGGGGATCGAACACAAAACCTGTCGGTTACAGTCATACGGTTGTGCCGCTGCGCCACGACAGGCCTCAGTTATAAAAACATATTAACAAGTAAGACTCGTGTGAACTAAACTCACACCCGTCGCACGGTTGACCTTTGTGCCGCTATGACAGACAGGCTTGATCAAAGAGTTAAAAATTTTCATTCAAAAAAGTATTTTATGATTTTTTACGACTAGAAATGTAAAAAAAATAGGGAAAAAACAATATTTACATTTTTTTTCTTTCTTTCTTCTGCTCTGGTAGAAAAAAAATAGCGTTAAGTTCCACCATTCAACATGAAACAAAGATTATTCGCACTACGCCACTGCATCTTAGCGATAAGCGAAATTGAGCATGAAAAGAACACGTTTTTACTGTCAATATTCATATACTCTACAAAGGAAAATTTTAATATATAAATGCTATTATAAATGATGTTATTATGCTATATAAATTGTGAAAAATGTTTTTTTCTATATAATATGAAAAATATATTGAAATATGTTTTCAGACCGGTAACCACGACAGGAGTCGTGTAGCATCTCGCTTCAGGCCAGAATTGGTGGATGCATTTAACATGCTTGTTTTATTACTACCCGGTATTGCTTTCACTTATATGGTGAGTATTTCTGCAATATATTTATATATTTGATAGGTATACATTATCCTGAAGAAGTGTGTATCTGGAGAGACTGTAACACGGCAAGTTGTGGGCTTGATCTTCCACCCGAGAAAATTAAATTTTCAATTTAAATATTTTATGTTTTCATTTTTTCGCTCTGGTAACAATGCAAAGCGCGGCGTTGAGCTCCCCCACTCAACATGCAATGCCTTAATTACTGCGAAAAATGCAGAACGGAACAGAATTTCTTCTTCTTATATATACATAGACAGATATACACAAAGATACAGCGTGAAGCTGAGTACAGAACAGAGAAGGGAATGAACCCAAGACTGAAGAACATACATTAAGGTACTAAACGTATAAAATAATCAGTATAGCTGGAGTAGAATCCCTTCTTGTTAGATAATCTCCAACAGCCAAACGTACTTATTTAGTAAATTTTGTTATACCTATAATATTTTTCAATTCATAAAACATTAAATTTTAAAAATTAAAATCGAAAATTTTCACATGTTTATATTTACTAACATAGACAAAAGTTATATAAAATAATAATTACGCGTAATATCACGCTGTTGTATATTTCATGCTGCATCCCGCACATGGTAGTGTAGACAGAGGGAACATGGGAACCTAGTGTTAAAACACTCCGTCCTACTTCTGTTCCCCACTTTTATAATAATTTGCACAATATATAAATTATTGTATTTAATATTATATTGAAAAAATCTAATAAACATAATCCTATAATACTTTTATGATAATCAAATTATAAAGGGTGAGGAAATAGGGATGGTAAATGGCTTCGTGCCCTGGGTAGAGACGAAGGACCCTTTAGCGTGCAATACCGACGACCCTATCAATTTCATAGAGGTTTCTCGTGACCCTGTCAGAACACCCTTCCAGTGGAATAATGCAAAGAATGCAGGTAATATGATTTTCATCTTAAATTAAATATGTTAAGATATTTATACTATTAATAAACCGAAACTAAATAACGCCTTATAACGATGATGTCAGATCTTTAACTTAAATAAGTTAACGTAACGCAGTTTCTCAAAACAAACGCTGCAATTGCGGGTTCGATTCCCACTCGGGGAACTAAATTATTTTTGTTACTTCATTCGAGTAAGAAGATAAAGCGCGGCGTTGAGCTCTATCACTCAACACGCAATGTCTGTAAACTAATGTTGTGCTTGTGGAATGGAATTCCTTAACTCAAAGGTTTTCTGTTACTTTTAAGCTTGAAATTAAAAAAAAACCCTGTTTAGTTAGATAACTTTATTTAGAAAAAAAAACCCTTTCTATTAAGGCAATTTTGTGGTTAAAGAGTTTATTTATTTCTCAAAAGAAATTTACATTTCACTTAATGAGAATTAACAGTTATTTTAGTAGGTACATATTATTTTTTGTGAGCGTTATTATCAAGCAGAACATTGTAATACAAATGACCAAAGAACATTATAATAATAAGTATTAATATAGCACACATGACGACAAAATATAGAAAAATTAATATACTACGTTATACACAGTAAAACTAAACAAATACACTCATATACTAAAACGGTATATACATATGTTAGTTGATAGTCATAAAAGAATTAAGTAACGTGACGGTAACATCTTTAATAAATTTTTGTTTACCCACATTTAAGAAAGTGACGACACAGGGCCGTATTCCGTTTTCCCTATAAAATATTCCTTTAGTTTTGTTTTAAATGTTTTAAAATTTTTTAGTTGTTTTCAAATCTTGAGGTAGTTTATTATAATTTTGTACACCTTCATAAACAACAGATTTCTTTCCACAATTGGTTCGTGTTTTAGGTAAATATAGATTATTTGCACTTCTAAGTGGTCTATTCCCTTTTTCCTCATTTGTCATAAAAATTAGCTCGGTTTGTAAATTATTTTGTAAAATTTTACGAATAAGAATACATGTGTTATATTGATAAAGTTGATGAATATTTAATAATTTCAATTCTTTATATATTTTGTTTGAAGCTGTTAATGGTTTAAAATGAAAAAGGAGTTTTATAATTTTATTTTGGATAATTTGCAAGCAATTTAAGTTACTCTTAGAAGCGGCACCCCATATTTCTATTAAATATGTTAGATTAGATTGAACAAGCGAATAATATACAGTATAGCATTCACTACGAGGTAGACAACGAGATATATCACGCAGCGAGCCAAGAAGGGAGGATAATTTAGATTTGATATTTTCTACATGCACTGTCCATGTCAGGTCACTGTCTAAAGTCAAACCTAGGTATTTTTCTATAGTAGTTTTTTTTAGTTCTACGTTATTTATAGAAAGTGGGGTAAAAGATTGTATTTTTTTATTTTTGGCCTTAAATATTATGTAATGAGTTTTTTGTATGTTAATTGTTAGAAGGTTACATTGGAACCACCTGTTTAAAGTATTAAGATCTTTTTGGGCGTGTTTTGAAATATCTTGTAAGGAATGACCAAAGTAAAAAATACTTGTGTCATCGGCATACAATGTAAGTTCACCATAAAGTGATAGTTCACTAATATTATTTATATAAATTAAGAATAATAGGGGTCCGAGTATTGATCCTTGAGGAACGCCGAAAGTAATCGTATGAATGGTACTCTGATATTTATCAATTTTTACTATTTGTTGACGATTTGTTAAGTAAGATTCCAGTAGTTTGTGAGCAGTACCATTTATACCTATTCTACTAAGCTTCTTTAATAGAATGGAGTGACTCACTGTGTCGAAGGCCTTTTTCAAGTCTATAAATATTCCTAAGCCTATATGTTTAGCATCTATATTTCTTTTAATTTTTGTAACTAAATCAATTGTTGCACATAAAGAATTTGAATTCCTTTTAAAACCATATTGACGGTTAAAAATAAACCCAATTTGAGTTAAATAATTATCTAGCTGACTATAAATAACTTTTTCAAGTATTTTGGAGATAACAGGTAAAACAGAAATAGGCCGATAATTCCCAGGGTCGGATTTTGCCCCAGATTTGTATAAAGGAGTGACTTTTGCAATTTTTAAATCATCTGGAAAAATGCCTTCATCCAGACATTTGTTAATGCAATCTGACAATTCCCCAACTATGTATGTCTTCAAACATTTTATTACTTTTGTACTAATACCGTCTATTCCAACGCCTACATTTGAATCTAGATTATCAATAATACCAGATATTTCACTCTGACTACAATGTGCAAAAGTTGACAAATTATTACTGTGGTTAAGATTACTTACGGTAAAAATGGTGTCATTATGAATTTTATTAGGGATCTGACTAGCAAACACAGAGCCAATTGTGGCAAAGAATCTATTGAAATAATCACATATTTTCGTACCATCAGTAATTAAACCAACACTAGTCATTAGTTGTGGAGGACCATAATTTGATTTAATTTTATTATTTGATAATGTATGGATAAGGTTAGAAATTTTTTTAGGTTTGTTTTTACATTTCTGAAAAGAGTTTATATAAAACTTAGTTTTGCATTTATTAATTTTAATTGCCGTAATAGCTTTCTTTCTTTTATAGTCTTGTTGTAAAGCAGAATCATCTGAATTCATTTTAAATTTACGCCACGCTTTATTTCTTAATTCTATGTCCGTTAAAATTTCTTTATTTATCCAATCCTGTTGAGGCAAATTTTGTAATTTAAATTTAATAACCGTATGTTTATCTTTTATTAGCTTAATGGCTTTATGGAAATTAGTATATGAGTGAGAGTCCGAAGAAAATGGGTAAATTGCAGCATTTTCTCGTAAGGTGTCGTAATTTACTGCTTCATATTGAACGCGCTTGAGTGGTTCACGTTTACATGTTTTCAATTTAGTTAGATGTATTTATTATATCAATAGTTTACGAAAGTTTGCAAATTCTAGGTATTTTCTAGTGGAGGTAAAAGCAAGAAGTTATATATGGGGCACATATTTACTGCAAAACGCAAAAATGTGAATTAATATGAAAGTAAATGTGAATATTAAGTCTTTCTATACGACAACAATAAAAAACTACTCAGTCTTCATACATTACAGGATTTTCAAAAGCTACCAAAACTTGGCTGCCGATTGCCGAAGGATATGAGCAAGTAAACGTAGCTAAGCAGAAAGCGGCTGTTCGATCCCACTTCCAAGTGTATAGAAGTTTGACGTCAATTCGTATGCGACCAGCGTTCAGGCTTGGACGTTACGAATCGTTGGCGTTAAACAGTAAAGTCTTTGCTTTCAAGAGGTACTTTAATTAGTATTTCTTATTTTTATGTAGTAAAAGTTTAACTGTCTCAATTTTCATGCAGTTTTAACTAATACATGGGTATTTTTTTTATATAATTAAATTTTTAAATGGAAATTCTTTTCCCATTAAGTATTTTAAGAAACCCTCTCTTAGTCCTCTCTGTTCAAGAACAGAGAGGACTAAGAGAGGGTTCTTGTCCGTCTAGACGTTTCTTCTTTACGTTATCTGTCAGCAATTCAGTAACGGTGTTCTATAATTGTTTTGCATATAACTAAATGTCCTCAAACAATATTTTAGAGCAATCACCCGCGTATTGAAATAAAACACCTAAAACCCGGTTTATTACAGTTATTAATTAAGTCAACTCCATTAGAATTACAAATCTGTATTTTTAAATAGATTCAGAACTCGTAATATAACTTCATAAAATGTCCAAACTTTCAAATTTCTTAATTGAATCTTCTTTCTTAATTGAATCTTTTTTCTTAATTGATACTATTTGAATAATAATTAATATACACATGAATAAAGATATTTTAACTTCAGCGTTTCTTCTAACACCATCATAGCACAGTGATGAACTGCAAATGCAACAGTCCTACATTCAATCTAAGTCGGTGTAATTAATGATTTTAATTTTCACGCTCTTTAAGAAAACTAAACAAGGCGATGAGTATCGTCAGTAGATATACTCCACACTTTGAGTCACTTCTTATATTGACTGTCTGAACGTAACGCCACGCATTGTCTACTTTGAATATTTGATTTACAATAAAAATCCCTTTTTTAGGTGGTACAACGACGACGCGTACATAGTTGTGATGAACGTCGGTAAAACTTATCAGATTGTTGATTTGACCGCTTTCGATTTAATATTTGGACATTTGGAAGTTGAAATTAGTAGCGAAGTCTCCTCGAGAAGCTATGGGTATATTTTTTTGTAATTTTAACATATTAAATGTAAAGGATATCTTGATGATGATACGACTTTGAATCTCAGTAAAAACATAATGATAATTTTGTAATTATAAATTTTATCACACGGTAGAATGTATCCCGCACCTGACAGGGTGGACAAATGAAACTTGGAAGCCTAGTGACACTTCATTCTCTTCTCCCCAGTTTCTGCTGAATTTGAGGTAGTGCGTGTCGAGTCGTGAAAATTACCATATTCAAGAACTTCACTTCTATCAGTGGGGTTCGAACCCATAACCTGTGTTTACAGTCACATGATTTTGCTCCTACGCCTCTACGACGTAAGGCAAATTAACTTCGTTATTCAGATAAATTATAAAATAACTAAATATTTTACGTATGGGATGCAAAAAAATTTTGATTTTTTTCAGGGACAACGTTCAAGCAACTCATTTAGACTTAGCTGCAGATGAAGCATTGGTATTAAGAATGCAAGTGTAAAGATACGCCCATGTTCAAGTCTGGAGTTTAAAATAAAATAAACAATAATTTAATGGGACTTTTTCTTTACCTTTCAACTTCTTAACGTCAAAATAAGCTTCTTAAAATATAAAAGCTTTATTTATTATTTTTTGCAGAAAGGGTTAGAGGTACTTGCAAACAAATTGAGGCACAGCCGTGTGCCCCACTCGTGGAAAAGAATTATTATTTTTTTCCATTTTCTGGATCTGGTCCTCTTAACGCAATGTCTCCAGAATTCGGCGGAAAGAGGGCAATGGAATTGTCTAAATGGGAAAAGAGTGTTTTAACACTGGATTCCTTGGACTCCGCTATCTACTATGCTGTGAAACTGAAATAAAGAAGTCATAAATGACCTTCAAAAATTATGTAAATTTACAACCTCACCTATATTTGATAAATGTATTGACTAAAAAGTTAAAAAAAAGGCATTTAAACGTTTAATATCTGTCGTGGCGCAGCGGCACAAGCGTATGACTGTAACCGACAGGTTCTGGGTTCGATCCTCACTCGAGGAAATGAAATATTTAACATTTTCAATTAAAATATTGAATGTTTTCATTTCTTCGCCCTGGTACAAGGCAAAACGCGGCGCGGCAAAAGTTCCACCACTCAACACGCAATGCCTCAAATTCGGTGTAAAATGGGGAACGGAAGTGGAACGGAGTGTCTTAACAATAGGTTCCCAAGTTCCTTCTGCCCACTCTGCCATGTGCGAAAACAAAGAAAATATTTTATAATTTTTGATCGATTTGTATAATATTAAAATTATAATTTAACTAAAAAAACAGAGTAAAACGTCGCAAAAGTTGAGCGTTGTACATTAAATAGTTTGAAACAACTGCTAATGACAGAGACTAACTTTGCTAAACAAGCTGACAGGAGTATACTCTACCAACTATAATAAATATAACTTATGTGTACCGTTTGAAAAGATGACAAACAAAAAAATACACATTATTTTTAGCGCGCCTTCATTTGGTTGACTATGTAATAAAATGTAAGAAAATTAGATCCATTTCAACCTACAAAAAGAAATTGTATCATCATGAAACTTTGCACGAAATTGTGATAATGCCGTCATTATCTATATTAATTATATAATCTAAGAATGATATTATCTAGATTATCTAATGATGGCTACGAGCATACACTTTAGTACTTATAGCAATAAAATTTTTACACTTTTTATTTAGCAAGTACAAAGAATGTATTGACGCGAGGAGAACCTGACAGTTCTGAAGGAGGAAAATTGTGCGAACACATTTTTTGCTATCTCATATTTCACAAGTGAAAAACGATTTATTATGTAGTTCCAAATAAAGTATTTGATTGTAACTATACAATAGTAGTTTAGGTATTGCCAATTGTATAGGGAGGTCGTTGTAAACTTAACAGTGTTTACAATGTGTACTAGCTCGTCACTATATTGTATATATATATATATATATATATATATATATATATATATATATATATATATATATATATATATATATATATATATATATATATATATATATATATATATATATATCTATATATATATATATATATATATATATATATATATATATGTATAAAAATTGTACAATGGCGGACTTATTTCTATAAGAAATTTCTTCCACCCAACCAATGGAAGTGGGAGAAGAAGTCGCGGAGTAAAAAAAACAAAAAGAGTAATTAACAACAATAATAAAAAAAATAGCCTTTATTGCTATTTTTTTTTTATTATTGTATCAGTATACATATCTTATATGGATCTATATGAACATACATACACATACACATACAAATACATATATATACATACATATACATACATGATAAATATACAAAAAAAAAAAATATATTATATATTGAAATATAGTAAAATGAATACATATATACATACTATAGGTGATAGGTAATTCGATTTAGGCGTTGGTATGAGATTCTAATTGATATATATATATATATATATATATATATATATATATATATATATATATATATATATATATATATATATATATATATATATATATATATATATATATATATATATATATATATATATATATATATATATATATATATATATATATATATATATATATATAAAAATTGTACAATGGCGGACTTATTTCTATAAGAAATTTCTTCCACCCAACCAATGGAAGTGGGAGAAGAAGTCGCGGAGTAAAAAAAACAAAAAGAGTAATTAACAACAATAATAAAAAAAATAGCCTTTATTGCTATTTTTTTTTTATTATTGTATCAGTATACATATCTTATATGGATCTATATGAACATACATACACATACACATACAAATACATATATATACATACATATACATACATATACATACATGATAAATATACAAAAAAAAAAAAATATATTTTATATTGAAATATGGTAAAATTAATACATACGTACATACTATAGGTGATAGTTGATTCGCTTTAAGGCGCTGTTATGAGATTCTAATTGATGTTGAGTGCCTAATGAAGCGCGGTAGTTCGTTCCATAATTTTACCGTCTTTACGGTCAATAATTCTCTATAGCACTTGGTGTGACAAATGAATCCTCTTCCGGTACGTTTTCATATCTTGAACGGAAATTGAATACTTGAGGATGAGAACCCAAGAAGTGAAATATCTGTTTTTGCATTGCAATTTCTAATTACCAAGCTGAGAACAAGTCCGACCTCACATAGAAATTGTTGTGACAAATCAAAGGAACATGAATCTACATAGCTAAGTATGAGAAAGAGAAGATTGAGCTAGTGTTATTTTACTTTGAGCGGTACCTAATTATTTCTATCTCTTTAGCCTCCCAATACCAGCAAATGCCTTTCAGATTACCTTCTCTATTTAAGGACCCAATGTGTAAGAATAATCCATCCTGATGCACAAATTCTTCAAACAAGTATTAAGTTTCAACTTGGAATTATCAAGCATTTTGGCAGAAAGTAAGGAGCAGTTCTACTTATAAGGTTTAATTGCACATTGCCACAATAACAATAGTAAATAAATAAATTTATAATATAAATATTACTGCAATGACGGTAAAACCGCGTATATTTTTATTTCAATACTATTATTTTTATTTTAGTGCCCATTCATAAAAAATGTTCAGCCTCAGCCTAAAAGAAAAGGTTTTCAAACAATATAACTTTATGCAAAAAAAGGCCCGTATCTAAAAGGCCCGCAAACGTGATTAAAAATTATATTAAAGACGCTAAAATGAAATTGATAATCCGTAATTTTTCTTTTATAATCAAAGGTAATAACAATGAAAATAGCTTAGTTTCATTGTTATTAACTTATACAGTACATGTATTGATTTTGGTTCTTCAGTAGCAAAATAAATGTCAATTTGTGTTGGTAAGTATGCCGTTTTATACTATTGTTACTTACACAATGGTTGTCCTTTTAAGATTAACTTTGCTTAGATTTAATTAAAATCGTTTGAATATTGAGGTCTGTCGTGGCGCAGTGGCATAAGCGGGTGACTATAAACGACAGGTTGTGGGTTCTAACCCACTCGAAGAAATAAATTATTAGTAGTATTTAATATTTTCATTTCTTTGCTCTGGTCAAATTCAACACGTAATGCCTCAAATTTGCCGGAAAGTGGATAATGGAACGGAGTGTCTTAACAATAGGTTTCGAAGTTCCCTCTGCTTACCTTGCCGTGTGCGCTACATAGAGTGAAGCTAGCATAAATATTTATATTATCAGCGCGTGATTATTAATTACATATAAATTATTATCTTTTTCAAGCCCTTGTGAGCCTGAGTCCCACCACTCTATGCAATGTGTTGAAAACCGGAGGTTGTCAACTCACTGTGTAATACTAGGTTCTTATAAAAAGACCTTCCAAATAAAGCAAAAAGTCACATCCTGATTTTTTCCGAGCAAAAATCGAATGCCCTATCATCGAGTATATCAATGTCTTTTAATTTCATTTTTTTTTATTTCTAATTAGAAAGAAAATTAAAATTGATGAGGGACGAATTTGAGCTGGTAATAAATACTAAGCTGGTTTAAATAGTTTCATTTAAATTAATCCTTTTTTCTTAGGAAATTCCTTATTATTTGAACCAAAACAACGTAAATATTTAAAATGCTGATTTAAATAACTCTGGAGGGCTGCCAACTTTAGTGTCATTCAGATAGGAAATAAACTAAGATTAAATATTATGTATATCTTCAAGCAGTTTGTTTTTATTGTACTTGGATGTCAACAAAAGTACATTCATAAAAACAAATATATCACATTTAGTATATTACAGTTTGTTCAAATATATCACATTAATAAAACGGTAATGAATATAAAGTTTTAATGTGATTCTATACTTCGTTGTACATTTTGCGGCGTTGAGTAACGCCACTAAGGCGCACAACGCCTCCTTAAATTGGTGGAAAGTGGAAAACAGAAGTATTTTAATGGGAACAGAGCGTTGTAATATGTACTTGGATCCTGCACGTAACATGTAACTCTACTAAAAATGACATACAGGGATGCTAAAAAATCTATATAGGTCAGTTATTTTGATAATTCGGTTAAGTTATACTTGCAGAAAATGCAGAAAATGTATATAAATTAAATATCATTTGGGTCTTTCTGGTTACACCAAAAATGGCGCTTTTTACCCAACGCCGTCCTAAATAAAAACAAACACGGGCAAACTCTGCTAATTCCTTAAAATGTGTGTAAATAACAAGTAGATCCAGTTGTTTATACTAGCACACTTTAAACAGTAAACACTAGAGACTGTATTGATCCACTCCAGATAACTCGAGAATAAGATAAGTATTAGATTAAGTAAGTCGTCAGTCACCAGCAAACTTATCGTTCTTCGCTTAAATGTTGTTTCTTTCTTTGTCCAAATTTCTTAATAATAAATAATTGGTAAATTTATGTAGACTGCATTTTGTGTTATTTAAGATGTATTAATCGATGAATTTGACCTCATATTCGGCGGAAAGTGGGGAACGGAAGTGGAACGAAGTGTCTTAACACTAGGTTTCCATGTTCTTTCTGCCTACCCTGCCATGTGCGGGATACAGCGTGAAGCTGCGTAAATATTGTTATAATTTAGAACTTAACTGTTCTCTTATGTACATAAATGCTTGATTGAAAAAAACTAAATATAAAAACAAAAATAAAACCATTGTTCTTTTAAAACGCAAGTTCTCGCAATACTAAAGAAAACTAGTCCACTGGGACAAAGATATTGCATTTTTTACGTACTTTCTATTTTGTATCTACTAAGATATTTTTAATTAAAATTTTAAGTTAAATATTATGTCAATGTACACGGAAAGTATACTCTTGGATTATTTCATAACTTATGCAAACGGTCATTTTTTATAAAATTATATACATACACACATATATAGCCATCTTATTAAAATGGCCTGACAAATTATAAAAAGAAATATATAATAGTATATATATGTGGTACTTATAAAACATTTTTCTTTATTATTTGAAAAAAGTACTATGACTTTGAATTTCTATTTACGTCTAAACCAAGCTTCTTAATGATGCAAACTAAAAAGAAACGTACGAAACGTAGGTTCTCTCGCGGTGTTCTACCGTCTCTACTATGGGGAATGTTCCAATGAGCTATTCAACCTAGTGCCACCATCCTCTTTTTACCATCGTGCCTCCCGCCTCAGAAGTAAAGACCATCCGCACCACCTTGTTGCATTTTTAGCATCCAACCTGCGCGCATCAGGATCATTCTTTCCGCGTACGTTTAGGCTGTGGAATGATCTTCCTTCTGAGGTGTTCCCCGAGCGCTACGATCTAAGTGCTTTTAAACGCCTTCACCCTAAAGGCCGGCAACGCACCTACAACCTCAGGATTTAGGTGTTCATGGGCGAAGGTTTTGCTTACCATCAGGTGGACCTTCAGCTCGTTTGCCCCCTCTTGAAATAAAAAAAGAAATAAAAAAAAATATTATATAATATATCGAGATATATTCTGGGAGATCTTTTATACATTTAGAACTATCACTTATCGGATTTATTTATTTACCTATAAATCAAATGAGATGTGAAGCACATATACTGAATGTTTTATGTTATCAGGAACAAAGATTGATAAGATGCTCTTTAAAAACCGGTGTCAAAGGAAATATCTGACTTTGATTTAGAAGACGCGAACTTGGCAAAATGAAGGCGGTGTTGGTACTGCCGATTTTGGTCATACTCTCTTCCGGTAATCTCATTAGGGAAAAGGGAGAAAGAGATTTGGAGTGGTGGGAAACAACTATAGTTTATCAAATCTATCCCAGATCATTTGTGGATAGCGATGGCGACGGAATTGGTGATCTTAAAGGTATTTCTTTAGTTAATTTTGTCTAAGCCTTTTTATTTATGATGTTTTTTATATATAAAACTATATTAAAAGACGAAGAGTACTCCGGTATTGCTATAATATTATAAATAAGAAATAAAATAAAAATATAAATTTTAAGGTTGAAAACAAAAAATGGTATTTGGCATAGTCTTTAAGTCAATTAACTACATATGTTCAATAAACAAATTATTCTTATTATATTCGTAATCGCAAATATTATAAAAATTCTCAAAAACTATATCATAAATCAATAAATTAAATCGTGAAATTACTAGCGAGTAAAGTTTTTTTTTATAAAAATAGAAACTTTGTATTAGGTATAAATTCAAAATTGGAATATATCAAAGAGATTGGTGCTGGCGCTATATGGCTGTCCCCGATATTTCAGTCCCCCATGTACGATTTTGGTTACGATATTGCGGATTTTTACGCTATTCACGACGAATATGGAACAATGGAGGACTTTGACGAGCTTCTAGCTAAAGCTAACGAGCTAGGTAAGCCTATTATAGATTTTTTTATATATTTTATATAGTTGTTGAATTGACAATTTGTAAAATGCATTTGAAACAAATAAATTGTTATTTTTTTTACCTTTACGCTGTGTTTCGCACAAGGTAAAGTAGGTAGGTAGGTAGAAGGAGTTTGGACACTCCGTTTCCACGAAAACATTTTCATTTTCCACTTTTCGTCGCATTGTGGAGTGTTTGTCGCGGAACTAAACGCATTTTGAGAAAGTGAAAAATTAAAATATCAAATATTTAATTTTCTCAAATAGATATCGAACGCATAAACTGTGCATTTACCGAGACCCCAGAAAATAACGATTGTATATTATTATTATTAATTTTAAATATGCTATAACTTTATATCGCCATTTATAATTATTTTACTTTTCTTATTTACTTTAAATGTTGATTAAATATAAAACATACTTTACTAGAACTCTACAGATTCACTCATAATCTTTGTGGCACTTAAATAAAGCAGCTTCTACATAAAGTCCCTACATTTGCGTGTAAAACGCGGAGGCAGGTATAATCTGGGTTTATAATAAAGTAATGGAAAGCTCAGAGGTTGGGCAACATGACATCCATTAGGATTTACAAGTTGTAATCTTACTAATTTTACCAAATTAACTCTGAACACAGGCAGTTCATTAAAAATGTAGTTACTAATTTGTTTTTGGTTTTTGTAGCATTTAAAGACGCTTATAACGAATAAGCGTCTTTAAGTACTATGACTTTGAATTTAATTTGAACGTTTAGTTAAACTATAATTTAATATTGTATTTCTAGTAAACGTAAACTACTTAACTACGCTTCGTATTTCTCTATAGTTTCTTTTCAGCTTCACGCTGTATCCCGCACATGACAGGATGGGCAGAGGAAAACTGGAAACCTAATTTTAAGACATTTCGTTTTGTTCCTCACTTTCCGACAAATTTGAGACATCGCATGTTGAGCGGCAAAACTCAACGCCTCCTTGATATCAGAGCGAAGAAGTGAAATCATTAAATATTTAAATTGAAAATATTAATTATTTCATTTCCTCGAGTGACAATCTGACGACTATAGTTCACGCTTGTGGTATTTTGTATTATATTATTATATCTTTTTATGAAAGTAAAATCAATGAAAAAATTGTAAAAACATTAAAATTCTTAATATACTCGGGAAACGTAGAGATATATACTTTATTGTTTCTAGATATCAAAGTCGTGTTAGATCTTGTACCTAATCATACATCAAATGAAAGTGTTTGGTTTCAAGAAGCTCTTAATGGCAACAAAAAATATATTGACTATTTTGTATGGGAAGATGGTATCGAAGATGAGAATGGTAACAGGCAGCCTCCAAATAACTGGGTAATATTGTCTTCTTAGACATTAATTTCATAAATTAAGTATTATTTAACGTTTTAGAAGCAAATATTACCACTTACGTAATTACTTAACATATCAGAGAATAATTATTTTTGGCATTTCTATAAAATACGGAAGGCAAGTTCCTTACAAATTTCTATAACACGGCATATTTCAAGGTTTCAGTTTAACTGAGGCAGTTTATCTACTGAGTTTAATCTTGATTTTGCGTGAAGAAAAATTATTTTAATAGTGAATATATGTGATACTTTATTCAATTGATACAACTGAATAATGAGGTCAATATTCTGTGTTATATTTAGTTACATTATAATTGATTGTTTTGAGTAATCATGCTATATTTTCGTTATATTAATATTAAATGTAATTTTTACAGCGCAGCCACTTCCGAGGCAGCGCTTGGGAGTATAGAGAGGAAATTGGTAAATACTATCTGCATCAATTTGTTGTTGGTCAGCCTGATTTGAACTACCGTAATCCCGACGTCGTTGATGAAATGAAAGTTAGTATTGGGAATACTTTATTTATTTTATTTATATGTTTATAAATACTCATAGTTTGTTTATTAAAAAAACATGTATTTTCCGGAATATGGCACCATGTTTCAATGTCCTCAAAACAATATATTTTGATATAATTTTACTTTTTATATAAAAAAATACAATGGAACAATAATATTCTATAAGATTACGCTAGATATTGTCTTATCATATGCATCGTAATCATTCCATTTTATTCTGTATAATAAATTTGTTACAATATTTTCTTTATGCTTAGTTACAAAGAAAATATTATAATCAAAACAGCCTTTTCATTAAAAAAATTTAATCGCAGGATATAATACGATTTTGGCTTGACAAAGGCGTGGCTGGATTTAGAGTTGATGCTGTCAACTGTCTGTTTGAAGTAGATAAAAAGCTTTTTGGCAACAAGTATCCTGACGAACCATACTCTGGTAGGACTGATGTAGATGCTGAATCACATGACTACTTAGCTCATATCTACACTAAAGATCAAAATGAAACTTACTATATGGTTTATGAATGGAGAGACGTATTTGATGAATTTGAAGCAAAGGATGGCCTTCCCAGAGTGATGATGACTGAAGTGTACGCGACTGTACAGGATGTAGTAAAGTATTTTGGCCAGGGTGGCAGAAAGGGTGCTCAAATGCCATTCAATTTTGATTTAATTTCGGATGTGGGTGCGTCGTCCAGTGCAGCTGATATAAAACGAGCTGTTGATAAATTTTTGACGTACAAGCCTATAGACAAAGATGCTAATTGGGTGGTAAGTTAGTTTTAGTTTACTTTTAGGACTATAGTGGCCTAAAAGTACGAGCGTATAATGCAAAAGCGATAATCTATGTGTTCAATCCCCACTCGAAGACATGAAGTATTTAATAATTTAATTTTAAATATTTAATATTTTTATCTCTCCGCTCTGGTAACAAGGCAAAGCGGGATGTTAAGTTCGCCGCTCAACACGGAATGCCTCAAATATGGAAGTGTCTGAATGAGACTACGTTTCTAAGTTCCCTACGTTACCACGTGTACGTAAATCTGAAAAAAAAAAGGTTTTACATACCTAGTTTGAGATCGTTTATAGTAGCAACCTTAGTTAAAACGATTAGTTCACATAAAAACCCAATATATTTTTGCTATAAAACGATTAGAATGAGCATTTTTATTAATCACCATATAATTTCAATTTTCCAGGTTGGTAATCACGATAATAGTAGAATGGCCACACGTTACGGACCTTCGCTAGTGGACGGCATTAATATGATTGTTTTGTTATTACCTGGCGTTGGAGTTACGTATATGGTAGGATCGTAAAACTTTTTACTTAATTACATTACTTGGTATAAATAGAAATTATAAAAGTTCATAGTTTTATTACACTTTTAATATACTTTGCGAGAGGAGCAGGTTCGATTCCAACTACCTTAAATGTTAAATACGTTTCTAAATAGTTTCCAAGTGTGTATTATGAGACTACTCATAGCGCGTAGTAACATTTATTATTTTCATTTTGTCATAAACAATATTTTCAAAAAATATTGGAAAATTATTTAATTAATTTTCTTCTGACAAAGGGCGAGGAGATAGGAATGGTGGATGGATACGTAAGCTGGGAGGATACTGTGGATCCATCAGGGTGTAATACAAACGACCCAATTAACTATGTTAAGTCATCAAGAGATCCTGAACGTACACCGTTCCAATGGAATTCCGAAAAAAATGCAGGTTGGTTTTGGTTTTGTATGTGAAGTAAGTGTAGTTGAAGTTGTCTTATGGAAATAATTTCTAGGCAATATGTGACCTCGTATCATATTAACGTCCAATTTAGAATTCATTTGATCAAACGTAAGCTTAAATATAAAAGTATTCAAATATATAAAAATATTCAAATATTCAAATGTATAAATTATAAAGAATTTTTTTACCTACATTCTTTGTAGTAAAATTGGCGTAGTACTAGTTATTCCAATTTTCATTTAACTTATATCAAAAAATTCTGGTGCGATTGGTATGATTTTAGTAAAGCACTTCACAATTTTTATACTTACTCATCTGTAAAAAAGAAACTTGGCTGTGTTTCAAGGATAGATTTATATGCTTTAAAATATCTACTATAAAATTCTTCAATTGATTGCTTCAAATAACTTTAAGTAACATACAAAGTTCATTTACAAAGTGTTAAATTGCTAAATTGGATGTGTTGGGGTGAAACAATATTAACGTTTAGGTTAGTTGAATAAGAATTATATTATCTCATTATTTGGTTCACCTAAAAGTAGATTACGAAATATTGTGTTTTTTTTTATTAATTTTTTATAAGGTCAATGGAACCTATGTTACGATTTAACAAATTAAAAAATCTAAAAAAATAATTCGATAGAAATTAGCTTAATTGACAATACTATTCTATAGTATCATCGATCTGGTTCCACACTGTAAATTAATCTGAGAACCTAGTGTTAAGACACTCCGTTCTCAATAAGACACTTTCCGCCGATTTCTGAAGGTATTGTGTTTTAAGTGTCGGAATTTAGTGCCGCACATTGCCAAATTAACAGAGTAAGGAGACATAGATTATTAAATAATTAATTTCAAATTGAATCATTTATTTATGTTCATAAAGCTTAATGTAAATCAAAACCTTTTTTTAGCTTCCTTGTATTCCGCACATAGAAGGATAGGCTGAAGGGCCTTGGGAACCTAGTGTTAAGACTTACTACCATTTACCGCTGACTTTGTGGCATTACGTGTTGAGTGGCGGAACTTTAAATATATTCTATAACTTTTGCAGGTTTTTCTACAGCTAACAAAACTTGGCTACCAGTCGCTGACGGTTACGAGTCACTTAATGTCGAAGTTCAAAGGGCAGCAGAAAGATCACACTTAAAAGTATATCAAGCTTTGGCCGATCTTCGACAGGAAAAAGTGTTTAGATATGGAAGATACGATTCTTTGGCACTTAACAACGATATTTTTGCTTTTAGAAGGTTTTTTTTTTTAAGAATTACACTGCAGAACTATGCTTTTTTCTTTTTTTACTTAAGAATTACACTATAGAACTCAAGGCTGGCTTTATCAGTCAAAGTAAAATTCATCCAAATAAATAAGTTTAATGGAACACACAAGCATAGTCATAAAAATAAGACATTATCTAATAAGATATTTGATGTTCACGATTATTACTTGTTACAATTGAAGCTCTTTTTACCGGATTAATCGCATGTATATATGAATACCACAATAGTTTTAGCCAATAATTTAAAATTAAGAAAATGCTTTATATTTATATTCTTTACAATGTCATTATATTTAAAAGATTGAACCCTGACTGACTTAACTCAGTAATGAAATTATATTATTTTTAGTTTGGTCTGCTTCTACCCAGAAGTTAAACCCATAAGTACTAGTAGTGAATTTATACCCATAAGTATATTTGATTTAAAAAACAAGCGTTCTTTTAGTTTATTTCTTAAAGAAAACGCTAATAAGTATTATATAGCGTTTACTTATATAATATTGTTTTGCTTAAACAGTATAAGGCTTTTAATGTTCAATATTGATATTTGAGTTTGACCCTTCGTTACGACAAGACAAACAATGGAAATTCTTAAATAAATACGTCTAGCGGGGAAATAAACATTTATCAAGCAATGTAGACGCATCGTTTTTCTTTGAGTCAATTTTAAATGAGAAAAATATTCATTATTGCGACGAAAAGGAGTGTTCTAGTAAAATAGAATACGTAATAAGTATTACATCAAATCCATAAATAGACATTTATGCTTTTAATATAATACTTATTGGATAGGAAAAGAGTGTTTGACAGGAATGACAATGGTAGTAGGTTGTATTAGGACTGAGTTAAAATATATTAAAAAAAAACGTTTAGTTGAAGCTCTTAAATATTGAGTGACTTAATATGACACAACATTGAGTATGAGAGTTTTTTTCTGTCACAAACAAGTTGAGACCTGATCTGAAACCAGTCGGTCTCCAGGCATATTTAGTTTAAAACTGCCTTTCACTTTACGATTCAGGTGCAAGTAGTGTCTTAACTCTAGGTTCTCTGGAGATAATTCTCCAGAGAGCGAAAATCATTTTGTTAATATTATTTGTTATTTTCAGATGGTACAAAGGACAGACTTATTTAGTACTAATTAACATGCGAGACGAAGAGCACGTAGTGGATTTGACGTATTTTGAGAATGTAGACGGTGACGCCAGCGTCGTTGTAAGAAGCATTCAATCTCCTAAGAATGAAGGGTGAATATTAGATTATTAATATGCTTGTCGTAGCTGAATTTGCATTTTTAGTTTATGAAAATATACGTTAGTAGGTTAGTTAAAATTTTGAATAGCCTAATTGGGAAGGTGATTTGTTTTTTTATTTAACCATTTTGGTAGGTAAAATGCGGCGTTAAGCACTGCCGATGATACTGTTTAGAAAAATTAGATTGAAAATTAAGGAATAAAGTGTCTCAGCACTGTGTTTCTACTCTTACTCTGATTAAGGCAAATTTTTAAAAATAATATTATTCAATTGGCAGATTTTTGCTAAATCCTCTTTTATTTCATATGAATAAAAATTATCTAATGTTTGTTTGTTTTATTTCCAGTGACGTATTTGACGTATCGAAACTTCCTGTGGCAGGATTTGAAGGCGTTGTGCTCAAATTGAAATAGACTGATGGCTATTTTTATACTTATGTTATTAATAATAATAAAATATTTTGTCAATTAAATGGTTTACTTTATTTAGAATCCTACTAATTTTATAAATATGGAAGCTTGTGAGGTGAGACTTTAACGCAAATACAGCAAGTACAGTGTGACGACATCTACAGTCAATGGGAAGTCCAACTTATAAAAGATAACAAACTTAAGTTTACATGTGTATGCACTTAGTTTGAATGAAATTAATTAAAAATATAAATTTATAATATGTTTGCATGGAAGATCTACAAATTTTCACTATTTGGATTTATTTAATAATATTGTAAGTTTTCAACTTCAAATTTCCTAGCTAGTTAGCTAAGTCCATTTTATACAAATTGTAAAAATAATGAGTGAAATCTCTTGTATTTGCATTGCGTTAAATGAGAAGCTCGAGATAATGGTCTTGACAAACGGACAGATAAACAACAGAGCTATTCTATAATTGTTTAGTTTTTTACTTATGAAGTACAGAACCCTTTAAAGCTATGTATATATATTATATTTGTTATTCCGTAGCGGAATCAGTACTGTTCCGTCCCTACCGTAGGTAAACGGAAAAACGAGATTTTTTAACTTATAAAAAAATCTTACATAATATAATTGTGATATCAATAGTTCCTAATTAAAAATCATATATAGGTGAAAATCTATGGTGAACCATATTTTTACTCTCAAGTCCATTTATCATATTCCTAAAGATTTCACTAATCCATTTATCATATTTTGCAGAGTTATCTCGATGTTAAGATATTGTTTAGTATAAAAGGTTCTAGCACATATGATGAGTGGTAGGCAGTATCAGTAGGCACTATGTGGTACGTAATTTTTATGCAGTATATACTCGTCGTATACGCATTTTTTTCTTAAGTATCAACATTTTTTTTTAAAAACTAACCCAATCCGTTCTGTATGTTGTTCAGTCAAATTCGAAACCACAGTACCACAGTGATACAAAAGTGGCTGAAATATGACATGATAGTTGTAAGTTCGATCCTTAGAAAATGATATTATTATCATATCTCTGCTTTACCAAGACAGAGTGTTAGTCCTGCCACTCAACAAGTAATGTTTCAAATTCGGGTGGAAATCGAAGAATTGTGTAATTTGGTCTGGATGCTAAAATCTTCATCTATTCTGGTAAATAGGAAAATACGCGCTAAACAATAATGAGCTGGTTTTATTTATATTACATACACTACGTATAGATGTGCAAAATGAGATTTGCATGTTTTAAAACAAGTTGACACTTTATTCTAGGTTAAATAGTCTAATTGTGCTACCTCTTCTGATTGCTCTCGCTTTTGCAAGTGAAGCTAGAGATTTAGAATGGTGGGAGACGACAGTCTTCTATCAGATTTATCCAAGATCGTTTATGGATAGTGATGGCGATGGAATCGGTGACTTGAAAGGTAACAATAAAAATATTCCTAAATTATTATTTTTATATCATATATTGAATATTGAATTTTGAAAATTGAATCAGTTGAATTTTTAATATTTTTCATGATAAATCATATGAGATATATGGTAGATACTACCTATATAACGTAACTTAATCTAACTTTACGCTATATCCCTAGTGAAGAAGCCAGGAAATGGAGAGGCAAATGCTTCAGTCCTACATTTAAGACACATATATTTTAAGTTAGAAGCAAGACAAACATCAATTAAGCAACCAATCCATGTAAATGAAAGAATTCAATATAAAGTAAAACAACTCCTTTACTAATTTTAAAATACACAATTATCATACTTGCATCTCCAATATGACAACAACGTATAATTTAAACATAAAATAGCAATTTTTTTTTATTTATATACATATTTTTTAGGAATTACTTCAAAATTGGAATATTTGAAGGAGTTGGGTGTTGGAGCAACATGGCTGTCACCTATGTTCCAGTCACCTATGTATGATTTTGGATATGATATTGCCGATTTTTACAGTGTTCATGACGAGTACGGAACTATGGAAGATTTTGAAGAATTAATTGCTAAAGCTAATGAATTAGGTCAGTGTCACGTCATAGAAATCGATTTTTTTATTTTTTTGATGGAAAAATGTTTTAATAAAATATTAAATATAATATATTTATTTTGTTAAAAGATATAAAAATTGTGCTTGATTTTGTACCTAACCATGGTAGCAACGAAAGTGTTTGGTTTGAAGAAGCATTAAAGGGCCACGAAAAGTATTACGATTACTTTGTATGGGAAGATCCTGCAGAAGATGAACATGGAAATCTACTCCCACCGAATAACTGGGTATATAAGTAAAACTTAAAAAAAATATATATATATATATATATATATATATATATATATATATATATATATATATATATATATATATATATATATATATATATATATATATATATATATATATATATATATATATATATATATATATATATATATATATATATATATATATATATATATATATATATATATATATATATATATATATATATATATATATATATATATATATATATAAGTAAAACTTAAAAAAAATATATATATTTTAGTTAAAAGAACAATTTTCTGAAATTAATATTTTTTTTTTGTAGAATAGCGTATTTAGAAAGAGTGCTTGGGAATTTAGGGAAGAAGTTGGTAAATATTACTTACATCAATTCGTAATTGGACAACCAGATTTAAATTATCGCAACCCAGATGTAATTGAGGAGATGAAAAACGTTTTACGGTTTTGGTTCGATAAAGGAGTCGCCGGTTTTCGTGTAGACGCTATCGCTCATTTATTTGAAGTAGACAAGGAAAAATTTGGTGGAAAATACCCGAATGAACCCAGAAATCCAAGTAATGACGATCCTGAGAGCTATGATTATTTAGAGCATATATATACTAAGGACCAAGACGAGACATATGATATGGTATACCAGTGGAGAGAAATTTTCGATGAATTCTCAGAGAAAGATGGTTTGAAAAGAGTAATGATGACCGAAGTATACGCTAATCCTCAAATCACGATGCGTTATTTTGGTGACGGCGAACGTGAGGGATCTCATATGCCTTTTAACTTTGTACTTATTTCTGACGTCAACGGGAACTCATCAGCTGCGGAAATTAAATACGCCCTTGATAAATTTTTAACCTTTAAGCCAGTAGACAAACTCGCTAACTGGGTGGTAAGTAAATTTTAATATATGAATCTGTCTGTCAACCTAAGAAGAATGTTATTGTATTATACATGTTCAATTTTAGGCCGGAAATCACGACAAGAACCGAGTCGCTTCAAGATTTAGTCCGGAATTAGTTGATGGCTTGAATATGATTGTTTTACTCCTCCCAGGCATTGCGGTTACGTACATGGTAAACATAATCCTTGACCTATATTCTATTTAATGTTTATATTCGAAACAAAATATATTAATAATTCAATTTCAGGGTGAAGAGATAGGCATGGTGGATGGTTTTGTAAGCTGGGAAGATACAGTCGACCCACAAGGGTGTAATACGGATGATCCTATCAATTATGCATCAGTTTCGCGTGATCCTGAACGTACCCCGTTCCAGTGGAGCTCCGAAAAAAATGCTGGTACAACAAAATTTGCTAATAATTTATTTAATTCTGACGTACTAATTGTTCAATGTTATTAAGAATTATAAAAAAATATATTCCTTATATTATTGAAAAATAAGATTTATTTTTCTTATAGTATTAATTAAATTACAATAAGGTAAAGCGCGGCGTTGAGTTCCGCCACTCAATGCCTTAAATTCGGCAGAAAGTGGGGAACGAGAGTGGAACGGAGTGTCTTAACACTAGGTTCCCTCTGCCTACCGTGCCTCGAGCGGGATACAGCGTGAAGCTAAAAAATTACACTTAGTTCATGTTGTATGACAGTATTTGTTTTATAGGCTTTTCCAGTGGTGATAAAACTTGGCTACCGATCGCAGACGGTTACGAAACTTTGAATGTTGAGGTCCAGCGTGCAATTGAAAGATCACATCTGAACGTATACAAGACATTAGTTAAATTAAGAGCAGAACCTGCTTTTAGATATGGAAGATATGAATCTGTAGCCTTTAATTCTGATGTGTTAGCCATTAGGAGGTTTGTGTAGTTTTGGATTAAAATTTTGTTAGATAAGATAGAAGTTTAATATAATAAATATAGCTTAATTTGCTCCAAAACAATATTGGTAAGTGCTACGTATTTTTTATATGTTTTGTTAAATATTTATAAACAAATACGTAAATATATTTTTAAAGATCTGTAGAAAAAAAAGACATTATTACTTTGGTCGTAAGCATAGTAGTTGATATTTTAATACAAATTATTATTTTGGTAGCAGATGCAGACGTAAAGCCGCAACGTTATTTATAACAAATAAACTATAGTGATATGTTACTTGTTATAAATAACGTTGCGGCTCAGTAGCGCTCAAAAACGCTATATAAACCTGTTACCATAGCGTCAAATCATTATCTAAGAGAAATAATACATAAGAAGGTAACGTCTGTAATCTTTTTAAAGCCCACGAGACATTTGTATCATATCAAAATAATTTCGCCATTCATTTCGATATCGACTTATCTTATTATAAAAACAAGTTAATCTGTTCCTGGAGATATTTCTAAATACATCACTTGTCAGATTATATTGAAATGTCCACGACAAGACAGTATTAAGTGTCTGTCCGTACATGTATGATTTTGTTTTTGTTAAGGATTATTAAGATTAGATTTGTTCATGTTTATTAATTTTGTTAATAAACGTGAATAAAACTATTTTTTTTTATGTAATCAAGTGGACATAAGTGTGCAATTGAAATCTCTACGGTAGGTTGTAGGTTCGATTTCTGCTTGAGGATATTTATAAATATTTAATAATTTTGTTTTCTTATGGTCCGTTATTCAAATTACTTGTTGGATATAAATTTCAATTATGTATAAAATTCATATTGTTATACACTTTTAAACCATATATAACATATATTTTTTTTTTTACAGGTGGTATGAAGGTGAAAATTACATAGTTGTAGTTAACTTCAGAGGTGAGACATACAATATCGATTTGAGCTATTTCGAAAACGTGTCCGGAGACTTGGAAATAATTGTCCCTAGTGTCCAATCACCAAGAAATGTTGGGTAAGTACTGTTTTTTAAGCTTTGCGCTTTATGTGTGGAACATATGGCAGGGTAAGCAGACGGAACTTGTGGGCGGAATTAAACGCCGCGCTTTACCTTGTTTACCAGAGCGAAGAAATGAGAATATATAGTATAATAAAAAAATACTGTTAACGATCTTATATTTGAAATATTAAATAAAATTGTGAAAACAGTGGTTTCATAGAGATTACCGAATTTGTAAATAAGTATGACTTACCTAAAGACAATGTTTATTTTAGGATTATTTTTATTTTACGGCTCTGGTAATTTAGAGGGAGGCGCTGAGTTCGATCAACCTCAATATATAAATGTAATGTCTTAAAAATTGGGCGCAAATTGGGTAAAGGAGCGTCTCGACACTTGGGTTCCCCTTGCCTACCCTCGTATATGCGGATGCGAAAAAGGAATTAGTATAATTCAGTAGAAATTTTATTCTGTAGTCTATAGGTCAATTTTTACTTTAAAAGTGTCAATTCATACTAATATATTGTCTTAATTATCGAGTTGGTTGGTTAATCCACACAAAAAATAAATACAATCGTCCAAGACGGTTAGAAGGTTACCAAGAGACGTAAGTTCAATTCCCGCTACGTTCAAATTTTTATACGTTTTGTAAATAAGTTAGAAATATCATAATTCTTAAGTATACATTTTTCCATGTTATAGTTTTAATGAAGAAATACATTCATTAATCATGATTTACAAAAAAGAGGACAAATTAGTAGGATAAATAAAAAAAAGCTCAAATATGAATAAAAATCGCAGTATTCTTTCAACCATTTTATGTATTGTCGGAATATTTCACAGTTAAAACAGAATATTATTTTGGATGGCCACGGATTAATGTACAAATAGGCCCCAAATAATCCTTTATATAAATCCCTTCTGATAAAATGGGAGAAGTATTTTCAGAATATATATTATTCAATAACACAATATATCATTTTAGTACTTCCAGCTTCACATTGTATCGCACAAATACATAAAATAGGTTAGCAAAGGGAACTTGGGAACATAATATTGGTACACTCCATCATGAAGACACAACCTGTATATGTAGCCCACAAACCCTTTACAAAAATATCTACTGATAATATTTTTTATTACAGAGATCTTTTTGAAGCAAACAATGTGGAAATTCTAGGAAACGAATCACTTGTCCTTAAAGTGGTCCAATGAAGAAAAATTTACTGAAGAATTAAATGCGTTTATAAATTCAAATTTATCATTCTATTTTCTATATAATTCCTATATATAGTATACGCTCCTTTACACAGCTTATGGCTAAATTTCAAGTATATGTTTTTTAAAATTCTCAAAGAAAATAAACAAATACAAATAAAAATAGAGTGACTTAGCGCTATTTTATTTATCATCCTTCGATAACATAAAATTAGTGAACAAGAAAAAACAATCTATATAATATATGACAAACAATGCCATGGCGCAACAGCGTACATAGTGTCTTAACACTCTTTACCTAACTTACAGTATGCAGGATAGATCATAAAGCTAACATTACAAGATTTTTTTTTTACTTCACACTGTATTTTGTATAGCAACATTGGCATCTAGTGTTAACCTAAACGTAAAATAACCGTTCTCCACTTTCCACTGAATTCCAGAATCGTTTTGTACTAGAAATCAACCTACCTTTCGCATTTACCGTTTACACGCTTGAGCCCCTTCGCCACGACATGCCTCAACATGGTAACCATAATATTAAATATACAATAATTTAACATACGATCAGTATGCGTGTGTGGAACCGAATAATTTAACATATTAAATAGGATATTAATGTATGACAAGTGTATATTGCTAATTTGCAAACATATCCATTTGGTCGTGAATAATAACAGTTATTAAAATGATTCAACGGTTCATTTGTTTTAATATTAATTTTGGCAGAGATTCAAAAAATTAAGTGACTATATTTATAAAATGGTTTATTTAGTAACAGTACAAATAAGTTGTAATAAACGTATGGTAATTATACGTTGAGCTTGATGAAAACGTATAGCTTAGTGATGAGAGCGATTCGGCAGCTTATAAGTGAGTGTGAGGTAGTATCCAGCTCCAATTTTTTTTAATATGTTTTTAAAGAAGTATTTTCCCGCAAATAAAAATAAAAGTACTGAAATACTTTGAACTATATGTTACTATGATATGAGATATATCATAATTTTGTTAATATTAAGTTCTCTAGTACTAAAAGATTCCTGCCTCTGTGTTGAGTGGCGTAAATCTACGCCGTGCTTTGTCTTTTGGTCAGAGCGAAGCAATAAAAATAATAAATATTTCATTTCTTCGAATGATTTTCTCTCTCTCTCAGCTTCACGTTGTATCCCGCACGAGGCAGGATAGGCAGAAGGAACCCGGGAACCTAGTGTTAAGACACTCCGTTCCACTTCCGTTCCCCACTTTCCGCCGAACTTGAAGGATTGCGTGTTCAGTGGCGGAACTCAACGCCGCGCTTTGCCTTATTACCAGAGCGAAGAAATGAAACATTAAAAAAATAAATTGAAAATATTAAATATAGAAGATATTAAATATAGGAAATGAATTTCATTTCCTCGGGATCGAACCCAGAACCTGTCGGTTACAGTCACACTCTTGTGCCGCTGCGCCACGACAGGCCTCAATAGAGGATAATATTATAATACAATTTCTAAAACAACATCTTCGTATATATAATACCTGATGATATAAACAAAATCAAAATCCATCTTAGCTTGTATTAAATGCTCTCTAACAAGAGCTTAGCTTAATGAATAATGCACAAGCAACATTGAAAAGGATTAAATTTGAATTTGAAGGCACCCTCCATCCATATTCTGGGTCATATTTTATTAAGGTACTCGTACCATATATTTGAATTTACTCTATGGAACCTTATGATTTACTCGGCTTACTCCAGATGTCTAATAGAATTATTTAATGTTGAATATTTTGACATACATATGTGTGCTAAACAAGAAATAGTTTTCATTTCTTTGTTCTGATAAGAGAGGAAAACGTGGCGTTTAGTTCAGCCATTTAACACGTAATGTCTAAAATCCAGTAGAAAGTGGAGACCGATAGTATCTTAATGAAAACGGAGTATTTTAACACTAGGTTCCTAAGATCCCTCTGTCTATTTGCCATTTGCGAGATACAGTGGGGAGCTGATTATAAATGATTACAATAAATCGAAACGATGTTACAAATAAAAGTCAGAAAGTCTGATTTTATATTCTGTCACGCAACATTTTTTCTGTTCGGGTCGCTCTTTTCGGCAGAGGAGGGAAGATTGCATTTTATCATAAATATTTCAACACTTACTGTACAGTATTTAAAAAAATCTAACGACATTTAAAAAAACAACATATGTCCACACACCACGCAGGCACACAAACACACACATACACACATATTATATATAGGTATTATAATGTGCAGTAACTTTAAGTATAAATAGCTTGATTGACTGATTAATTTATGCTTAGTAATGGAAATTAAATATATTCGCTTTCACGTTACTGTGGGCTGCTGCTCAGTGAATTCTCATGATCACACCTACGCTCTTTCTATTATAAGTAAATAAAACTTGTATAATTATGTTTAAAAAAATACTTAATAATTATATTAATAGTTTATTGTTTCCGTCCGTTTTGGTGTTGAGGCACAAGCACATTTGTAAGCGTAGCGGTTGTTGGTTGAATACCCAATCAGGATAATTAAATATTTAATATTTTAATAGCAAAGCAAAATTCTTTAGAGTTTCATCACTTAAAAGGCATTGTCCCGATTGAGCAGAAAGTTCCCATTTGACATTAAGTTCCCAGGTTCGTACTGGCTACGCTGCCATGTGAAGCTTCAATAAAATGGTAACCCAGCTTTAAAAACATTTAGTTGAATTTTTAATTTTTACGCCATATTGTCAATATAAATAGCTTTTATATCGTAGAATTTTAATCATGAAATATTTATATTTAAATTTGAAGAATACTACTAATTAATGAAGATCGATCTATAGTTTCTCTTGACATTTTCAGCATTATTTATTACTTAACTAAGTATCTAAAAAGTAACTAAGTATCTAAAAGCTCAACTTTTTCCAATACTTACTTTTTAAAAATATATGTTTCCACTATTTTAATACAACTTTTGTTATAAATAAATTCAACAAATGAATGGTATATATAGTACAGGATCTGAATGCGTAACCGTCGCCATATTTTACAAATCTAACATATTTTTACACCAAATGATATTTTTTATACTTTATCCAACTTAAAGTAAATAATTGCATGGCAAATGTTTTATAAATAAAGCTCCACAGAAGGCAATTCATGTCAATTAGTAGTACCATACAAGTTGGCGATCAACAGGCGACATGTACTCATACTATACGTGTGAACGTGCGTTTGCTAGCGAAATATTATTTTGTATGCTTTTCGCTTCAACTTTGTCGGTGGAATGTGTTAAAGTATTTCATTTTAAACGTATAAAATAGTTGTTTAATTAAAATTTAAATTTATTTTTCACTTCTATACTAAAATGGTTTTTTTTATATTATTATATATGTACTTTTATATTTAATATTAGATTTTTCAAGCTTAGTTAAATCTATTCATGGTCGTAAACAAAGTGCGGCGTTTAGTTCCGCCACTAAAAATATATGACTTGAATATTAACAAAAAAGCCTTTATGACGATTTGTTTATAGAAAATTCACTGTTCTTTGTATTATTATTTATCCTTTAACATTTTCTATATTCATAGCGATGAATACATAAAGAATATTAGCTGGAGTATTCCCAGCGCTCACATGAACGGTTGCATTTTAGTGCAGATCCATTATAAATAATGTGAATTGTCTAAAGAATAAGAAGTTGTTGCAATTGGCATGTATAAATAACGTGTCTGCCAACTTCAATATATTTTGTTTAGAGTCACATTATAGAAAGAAAGATAAAGTTTTGTTTTATAAGATCGTAATAAAAGCATTCCAAGTTTCAGTTATATGTACTCCGCACATGACAGGGTTGGCAAAGAGAACTTGGAAACCTAGTGTTAAGACACTCCGTTCCTTCCGTTCCCCACGTTCCTCCGTCGAATTTGAGGAATTGCGTGTTAAGTGGCGAAATCGCCGCGTTTTGCCTTGTACAACAGAAAATAAATGAAAACCTTAAATATTTAAATTGAAATATTTTTATTATTTACATTTTATTTCCTCGAGTGGGGATCGAACCCACAACCTGTCGGTTACAATCAAATCCAAATTCAATTCAATTTAACACGCGTTATCTCGCATTTTATAAGACGTTGCGATCTGCTCGAGACATTACTTAGTAAAAGCTCGAACCTAACGCCGTCCTTTAAGCCATAATACAATACCAAAAAAGCTATACCGTTTCTAAAATAAAATATCTGTCCATATATATAGTATATTGTATATTGTATAATTTACTTTCTTTACATTATTTATATTACAGTTTTAATTACTATATAAAAATTATAAATAATCATTAGTGCTGACCAATCTGACACATGCCAAGCATTCTCTATTAATATCGACATTGTAATCGTTTCAACTTAATCAATTGGAAACTGTAAATTAAATAACCATTACTATGATATTTTTAGCTATAATTATATGTCAGAAAGTTATTTTTTATTGTTTATAACTTCCATATTCCATACAACAGATTAAATAAATTATTAAAACATATTGTAAAGACATTTGGTTTTTCAATTTCGAGTTCAAAATATTACGTGTTGAGCGATAGAATTCAAGAATGAATAAAAAAATATATTTTTAACATACTTAATGTTATTATTTAATAAATTTTATTATTTAATATTCTACACTTCGAAAAGTGCAAATACTTTTCAGAAAACATAAAGATTTGAACCTGCGCCTACTGAAATCTGTCCGCCGAAATTCGACTGTTGACGGTCATATTACGACATCAACTATATATAATATAACTAATTAATTTACCATAAGCTTATATGAATTATATTAATTTTATATCTTTTTGTGGCAATTAAAATGTTGAATGCTGTCTCATAATGTTTTTCATTGCGACCTTAACATGTGGTGACCAATCGAATCTATTTCTAGATATACGATTATTTACGTTCCCGCTCGTGTTTGCTATTGCATAAACCTCATTAGAATTAACTAGTTTAAACGTGTGGATTTACTTGTCCTTTTAAGTTATTAATTAATCCTGATGTTTATCGTTATAAATTTAATTTAATTTTTTCAACGTTGTAGAATTTGTTTAAAAAATGTCTAGATAATTAATTATTTAATTATAATATATTGTAAGTGATATTTCACACTTGTGAAGAAAATTTTTATATATTTTTTTAAAAAGATTTTTCTTTTCTTTAAATATATAAAAAATATAACCACGTTGTTTACTTAACATTTTTTAAAATAACAATAATTTGTAGATACACTATGGCTTTAACTATAAATAATACTTAAGGAGAGTTTTCCTTGAAATTGAATTCTTAAAAGAGCGGATGGGGGTCGTAAGTAGTAAATTTTATATACAATAGCCCACGTGAGCAGTCGACGCTGCGTAAAACACGTTTATAATGTGGCAGGTTGAACATAAAATTCGAAAGAAGAAATAATGTTATTATCGTTTTTTTTTCTTATTTAAAGAAGAAAGTAGTTTTTAGTCTGTGTTAAATATATACAGTGTTTATTGTTGATAATTTAGTACTTCTGATAACAATGGTAATTCGCGTCGAAATTATTTAGGGTCTGACTAAGCCTAAACTAAGATAAATGTGGATTTAAATGCCACCCAGATATAACTATTTCGGATAAGCCCTCGTTTATATAAGGAATATTTTTTTTTTAATGGAAAAGACAAGACAAACGAGCGTACGGACTGACCTGATGGTAAGTGATTACCGCCGTCCACTGCCTCGAGCAATACCAGAGGAGCTACAGATGCGTTGCCAACCTTTAAGGTGGAAATAGACACGCTTTTTGAAGGTATAATATATCGATCGAATAACCGATAATGTATCGATCTGGAAACATTACCGTAGGTAGGCCATTTCAAATATTTGTGTAATGTGCGAAAGGAAATTCCTACAAAACAGCTCAGTAGTAGAGTTCCACAGAGAGATCCCGATTGTAAGGATAATATCTGAGTTAGTTAGAGTTAGTTGTGATGTACTGTGCAGTTCATTAACTTATCTATTTACATTTACTTAGGTAAAAAAATAGCTCACAAAGTAAACTAAAAAAAATGAAAATTTATATGCATTTCATAAAAAAATACTACAACCTTTGTAGTTTATTTAATACAAAATGAATGGAAACGCCCGCAAATTTGAATTACATAGTCGAGTTAATAAGAAGTACGCATCATCAGAGTTGTAGGTCTACAAGAGGAAATACTCTGTAGCTTCTATAGAGTATTTCCTCTTGTAGACCTACAACTTTGAAATCCAATATTAATCGAGAACTTGCAAAATAAGCAAAATAGAAAAGAAGGTAATAAAATAAAAGCACACGCTCACAAAGTTAATTATGACTGTTGACATACAATCTTTAAATTGATCACGATGAGCTTACGATGGTCGATTCCGATTTAAATTTAACCGGATATTATTATGTATCGTTTTCTTCCATTTTCGTGACATACCGTGTTGAGTGGCAGATTTCAAAGCCGTTTTATATCTATCTTTACCAGAGCAAGGACATGAAAATATCACATTCCCTCATATCGGTATCGAATTTACAACAATAACACTTACAATTAGTACAAACTCTTAACCTGTTATATTTAAATTTTTGTTCATTGATTAATTTCTTTATTTATGCTTGTTTGTTTCGAAAATATTTTAATTTTAATACAATAGTAAAGTTTAACGTCAATAGATTAATGTCATAGACAGAGCTTTCCATTTCACTCGCCGTTTAAGCCCCTTGAGATCACTGAAGTTAAAGTCAACTCAAGTAATATTACTTGCACTAAACTAATATTGCCAGACGTAAGGTAGAAGTTACAGCTTGTTATTATTCTGTATCCAATATATGATATTATAGTATGTTGTTGGTAAAAGACAGTGTTACTAAAAGGTTTTTACAAATTTAGTACAAACTTTTAATCTTAACTGATAGAGAACAAAGTGCTTTGAAAAAATAAATGTTAAATATTATTGAAACTATATGGCAGTTTCTATGAGGCACGGGTTAGTGTACCGTTTCGTTTAATCTTTTTTCCATTTCTTTTCTTAGTGACGTTAAAGAAAAAGGAACACAACAAATAAAATTTTTGTAAAATTTAAACTTTGAACAAGTTAAATGGTCTCAGTGTGAAAGTACTTATAAAATTAATTGTACATAAAGTTTTACTTAAATATTCTGCCACCACAATTTTATAGTTATTATTTATATGAGCAGAGGCACAAGCGTGTGATTGCTCACAAGACTTACCGGGGATACGATTCCCATTCAAAGTATTGGTATATTTAATATTTTCATTTCGTCACACTGATAACGAAAGGCAAAACGCGGCGTTAAGTTCCGAAAGTGTGTGTCCCAAAGTGAGTTTTAACATTAGGTTCATAAATTCCGCCTACTTTGCTATGTAAGGAATACAGTGATAAATTACTAAAAATATTTATTTTAATTTATGATCATAAAAGAAAAATATCTAATTTAATTTCAAAAATATATTGCCTAAAGGTACAGAAACATCAACAGCTTGTATGCCTAGTTCTATATAAGCCGTAGCTATAACTAACTTTAAAATTAGACTTTACTCTCTAAAATATAGAACATAAATTCGTTTACAATATCAATCTAATAGATGAACAATTTTCTAGTGTATTAGAGCAATTGACCGTACAACCGCGCCTTGTGGATGCCGAAAGCACTTTGATTAATAGTTCTTTTAACGATTAAAAATGGATTACAAGTCACTTATTAAGCTTTAAAGGTTAGAAACGTGTAAGAACGGTCATAGAGTTTAGTAATCATATACGAGTATGAACAATATATTCACATATTCAACTATTACAAGTAATTGCATTTAGAAAAGAAATATTTATATACACCTCACTCAGCCTTTACTTTATCTGCACATGAAAGAGTAGGCAGAGGGGGCTTGTGAACTTAGTTTTAAGTCTCTATAGTCTGTTTCCCACTTTCCGCCGCATTCGAGGCATTGCCGCAACTATGCGCTTCGCCTTGTTACCAAAGCGAAGAAATGAAATTTTTAAGTACTTCATTTAAAAATGTTAAATATGCCTCTGCGCCAAAACATTCCTCAAGGGCAGTTATTTTGAAAATCTTTAAAATTAAACGTACTGAGCGGGATTAAAACCCGCGCCTCCTGGACGGTTTCTGCGAGGCGCAGGCTCAAATCCTGCTAAGTTCATAACTTTCATACGTTTTCCTGTAAGTATTACAATAACCAGTTACTTTATTAACAGTACATTGTGATAAATTTTAATAGTTTTTTGTTTATTTAATCAATGAACTGCGGCTGATAGTCTGTAGGTCCGAATTATACTCGAGATAATCAGTTATTTCTAATTCTTCGCTATGACTAAGCAAAATGTTGGGGTTGAATTCGATTTTCCACACGAATTCTCAATTACTGGCGGAAAGTGTTTTGACTCGTGATTCTGATGCGAACCATGAGGAAAATAAAAAAAATATTTTCATTATAATACATGTAATTTAAAGCAGCAACTTTAGTCTGCAGTAAGACAGGGCTTAACAGCACTACAATGTTTTTGAAGAAAAAAGAAAATTAATTTATCTTATTTTAAAACACCCTATATTAAGAACATCATATAAAATATATCAAGTCCTTGTGCCGAAGTAGGTATTTACTCTACCTCTCTAGTAACGAGACAAAGTTAGATATTGAGTTCTAAAAGAACTTTGATATGTCCTTATAGGAAACGGAGAGTCTTACTTAATTTAAGCTCCCAGGTTACTTCCGCCTATCCTGTTATGTACGGAATACAGTGTACACTTCTAATATATTATTTAGTTTGACAAGTCTACGCTCAGGCTTGTACGACGCGACTCTCGCGCGGCTTTGCTATTTTTTTTTATGTATTATGTTAATTTATTTAAAGAAAATTGGTTAGCTATAACCATAAATAAAATTAAAGTGATTTTATGTTACGTTAAAACACTGTTTTTTCATCGTGGGACTTTTATTGGAAGCATAAATATGTAGTTAAGCTATCACAACCAACAAGTTTTCTTTAATATTTTTTTCATAATATTTACTAAAAAAAAATATAATTGTATAAATCAGGCGTGCGTAGCTGTGAGCGGGCTGCTAATAAACTAAATATATTACGATTTAAATCTTTAGAAAAGTTGTCGTTTATTTCCAATCCATGTAGGAATACGCATGCGGCCAAAGTGGTTTTATACCGTGGGAATTCGGATATAAAAAGAAACTTATTTATTACTTTACTGAACCGAAATTGAAAATCAAGACGTTAAAAGCAAGCTCTGACAAGAAAAAATATGGGGAAATTTGAAAAACACCACCATTCTAACAAAGCAAAAAGTTTTAGCTACACGTATCCTCTCTACATTAGAACCCCAAAAACATTGACAAAGTAAACGTTAGAAAAAATATATTTACTTAATTAATGTCTTAATTCCCCGTCGATCAAAAAAATCAAGTTCTTTTATTTTTTTTCCTAGTGACGATATAGAATAAAATAAAACAATAATCAGTCTAAAATCGATATGTGCCATTGCTATGGATAAAATATCCAGCGAATTTATCAAAAAATATAATTATTCATCCACTGATATACGTATGTAACCTTCCCTCCCTTTTCTTCAGGAGTCTTAATAATGAGGAGTCGTTATTTAAGACTGCTTTAATCATACCTATTTACAAGAGTTAAGATAAAAAGTTGTGTCGAAAATTACAGACCAATTGCGATTTCACCTTCGCTATTAACATGCCTGTAAAAACTTATCAACAATAGAGTCAATTACTTAGAAGCATATAATAATTTCGTATAAAACGATCGAATTCAGATGCAATATGCACTCTAACGGACCATATAGTAACAGATTTATGATATAATAAACAAAAAAGTATATCTTTGAAGATTCAAAACATTCAATACTGTTTCAGTCCTACATTGTTAGCTATATTCGTTTACATTGTTAACTATATTAAAATCATATCCAAATGTCCGTTCTCAAAGAGCAAAAATAAATTTACTTTCTGTAATATATGAAGTTCGATAACACAGTGTCCTTCGTCCTATGCACGCACAAACACACACACATACACATACACACATACACACACACACACACACACACGTACACACACACATACACATACCCATACACTATTTAAATATTAATTATTGTATAGATGTTACGTGGGTCGCATATTTATATCTCATCCCATCTGAGAAGGAGAGCCCGGCGACGAGTTTTTGGGCTTGACACAACACAAGCCCAGAGCTTAGTGTGAGCGTCAGCCGTCAAGCAAATAACTTTCGATATATCTAAATATAACCTTTATTTTGAAATAGAGGAATAAAATTCTCGAAAATTCTTATTATTATTAATAGATAAATACAAGTGGATATAAAGATGTATAAATGCATAATGTTTTTTTTTAATTATTTTATAAACTAATATAGACAAGTAAATACGATACTTAGTTAATAGAGAGTCAAATATATTTTATTAAAAAGTTCAAAATGTCAATATAAAAATAAAATTTTAAACTTTCAGAAAATAAACATAAATTAGCTAAAACTAAGGTCAACTTTAATAATAAAAGCAATGAACTCCGAAAGCTTGTACTTTGCATCTAAATTCTAAATATATATTAGTTAAAGTCCGTTTCAACAGAATAACGTTTGTCTGGCAATACCCTATGCAAGTTAACTTTAATTAAACTTAAAGTTTGGATAGAACTTCTTTAACTTGTTAAATTTAAATCTGTTATAGGTTGTTTAACTTGAAATTACTTTTAGATATTTTGTTAAAAATAATTTGGTGGTATTTGGGGAACACAGTGGTTCGGCAGTAGGCCTTTTGTCTATAATGATATTATACGTACAGCGTAAAGCTCTTATCAATAATAATAAGCTTTTGACTTTTTTAGCTGCAGTCTGTGTCCCGCACATAGCAGGGTAGGCAAAAGGAACATGAAAGAACTTAGCGTTATAACACTTCGTTTACCCAATTTTCCTTTGAATTGAAGGCATTGCGTGTTGATTGGTGAATAAATTAAATTATAAAATATAAAAATACTAATTATTAAACCCGTAAATTATTCCGTAATTATTAATAAATATTTAATAAATAATTTAACAATTTGAGATAAGTAGGCAGTATCTTGGTATAAGTCACATGCCCTGCATACTCTATTATATGTGACAATGTAAAGCTGATAAAAACACAGTAGTAAACGTAAAAGTTAAATTTATAGGTATCTATCTATGGAAAATATCTTTATATAATTAAAATTGAACGTGGCTATCGATAAGTATATCATTAAATATTTTTCAGAATTCTTAAGTTGTTATAAATTTAATTACAAATGTATCTTTCCAAGGCGCATTTATACACGACCCTATGACGTATAGTACTGGAACAGAGGGGGCGTGGAAGGAGAAGACAATTGAAGCTATAACATTTTGTATGCAAAACGAATCAAAGCTATAACATTTTGTATAAACAAAGATGCTATATATAAATTTGTTACTTAATACGTTCACCTGTCTCAATATGCGTTTTAATAATTTGATGTACTAATAGTAAACTATTATCATATAATATTTTTTTTTACACAAAACGTAGAAATATTTATACGTTGTACGTAATATTTCCCGGTGCCCATCCACCTTAAAAGACGGCAACGCTCCTGTAGCTCCTCTGGAGTTACACGGGGCCGTGGGCGACGGTGATCATTTACCATCAGGTGACCCGTATGCTCGTATGCCGTCTCTTCCATAAAAAAAAAAACAAAAAAGAAACGTATTGAAAGACTCTAACTCTCGAACCTCTTTACTGCTATATATAACGCTGCGATAAAAATGTATACATTTTATAAAATATTTTTCAATATTTAGTTTACTTTAAAAATGTTAAAGTAAGCTTATATTTTTTGAATTCAGTAAATCGATTGGTGTACATTCTGCATTTTATACATGACATGTTTGAAAGTGATGAAAAAGGCACTGTATCATCATACATCATTTATCAAACGCTCTAGCTACACCAATTTTGCTAAAACCCACGCGTTACAGTACGTATTCGTTAATTAAAACCTATATGACATAGGTAAGGTAATTAAAAGGTTCAAAATTATATATCTTCTTCAGCTTCACGCTGTATCCCGCACTAGGCAGGGTAGGCAGAGGGAACGGAAGTGGAACCTAGTGTTATGACACTCCGTTCCACTTCCTTTCCCCACTTTCCGCCGAATTTGAGGCATGGCGTGTTGAGGGGCGGAACTCAACGCCGCGCTTTGCCTTATTACCAGAGCGAAGAAATGAAATATTAAATATTTTAAATTGAAAATATTAAATATTTCATTTCCTCTACTGGGGATCGAACCCAGAACCTGTCGGTTACAGTCACACTCTTGTGCCGCTGCGCCACGACAGGCCTTAAAATTATATATATTATACTATAATTGTAACCATTTTATTGGAAGTGCTGGTTCTGTATTTGCTCATTTTATTTTTCATAAATGCTGCATTATTCAAGAAAGGCACAAATAACTTACGAGTAAGTTGAGGCCTGTCGTGACGCAGCGGCACAAGCGTGTGATGTTTTAACACTAGGTTCCCAAGTTGCCTCTGCCTACCCTGCCATGCGCGGGATACAGCGTGAAGCTGAGTGAATGAGTATAAATTATGGACTGTAGAAATTTTTATTAAGAAATTTCTCCAATCAGGTCTTTTAATCCAACCAACAATACAATCTCTAGTATTTTTCATGTTAAATAAGTCAATGTCGTGTTATTTGTAAAATATACAGTAACAAATTGTGACCTATTACTAGACTATCTTTATTAATGCCCGAAAGTACTCACCCGTACAGTGGGTACACTGTCTAGTGTTAAGACACTTCGTTCCGTTCCCTACTTTGAGTATTGCCAGTTGGCGGATATCAACGCCGCGCTTTGTCTTGTTACCAAGGCGAAAAAATTATATTTATTATAAAAAAAAAATATTTCATTTCTTCTAGTGATCGATCTTCTAGTGATCGATCTTCTAGGGATCGAACCCACGAACTGTAGCTTGTACAATCGTACATTTGCCTGTGCGCTACGACAGGTATTAAAAAAATATACATAATGCAATTAATCGTTCAATACATACTATATCGTACAAATGTAAACGATCTCCATCACCTATAGACCAGTTATGGCGAGGCAACGTCTAGTTCTATAAGTAGGGCGGCGTTGATTGACGCCAAACGTCTGACGTAATGGATATTATAGCATTTATAACATAAGATTTAACCATTAAATATTCAATGGCTATTCAATTATGTATTATTATAGTTCAGGTGTACTAATTTGGTACAATTAGCACGGATTTTATCAAAGCCAGCATGCACGTGATAGTTTTTTTTTTTTTTATTGTTGGGATATATGTTTGGGAAACATACAATTACAGTAACACATATATAATAAAATCACAAAAAATTAACATAAATCAATAAAGTTTCCATTTAAAATAATATAAAAAAATAATAAAAGTTCATTGTTATAATTATTTTATTCCATAAATAGATATGCAACAAAAAGTGTATCGGAAATTTATAGATTATACAAAATATTGAAAGCGGGAAGAAATAAATCGGGTCAAAAAGCATTGGCGCCCCGAACTTAATTGGATAAAGAAAAAAAATTAGTGATAATCATGTCTGAGTGTCGCTCTGGTAACGGCGAATTCAACACGTGATGTCTCTATAAATTGGCAGAAAATAGAGAATATATCTGTCTTAATGGGAGTGGATTGTCTTAACACTTGGTTCCCTTTGCCTACTCTGCCATGTGGAAATATACAGCATGAAGGTATTATTATTAAGTTTTGTAATTTCTATTTCTAATTCTGAAATATAGTAAAACAACAATTGATAAACACTTTTATATTTTAAATTGAATTGCAATGGTTAGAAACTATCCATAAAAATAAACTTCAAGCTCCAAATAACATTCAGTCTAACGGCTCAAATCAGCATTTGCAACAGAAACTATTTACGATCTGCCTCTGACCTAAAACCAACTAGGGAAATGTCACAGAGAGGTGAGCCACGGAATAATGAATAGCGAGCTGATATGTTTGGAAAACGTTTTCGTGTATATTAAGGCAGTACTTGTCTGAAGTATAAATATCTATTGAACTTTAGCTCCCTCATAACTATTGATTTATTAAGTACATTTTAATGCTATAATAACGACCTGACTTAAAAAAAAATATCTCATATTGGCAAAGTGCTTTAGCGCCTAAGCTATCACCGTGGAATAGATTAAATAGATAGACTGGTTATACTTTTAACACCCCTATTTTTACTTAACCAACGGCTTAGCCTGCATAATCAAATGGAAATAACTAAGAGGTGTGTCCAAAGTGACTACAGACATAGTGAGTTTCATCGAGGCTCTTACCGTGATGATATACAAAGCCTTCTTCTATGAATAGGTACATCACAAAAACAAAAATAAACTCGTTCCCGAGATCATTATGTATAAACAAACACACTTTTCGCCTTTATAATATTAGCATACATAGATATTTAACAGCGTGGATAAAAATGACCTCAAATTTTTAATTAACAACCTTGTATACTTGTATAATAATTATTATGTAAAATGCAAATATATTGGAATTACGATATTTTGCAATATAATATGTTATGAAATTAATATTATTTATTGAGATAATATTAATATAGAGTATTACCTGAGGCCATCGTAGCGCAGTCGAACAGCTTATGACTGTAAACACTACAGTGTGTTCGATCCCCACTTGGGCAATGCTTATATTGCTCTGATTTCACCCTCTCAATCTAGTAGTGGACTAGTAGAGGATACGCGACATTGAATTGCTCTACTCAACATGCAATGCTGTATGAGTAATGAAGCTGATTTACTATATTAGTTGTGATTATTTTAGTAGCAAAATATTCACGTTCATAAAAATTTCAACAGAAAACGGAGACGGAAATTCTACTCTCATCAAAAATCATCATGTACATACATTTTTTTCCTAAGTGTATTGAAACTGCAATAATGTAAAAAAACATAATTATATTTATTAGAACTAGTATACTTGACAATAGATTTTATGTATTTATATATAAAGTTAAGACATTTCGTTCTATGGGGGTTTCGTACTCTCCGCCAAAATAAGAAATTGCATGTTTAGTGTCGGAACACAACGCCGCACTTTGCCTTGTATACTGTGTATTTACTATAGCAAAGAAATGATATTATTAAATATATTTCGTTATACAATACAACGTGAACATCTATGAAAGTTAACGGAGCTTAAACATAGCATAGTGAAAAAAAATATTTTAGTAAAAAGCTTACATTGTAAACAAACTTTGACCTCTAGTCCTTTTATAACATAAAGACCGAAATATTTCAAGAATTCTATTCTTAATGTACTAGGGAAAATAGCGGGTAAATTTTGTATGAGATTTTTTTTCATTTAATTGTTAATTTGAAGAATTCGACATGTATGTTTTTTGGAAGTGTATTTTTTTTGCATGTGGCAAAATGAACAGATCTACCTGTTTAATTAGTGTTTTGACACTCCGTTCCTAACTCACTGCTTGATTTTTAAATATCACGTGTTCAAGTTGTGAAATCGAGTCGAGAACACGCCTGAGCTTTACGCTGTATGGCAGGGTAGGCAGAGCGAACTTTGGAACATAGAACTCAACGCCGCGTACTACCTTGTACGAGAGCGAAGAAATAAAACATTAAATATTTAAATTGAAAATATTACATATTTCAAATCCTCGAGTGGGATCGAACCCAGAACCTGTTACAGTCACACGCCTGTGCCGCTGCGCCACGTCAGGTCACTTAAAATAAAAATATCTACTTTCAATATAAAAAATCATGAAACGTTTATTTATTCATACATATTCATATCCATTTTTAATATGGTTAAAAGGTATATTTTCGTTTTTAATACGGTACAAAGGCTACATAATAGATCTGTCATTTGAACGCAGACTAAGCAAAAGTAAATATATCTTATTTACTTAATAATTCCTCATAATAAAGTAAAGTGCACTTCAAGCGGGTTATTGTTTATCAAATTATATACCTTCATGCATGAAGAAGAGAATATTGTAATATTAATTCATAATTTTTCATTCATTTATTTTCTGTTTTCAATTTCGTATACGGAACTTGGGAACCTAATGTCAGGGCGGTTCGTTTCCCACTCTCCGGCTAATTTGAAACATTGGGTATTAAGTGGCAAAACTCAACGTTTTTCGCTGCAAAATATTCGAGACGTTGCATATATAAAAAAGAAACGAAAATAAAAAAAAACAGCCGTCGTTTACAAACAAACGTTGACTCACTATGCCATTATAGCCATAAAATGTTAATTTAAATGTACTGTTTTACTCCTGTCACATAATTCAAACCGTGCGTAGTACGTCTTAGGACGATTTCAAAGTACAATAGTTACTATGATAAGCATATCAATAGCAATTTACACACAATATAAGATGTCTGACGTAAATAGAGAACAACGTTACGTTAACCGACTTTGTAATTGAAATACCACATAAATTAATTACCAATTAATTAATATAAAATATGTTAATAATATTGAAGTTGTATATACATATGGATCGATATGTATATTAGAATAATCGTAACGCAATAAAAGAACATTAGATAATTCTTAATAAAATAAAATAAACTTATTTTTTTGACGCTAAATTTTGTTTTTATGGTAAGGTGGAAAATGGACAGTAGAGTAGGCTAGTGCTCAGACACTCCGTTTTTTACATGTCCCCTTCTCAGATTTCAAGATATTGGGTATTAAGTGGTGGGACTCAATATTTATATCATTTACGAAAAAAAGAAAGATATTCACAGTGTGGCTTTGACGCATTGATTCTTGCGTTAATTTCTGTGATGTATCTGCTACTGTAGCTTCATGCTGTATCCCGCACTAGGCAGGGTAGGCAGAGGGAACGGAAGTGAAACCTAGTGTTATGACACTCCGTTCCACTTCCGTTCCCCACTTTCCGCCGAATTTGAGGCATTGCGTGTTGAGTGGCGGAACTCAACGCCGCGCTTTGCCTTATTACCAGAGCGAAGAAATGAAACATTAAATATTTAAATTAAAAATATTAATATTTTTACTATGTTTTAAAGTGTTATTCCACAGTTAGGACAGAAAATACTAAACTTAAATTTAAAAAGCGTATAAAAATTTTGAACGAAGCAAGATTTGAACCCGCGCCTCTGGAATACCGTTCCAGTACCTCTGGAACGGTATTCCAGAGGCGCGGGTTCAAATCCTGCTTCGTTCAAAATTTTTATACGCTTTATAAATTTAAGTTTAGTAAAAATATTAAATATTTCATTTCCTCGACTGGAGATCGATCCCAGAACCTGTCGGTTACAGTCACACTCTTGTGCCGCTGCGCCAAGACAGGCCTCTGCTACTGCAGCTATCGCCTAATGCCAAATGAGAACGTCAATGCAGTTGTCAGTTAGTATAGGACACAGCAATATAACTGAAGCAGTATGTAAGCCTAAATTATACCATAATAAAAAAATAATCTCCACAAACAAACGCAATCTCTCATAGTTATTTTATAAGTACATTGTTACGATAGTAACGTATCCATATAAGGCATGGTAGCTATTAGCGTACAGTCGTATGTTACGTGTCAACATAAATAAGTCTTACCTGAACGTTCAAAGCTCTAATGATAATATTTAACTTAAGGTAATAATAGTAACATAATATATGTAATTTAATTTATTTAAAATAATTGAGAAAACAGAATTACAAAATATTATAATTCTCTTCAATATTTAAATGAACAGGTGAAGTCATAAGGTGCCCCTTTAACTTGCCCTTTAAACGCCTTTAAAATTACGGACAGTCTTCTATATATTTCTTTTTTAACGATATATATGAACAAGATTAGGTGGAGAAACTATATATATATATATATATATATATATATATATATATATATATATATATATATATATATATATATATATATATATATATATATATATAGTTTTTTCGCTTAGCAGGATCATTTAGCAGGATAGACAATATGAAACTTGGTAATCCAATGTTAAGATTTTCCTCTCTCTATTAATACTGCGCTCCCCGTTACCACAGCAAAGGAACAACCAAAGTCAATATTTCAATCCCCCCAGGGGGAATCCAGTCCTAGACCGTCGCATTTACAGTAACATGCTTTTGCGCCTCTGTCTCGAGCGCCATAGTGATGCAGAGCTAAATACTGTCCGCATTTAATTGCAAAAGTTTGCCCTCTTTGGTCGACAAAATGTCATAAGTCTTAATACTAGGTTCTCTGTGGAAACCCTTCTGAAATAGGGAAAACCGTAAAATTATTAGATTTTTCTAAGATTCAAGTTGTATCCCGCACAAGATGAGGTAGGCAAAAAGCTTGGGAACCAATTGTTAAGCACTCAACTCCGTTCGGCACTTTCCGCTGAATTTGAGACATTGCGTGTTGAGTGGCGGAACTCAACGCCGAAAATTTTATTTATTTATTCAACAGTATGTGATGTTATGATTCTTTTCTAGTTAGCGACTAATCATCTATAACACATGTCTCTAGATAAGATCTGATCTGATTTGATGAGAATTTGCAGGTGGTATCGCTTCAATAACCTTTTATATTTACAATCTGGTATTATCTTGTTTTATGTTTTTTTTTACTTTACCTTTGTATTCTGGATACAAAAAAAATCTTTTGTAGGCAAGTTGTCGTTACATTTTTTTTATGTAAATTCTAACACATCGTTAAGCTCTGTAGTGTAGGCTGATATGCTACAATTAGTTTATTATAAATATAAAATATTTCGAGACTACTTTCCACTTTGTGGTCTGTCGTAGTACAGGAACACAAGTGCTACTGGAAATGCAACAGGCTGTGAGTTCGATCCTCATTTTAGGACATTCATATACTAATGTACGTGTAATTAAGAAAGTGTGGGGTTAAGTTCCGCCTCTTAACAAATAGTGTCTCATATTCGGTGGAAGTTGGAAAGTCGATAATACTCTTAATGATACAAAACTTTCCCAATCATAACAGTGTCACTAACTACAAGCCACGTGTTAAGCAAACCCGCAAACATCCTCGATTAATGCTACATCACGGCTATCTGATAATACAATCATGCCGCTCTGATAACGGGATGACGTCACAAAACTGATAGACGACTCAGTCATTATAGTTTTACAGCTTAATTATAACAAAAGTTTTGTTATAAAGCTTGTTAAGAAATATTTCTAAAAAATGTTGGTAAAATTGAATTTTTTTTGGGGTCTTGTACCTCAAAAGGTAAAACCGTAATCTCTATAGGATCACTTGGTTATCCTTGTATGTATAAAAATATATACAATAACACATATATAAAAACAGTAAATATTATATAGTTTACTTACTATCCTGAAATTGGTGCGGATTCGCACATGATATTTTTATTATAAAATTAGCCGTATCGCGATATATAATTAAAACATTTTTAAAATTGTGCAGAAACTGAGGAAGGGAACTCTAGATGTGTGCCTACCATATATTTAATACCCTATATTTTCCGACGAAAATATTTCTTGTTTCTAATAGTGCACATCGCACCGCTCGTACGTAGGTAAAGAAATGAAATAAAGAAATGAATTTCTAATTTCAAGAATTTATAACTTCACTTAACCAAACAAGAAGATTAATATTGAAAACGAACATGTTTAGATATCTCCTCATTTTCGTGATTACGCAACTGCTTCGGGCACATCAATGGCTCCTTTGCTAACGTATTAGCGTTTAATGTTAGCGTACAAATGTGAAGATTTTTGGAATTTTCCTATTTACAAATTTAATTTTTACGGTCTTATCAGTAAATAAGTATCGTAAATTAAGTAGATGATATAATTTGACACTTACAAGCGTGAAACTTTAATAGATAAAAATTCTTTAGAATACATATATACGTACAGAAAAGCAAACAAATATATTTGAACTAAATAATAAAAGAAGTATTGAGTATTGTTTGTCGAGGTCTGTCATGGCGCAGCGGTACAAGCAAGTGACTAAACGACACGTTGTGGGTTCGATTCTCACTTAATTTTTTTTTTTTTTTCATTTCTACGCTCTGATAATAAGGCAAAGAAAACGTTGAATTACGCCACTCAATACGTAATGACTTAAATATAGCGGAAAGTGAAGGAGAACGGACGTGGAATATCTTAACACTAGGTTCCCAAGTTGCCTCTGCGTACCCTGCCATGTGTAGGATACAGCTTTAAGCTGAAAAAAATGGAATATTTTTTGTATATAATAAGATGTATTACTTGTACCTACGGCTCCGACCCGTGGTCCAACATAAAATTCTGAGTTTAACTTAACAAAGGACACAGTTCTGATAATATTTGTAAAGAATATAATAATTTCAAGAATTTTCCAAAACTTGTTTTCCTATGCCTTTTTTTTTTGTTTAAACGCTTGTATATTGCAGTATTTGCAAATACCTCTCTTTTGAACATAATATAATTTAAAAAGTGTTTGTTTGGGCATCATTTTATAAAGCATCAAGTCTTCACTTTATTTTCCCTAATTATGAATACGAAATAAGTAGATTTTGATTAACTAAATATGCTTAGCATAAAAGGTTTCAACTTTCAATATAACCTACAAAAGGGTAATATGATACATTGTAAACAATTATACAGAATAAAATTTAGCCGCAAACCTCAAAGCCTTTAAGCGAAACAAATTTCAATAAATAGACTTATATCAATATTAAACTTTGCTGTACATATTGAATATAATATTTTATATTATAATGAAATGATGATAAGGCCGTTGTGGCGCAGAGGTACAAGCGTGCGGCAGTAAACGCGACGGTTCTAGGTTTTAAAATTTAATTTGAATTTGAATTTAGTTAGTGAACATGACAAAAAGTAATATTACTACAAACAGTCCAAACAGTCCAAATTTTCTTTAAAGACAACGCCCGATTTGCTTATCATTCAACGTGATCGCTAGCGACTACCGTAAAAATCATATCATCGTATGAAAATTTTCTTTTTATTGGCAATAAACGTTGTTATTTCATTTGCATTTCGACAGTATAAATTACTTTGAGTGCGTCAATATGAGCACAAAAGGCAGTTGTTTGTAACAAACAAAACATTTTGTGTAAACATGAAATAATCATCTACATTTTTAATATACATATACGTGCTTACATGAAAAATTTCAAAAAGGTTCTGTTGACGTAGTAAAAATCATTTCAAATAACGAGATGGCAAATAGTAGCGGGTGGGGTACAGCGAGAATAAAGAAGAAAATGTAAGTGAAATCAAGAAAATCAGGTAGTTTCGGCACGTCAAGAGATTAAATGATTAAAGAATAGCTATAAGAAATATTACGAAAAATGGGTGATAAGAGAGGCAAAGGCGATTTTGTTTATAAAAACGCAGTATCGTTCGTCGATTTACCATCAGTTTACTAAAGCTACTGCCTCGGACCTGAGATGAACCGGCGCAAGAAACTCAGAGAGACATTTTTTGTAGATGTAGTGTAGCTGTCCTTGATAAATGAACCTCGATGAATGAAAGTTCAAACGAGTAGTACATTTCAGCTTATCATGTTCAAGCAATATTTCAGATTTATTAAGTATAATAATAATAAGAGAGAGAAGAAGGATCAAACCCACACCATACATACAGTCACATTCAACTAGCATTGGAACAAAATATTCTATCACCAATACCGTTAGGTTTTCTTTAGCGCAGACATATTCAAGGTCGCAATTTACCTTATGAAACGATAACATTTATATTTTACATAAAAACACAATAAAATTGTTTTGAATTTTAAATTAAAATCCACTTATCCGTAGAAATAGTATTTCAGCATATTATTGTAAGTATGTGGAAAAAGCAATAAGTTAATGTTAGGTAACAAATATGTTAACACCGTATAAAGACCAGCCGGGAAATATCAATGTAAATTTACTCTTGAAATACCTTGTACATATTATACTTTTCTTTTCCTTTCCACTATTTTGCAACATATATTCAATTCCAACCCTAACTATTGAAGTAAATTTTTGCTAGCGCTTTTGGCTCACCGAATGAATGTAAAGTGTATCAATGGCTTCAAATGCACTTGTGAGAGCAGCCAATTCAACAGTTGCTCTTTTCGATATAAAGGTAACATTTTTGTTCTTCAATACTGTCTGCTGAACTTGAGGCATTGTATGTTGAACGGTTGAATGGTGGAAGTCAACACCACGCTTTGCCTTGCTACCAGAGCTCACAACCAGCGGCGTTTATGCCCCAGCACTACGACAAGCCTCAATTTATATATATAACATGATTTAATTTGACCAAGTGGTGACTTCACTATCTTCCTTTTATTTGATGTAAACGAAACATCAAACATCAACCCAATTATAAAGCCACGTCAACTCGAAAACAGTTTGTGATTTCAGTTATCGTAAACCTTTTACGGTTAATCGTTAACACGTTCAGAAGTATTTAATCCGACGACCCGTAATAAATTGTGGAGAACACATTGTACCATGATTAGCTAATAAATAATATTGAGTTGAACAAGACATTATATTGGCACAATTGTTTTTTATATACTTGTATATTTCCCTGGAGTGTACACTTTCTCTGAATTATGTATGGGCTGCACAAAAAAATTATCCATTTTATTAGTAAATTTGAATGAATTTAAATATTAAATAATAATGCAGAAATATAAATATTAAATATTTAATTTCCTTGAGTTTCCTCGGGTTCGAACCCGCAACCGTGTGTTTACAGCCACATACTTTCGTCCCTACGCCAGGACAAGCCTATAGTTATTTCATTTTTATATTATAGTATCAAAAACAAACACCAATTCCGTTTTACAAGTTTAATATTGTTACAAATTCAAATAATACTGGCCAACCGCATAAGCGGCCCCTCAGGAGAAACATATGTATTAACTTGTGCAAATTGCAAGCGAGGCAAATTAATGACTGAATTACGAAATCTATAGATATAGCTAAATATTATTATACTTTATTTGATTAAAAAATAAATATTTGATTAAAACAGACAGAAAATATTAATTATTTAAATTATGAAGATATTATTTTGATATGCTTACAAATTAAATTTATAGTACTTTTATTAGATAGTTCAATCACTCAGTACACTCAGTTTCAGTTGAATTGTGGAATCCTATCTGCCACGTTTTGTTTCACCAGCTCTTCAAGTTTGTAATTTTAACAAAAAAGACACATTTAAATACTTATTTCAGAGAAAAAAATTAAATATTAAACTATTATAATTTAAAAACGTATATTTCCACCCACATACACACACACACACACACACACACTCACACACACATTTATATATATTCGTCTACACAAACTATGAGTATTGATTGTTTTTTTTTTAATTTCATGGAAAAGAGACCTAAGAAATGAAAATAAAAATATTTCGAATCGTTAACGCTACAAGCGTTTAAATTCGTACGCTTGCCTCTGCATCACAATAGGTTATTGATCATGGCTAGTTATCCAAATGCTAAATTCGCTAAGTAAATATTAAGAAAAAATATTTTGTTTAGAATCCTCCTTACCATTTTCAACTGTTATTTTTCACTTAAAATGAGAAACAAGTGTTGAGATTAACAGAAAGTCTATCACAGTTTTATCATGTTCATCCAAACCGGAAACATCAAAAAGAAGATAATTTAGGTGTGTACCTTAGTACGTTGTTATTTAGAAAACTCATTAGCGTAATTAAGTAAGCGCTCCATTTTTAATGTATTTCGCCTTATATCACACAAATATTATATACTGGCTAGCCACCAGTGGCTTCGCCCGCTTGAATAACACTATTTTGTGTGTTAATTACAACTAGTTTATGATTCTATTATCGTAATCACTTTTAAGACAATATCTATATATATAGACTTCCATATACAGATAGTAGACACTCGGTTACAGATTTATTATAAGTATAGATATGGTATGGTAGAGAATGTAATGGTTCTTTTCTTATATTTCTCCAGCTTCATCCTGTTTCCTACAGATGTCCTCATAAATTCAACGGATAATTTTTAGTGTTAAGAAATGACAGTTCCGACTTTCTACAGTATTTTTAAAAGATATTCCATATTGAATGGCGGAACTGAACGCCGCGATTTGTTTTGTTGGTACAACAAGTTCCATCTTGTGGGAAGAGAACCTACGGCCGTCACGTTATTCCTTCTATCGAATAACAACGATCTAATATTATTTTCTTAGTCACTATTTTAATATAAATTCATAACAATTCATAAGAAAAAAGAATCTATTGATCTAAGTTTAGAAATATACACTAGAAATGAATAACGTGACCAAATTAAATTAATTAGGTCAAAAGAGACCTAAATTAAACTTCTTGTTAGGCTATGTCTGTAAACTTTAAGATAGAATCTATATATCCTTAAAATATACTTTTATAATTACACATTTCTGGGATTTACAAGAAAGCCTACCCTGTGCGGGATAAAAAAGGATTTCTTGATTAATATGATATTACGACGAGGCCTGTCGTAGCGCAGCGGAACCCATTCAAGGAACTGAAATATTTATCATTTTTAATTGGAAATATTTAATAATTTTGTTTCTTCGCTCTGTTACAAGGCAAAACTCGGCTTTGAGTTTCGCCATTCGAAGGAGGAAGGAGGAACGGAGTGTCTTTACACTAGGTTTTCAAGTTCCCTCTGCCTACCTTGCCATGTGCGGGATACAGCGTGAAGCTTAGTACGTTTAATATGACATTAAATTATTTCATTTTACTTCATGTCTTATTCCACATATCAGGATATGGAAAGGGAACTAGAGAACATAGTAATAAGACACTCAGTTTTCTATTTACACTCCGTTCCCGACTCTTCGCTGAATGCTTGAGTGGCGGAATTTCACTTCGTTTATATAATATTTGAAAAATTTATTCCCCTGAATCGAACTGAAACTGCCGAGTTTACAGTTTTTTGACAGAGTTAACAAAGAAAATTTAACTTTCCACTTTGTACTTTATGTTTGAGACATTAAGTAGAGTACGTAATGTCTTAACACTAGGTTCTCAAGGTCCCTCTGCTCTACCTTGCCATGACGTGATACAGTGTAAAGCGAAAAAAAACTATGCACTGACCATTACTAGGGCAAGCAATAGAAAAATATTAATATTAACATTGTTTCTTAAATAATGCCAAGACGCAGACATAAGTAGATACCTGAGAAGACTATAATAAATAGTTCAATTGAAACTTTTATACCATACAAACTCACGTTCAACTTTAACGATAGTTATCGGAGCAAGATGAAAAGTGTCACAATTCTCACGTACTTGTATTAATTTTGCCGGTGAAAATAAGTTTTATGACCACTCTTCAACCAATATCTTTATCGAGTGTAGTTCCTATTGGGTTTCTTTGGAATTTATTTATGTGATATGTTCGTATATTTTTCTTGAGGAGTTTCAGAAGGTTTAAAGAGGGCAAAGAAGAAATAATAGTTTTTTTACATTATCTTTTTATACTGTAAATAGAAAAAACTTAGTGTTAAGACATTATGGTGCATAACAACGCCGCGCTCTACTACAGGTATTTTGAAATCAATTTGATTCATTACAATTAAAAAGCATTCGATGTCTGGTCTTGGTGTTAATTAAGTAAGATAACTAACCAACAATAAAATAAATAAAATAAATAATAATCGGCGGAAAGTGGGGAACGGAAGTGGAACGGAGTGTCGTAACACTAGGTTCCCGGGTTCCCTCTGCCTACTCTGCCTCGTACGGGATACAGTGTGAAGCTAAGAAAGAAAGAAAGAAAGAAAGAAAGAACTATCCAATAAATACTTTCTGTACGTTGGTACACAGATTCAGCCATAACAATTTTCGTTTCTATAACTCACTTGTTTTATTTATGTGTGTATTTCGTCATGGGTAAGTTATAAAGGCTAAAAGGATTTTTCACATGAACGATACAAAAATATGAAAAGCATATGACATATTTCAACAAAAACAAAGTAGAACGTAACTTAAATCGATAGTCTTATAAGTTTAAATATTTATATTCCTTGCAACGTAAGCTTCGTTAATAATAAATATATAATGGAAGGAAAAAATAGACATGCAATTATTATTTTAATATTGTAGAACATAATTCTGGATTTTCTTTTTTTTTTAATAAAATAGATAAAACTTAAAAGAACAATTGAATAAAGTTAATAAAAAAAAACAAACTAAAAAAAATCAAAATTGCCAACACAGTAACATAAAAGCATTAATATATAAATGCTATACAAATACACATGCATACAGCGCACTGCATGTGCAACGTGCATGTCATAAACAACATACCTATGACATACGAGTAGCCGTCTAGAGTTAGGACACATTTCCTCAAAGCGCCTGACACAGATCTGTGTCTGTGCGTCCTAGGGGCTGCACCCAAAGCTCTACCACCACCGGGATCACTATGGCACTTGTGCACTAATTCCTTATCATTAGCCAGATTACTGTTACCGTCTATCGAACCTTGCCGGCTGCCCTCCAACAATGCTTTGCCACGCCTCATCATCACATCCTACGCTACCTCTAGACAAATAAAATCCTCTTTTCAAAAGAATGTTCACACCAAATCACTGTAAACTTTGTTTTTGTTTATATGTCCAAGTCATCACAGTCATTAACACGCTAAACGCTTTCATTTGTTCACTGATTTACGTTTTGAATGTCAAACAAGAGTCAGAGTGTTCTATTTTCTGACGGGACCACTGCTGTGCGCTGTTTGTTACAAACTAGTATACAATATTGTTCTTATCGCTTATCATCAATGGAAATTTTATGGTTTAATTTGCACTAAATAAGCGATATTTATTAATTCAATAATCCCATTAATACTAATGTTATTCCTAATCTGATTGTGCAACTTTTATAGAGGCACGATTAACGCGACATACAATTACGATAATGGAGAGGCGCGTGCGTTTACGTCAATCGATCGAATTTTCTTTAATATGTACGTACTTTTATGTTTTACACTTTTTTTTAGAAATTTTGATGCATATTTTGCAGAATATTTATAATTTTATAGCTCTGCATTAATAAAATCGTTCTGATAGAAATAAAACGAAATGAAATTCTTTGCATTAAAAATGAAGATATTACGAGTAATAAGCGAGCGTGGGAAGATTGTTAATTTTACTGTCTGATTTATATTCACATGGCGCCTTAGGACACTCAAGCAAATATTACATTTTTAACTATATATAAAATTTAAAGTGACCTAGAAAGTAGTCATTACACCTAATGTATCTATCTATACGACCTTAAAACATAATTACTGGACCCAATTTGAAATTCGCTCGAGGCGGACTATACTATAGGCGTGAATGATTGTACCTCGAATCGTTATAGCAGTTATAATGAACAAACTCTTCGTAGTTACGCTAACAATGGCCTTTGGCACCCGTTCCGCTAACTTCTCCATAAATACAACCTTCTTTGAACAAGTATGAAATAGACTTTGCATTGGAAATACAGAAATTCCGAAATTGTGCATATAACTTTAATAGAATTGTTAAACCGTGAAATGGATAACGATACAAGTATGGAAATCTATTTTCACGCTTGTTGTTTTTCCATAGTAACGTGCAGGGCGCTCATAAACGGTTGCGTCATGTCACCAGGGGTGGGGGCGCCCCTCATTTGTAAACAGATTGTGACGTTGCCCAATGGACTATTCCAAATCAGGCAACAGGTGGTCCCGGTTAAAATTTTATAAAACAATATGACATTTCTATTGACACGTAGATTATTTTTCGGTTGTTGAGCAAAATTGTATGACATAAATATTTTATCTATTGAACTTTTTCTTACATGTCACAGGCGCGATTAGGACGCTCTTTCGGATGCTCAGGGCGGCATGACGCTACCACGCGACCGACCCGCGTGGAAGCCTGCGCGCGACTGGCATATCAGTTTAACGCACATGCTTAAGCTACAGGTAGCCTGATTAAGTCTAGATAGATTTAAACTTTGAGCTACAATACTAAATAATAAAACTAAAAAGTTTAAAATAAAAAAAATAAAAGCTTTTCTTGAAGCATTTTCTAGGTGCTTCTAACTGAAATGTTTGTATGCCACATTGAATTATTGTGTAGAAGAAAACGCCATGTTTCAAATTGGTCGGAAATTAAGGAACGTGACGGAGTGTCGTAACACTAGGTTCCTAAGTTCCCTCTGCCTACTCCGCCATGTGCGGAATATAGCGTAAAGATTAAGAAAAGTAGAAATTAATATTTTAGTTACATCGAAATGAAGATAATTAAAGAGCTACTAACGTAGTTATTGATACTTGTATCTATTTAGTAATTTGTTATTCGAAATTTGTCATTTTTGATATCGGTCCCAATTTAGTATATGATATTTTTTAATTAAAATATTAGTCATAGAGAAACATTTATTTATATAAATCGTATTAATTTTATTTTTTCCTTACCTAGACCTCATAAATAACATTAACTAATGGAAAATTTGAAAAAGCTTTTCTTGAAGCATATTCTAGGTGCTTCTAACTGAAATGTTTATATGCCACATTGAATTATTGTGCAGAAGAAAACGCCATGTTTCAAATTGGTCGGAAATTATGGAACGTGACGGAGTGTCGTAACACTAGGTTCCTAAGTTCCCTCTGCCTACTCCGCCATGTGCGGAATATAGCGTAAAGATTAAGAAAAGTAGAAATTAATATTTTAGTTACATCGAAATGAAGATAATTAAAGAGCTACTAACGTAGTTATTGATACTTGTATCTATTTAGTAATTTGTTATTCGAAATTTGTCATTTTTGATATCGGTCCCAATTTAGTATATGATATTTTTTAATTAAAATATTAGTCATAGAGAAACATTTATTTATATAAATCGTATTAATTTTATTTTATCCTTAATGAGGTCTAGGACCTCATAAATAACATTAACTAAGGTAAAATTTGACAAATTGGTATTTAATTTCATACTTCATATGTTTTTTCTTACTTATTTTATATGAGCGAGTATTATAAATAATTATTTCTATGATAAGAGATCGAAGCCACGACATCCTCCCTTTTATTCAGACACCGACCCACTATACCACAATATTTATTACCACAATAGTTAATAAGTAAGCTGATAGATGTATCTATCCATATAATATATTACCGAACGTTTTGTACTTACGCCCTAAATAGGCCCTTCAAACCCAAATCCAAATACCCCGGGGAACTGGCAATTGCTCAAAAAAAGGTAGGTTTTTTCCGCTCTTTCATCGACATTGTACTTGAAGACTCCTTTGTGACAACAAATTAATTGAAAATGCTTAGTCTATTTCGATTGAGCAATCGTTATCTAAATTGTACACTCGTTTATTTAATATAACTTGTTTCTTTTTGCATAAGCAATTAAAATATTTCAATTTCTTATTAAATACGTTACTAAAATAATTATATTAATTAATTCATATGAAATAATTTATTTTATCTTTACATCGAATTTCTGCATATAAAAAGTAATTTCTCAATACTGTTTGTAATTTGAAGTTAAAATGATTTATAAGTAGCCTAGTACTTTACAATAATAGTAGAAAAAAGTTAATATAGCAAGCAGGCTTTGAACTTGAAACTCTTGAAAACTGTACGTAATGTTGCACTTTGACATCTAAGCCATATGTTTCCGTCAAGCTAAATTGAAATTCTTATACATATTTCATTTATATTTTTACAATAAATAATAATTATTATTTATATTCTTAGTATCTCATAACAAGAAAACTTATTGAACATTTTCAATCAGGTTATTAATGGAAACATATAAAATATATGAAATATATGTTTTGGGTTTGTAGATTAAAATTTATTTTCATTTTTAAAAGCACTTTAACTTATATTACTTTTGTTATTTAGAATATACATATGCAATGCTTACAAATTAATTAACTTATAAGTTATCAAAATGTTTTCTTAAAAAGATTATTTCTAAAAGTATTATAGGCCAGTCATGGCGTCGATGCCACAAATTGTGGTTTCATTTCCCATCGATGGACATAACATATTTATTTAACTTTCTACGCTCTATTGACAAGGGAGAGTGCGGCGTTGAGTTGCGGAACTGAACACGCAATTTTATCACTCATTGGAAAGACCGTGACTTAAAAGAACCGAAGTGTTTTAACACTAGAATGAACTTAAGCTGTTGCTTATTTGTTTTTGTTTTACTATAATTTATAATTTAACGGAGGTTTACTAAGATAATTATCTAATTAAAATACCAGTTACAATTAAATACATAGGTTATACTGGTTGCCAGACTTTAAAACCATGCTTTTTCTTATCTAACATACAAGAACGGCTTCATCACTCGACGGGTGTTGAGGCTAGTCTATATACCGAGCGACTGTTGACGCATGTAGTGGCATAGGGGCACTAGTGTGTCACTGTTAACGTGGCAGATTGTGGGTTCGATCCTCACTCGATCAAATAAAAAATAGTGTTTTTAAATGAAACATATAATATTTTCATTCCTTCTCCTGGTAACAAGGAACAGTGCGGGGTTAAGTTTTGCCACATAACACGCAATGCCTCAAATTCTACGGATAATCAGAATCTGGCCATGTGCCTGCGTAATGACAGAAGAAAAAAGAAATATTACTTTAAAATGACTAAAAATATGTGTATATTTAATTAAATATAAGGTACAATTATTGTATTTTCATTACATATTGGTTATTTATCGTTTTAGGAGTAATTTAGATACTTAATATATATACGATAAAATATTAACGAAGTTTTAATTTTTCCCTGCTTTGAAAAAATACACTTAAATATAAGATAATCATTTTAGTTTCATATCTCAACGCGTTCTTGAGTAAAACGATATTAACCAACAGACAGATCGGCCGGCACAGAACTCTAAATATTGACAATAAAAAGAATAACTATCATTATTGCACTAACTTCAGAATTATAAATAGTTAATGACATTTATTGACTTAATAAAGATTTATTTTTTTTTTTTTTAGCTTCGCACTATACACACATAAAGCAGGGTAGGCAGAGAGAACTTGAGGATCTAGTGTAAGGCACTCTGTTCCGTTCCCCATTTTCTACCGATTTTGAGACATCGTTGTTACTAGTTGTTAATACTAGATATTATATATAAAAACATATTCTAGTGAAAATATAATTTATATCTATATCGAATAGAATGTACTTTCCTAATAACTAAGGAAAATGAATAGTATTTTATGATGTTCATAAAATGCTTTACTCTATTTTATAAATTTTATACCATTATATTTTTAATGATAAAATCGAAAGTAATGGATTTATCGTGTTATGAAAATAAATGAAGATTCTCATATATCGACACTTTTCTTTGTTTTGAATCTCATAATATGTTTCAGTCTCTAGAGATATTGGCAGAATATTGTGCGATTTCTTCGTAAATATGTCCCTGTGGAATCATAAAGAAAGTATTGTATATTTATTATCAGAAAAGTATATGTATTCCTAAAACGAAATACATTGTTAGTATTTCGTTTTGGGAATCGATTTTTGTCATGTGAAATTTTCCAACAAATATAGTTAAGTTTTTTACACTTAACGGCAAAAAGAGCATATGTTTTATATTTATGGGTCTATTGTATATATAGAGCTTCACGCTGTATCCCGCACTAGGCAGGGTAGGCAGAGGGAACGGAAGTGAAACCTAGTGTTATGACACTCCGTTCCACTCCCGTTCCCCACTTTCTGCCGAATTTCAGGCATTGCGTGTTGAGTGGCGGAACTCAACGCCGCGCTTTGCCTCATTACCAGAGCGAAGAAATGAAACATTAAATATTTAAATTGAAAATATTAAATATTTCATTTCCTCGACTGGGGATCGAACCCAGAACCTGTCGGTTACAGTCACACTCTTGTGCCGCTGCGCCACGACAGGCCTCATATATATATAGAGGAAGTCCTTATATTTGTTTATATCATAATTTTTAAAACTGTTAGGCAATGTTCTCTGAATTGCCGTTCAATTAGAAGTAGTTTATATTTTTCGAATACATTATAATATATAAAGAATCTCCTATCGATCAGAACATCTAATTTGGTGTAGTTAGTTAGCACAAATGGCATATTTGAAAAAAAAAATACTCTGATTATTTATTTTAATAACTTTTCCATATTTCGTAACTTCAACGAAATTCCTATAATAACAAACGTACGAATAATATAAAATAAACTATCACATAATATTATCTTTAATAACGGAATGACTTTATCAAAGAAAATCTTCCTTCATTTGGACAAACATGTACAGAAGGTTGACATTTAATGGAACTTAATATAAGTTATGATAACAAAAATAGTATTAGCGATAAATTATATGAGTAGAATGATTGTTTTTTAGCTTCACACTGTATACGATATATAATTAACACAGCATTCCCATTGAGGTATATCATTTCAAACTATCTGGGCATTGTGTTATGGTGCAGTGGTAAAAGCTTGTGACTGTAAATGATAGGTTGTGGGTTCGATATTTAATATTTTCAAACTAAATATTTAATGTTTTCATTTCTTCGCTCTGGTAACAAGGTATAGTTCCGCCACTTGATACGCAATGACTTACACTCAGTGGAAAAATTAAACTCACGATATTAACATATGAAGTACGTAAAGTGAAGGCCTTTCGAAATATTAAAATAATTTTCTCGATAAAATGGTTATCTCAAGTGAGGATTTACTCTCACTGCGCTATCATATCTTTCAATTAATAAATATAACAATAAATATTCTTGAATTTAAATAATAATGACAATGTACTGGTGTAGGTAAAGAATTATGTACGATTTCTCGCTCTGGCAACTAGACAAAATGCAGCGTTGAGTTCCGGAACTTATACTGCAATATAAACTCAAATATAATATAGTATCAATACTTATTAAATCCATACAGCTATTACGTGCCTTTTGAATTTACACTCCCCTTAATCGTTGGGTGGCGTGTTCAAAGCTCATTTCAGTGCATGCACCAACAATTTGTTTTATCGCTGTAATAGATAAAGCTCCCGGAATTTCCCTACCAATCCTATTTTAAGTCCCTTTAAGACGTAAAAGTCGATTATGCTTATTAATTTTTGCTTACTTCACGAAGGGTTCAATGACCGAATAGTTTAATATTTGTTGAGTTTCAGCATTCAACATGCAATATGTTAAAAAATATAGAATATCCTTTGCTTGTTATGTTGTTTCTACTAGATTTCTTGATAAGCCGCAGTGAAATTCGGGCCAAATATTCATATAGTAGTATGGCTTATGGGACTGTCGCGGGTCAGCATAGCATCAGGGTGTAATTGCCACTTTTGTGGGTTTGATTCTCATTCAGACTTTTGAATTATTTTTATTTCCCAATTCTGATAGCAAGACAAAGCGCTATGTTGAGTTCCGCCAATTAACAGGTACTAACTCGAAAATTGAGCGGCTTAGCACTAAATTGCCTCTGTCTAATATGCGTGAAATGAAAATTAACGTATATGTACTCGTATGTATGATAAACTACATATAAATATCTTGAACAAATTAACATTTGCCTTGTTCAACCATAATTTCCATCTTAGATACGCCGACTGTTAGTTAGACACGATTCGGCGTTAAATTCCGCCATCTATCGCCATATTTGTCGTAATAAATAACTGAGCTCTATATATTCTACTAATACTAAGTAAATATAAAAAATGTATATCTGTGTATAATATTAATTACGTTCATTTCAAGGTTACTGTTAATGTGACAAGGAAAATATATAGAGATCGAATGTGATTTGTAATCGAATGTCGTGATCAATCATTTATATGTGCTGATCTAATATAATAAACATTTTAAGTACAAATATTGATAAAGATATAATATTTTTCAACTTTTGCATAATTATACATGCTTATGGAATAATACTGATTGTATGGAGTGTATCAAAAAGGAACAGTGATTTGCAATCAAGACGTTGTCAATAACTCAACGCCGCTTTTTTGTCTTACAAGAACAATGACAATAATTAATTATCTAAACTGATTTCAAACACAGTTCTAGGTAGCAAAGCGAAGTAATTACAAAATACAAAACGCCATTGTTGGTGGAAATGTAAACCTATTTTATTTAAAACGAGTTCGTTCCACCTAACCTTTTCTTGGTGATCTCCTTCCCGGGTTTTATAAGATATTATACAAATTTTGTTGTAAATTGATATCTCCTTAATAAGCCTCAATTAGCACTTATTAAACGTATATTATAATGTACTAGAGGGCCATTCGTTATATATTAGTAAAGTATTCTCATGCTCTCACTCAGCTTCACGATGTCACGCTCATGGCAGGGTAGGCAGAGGGGACATGGGAACCTAGTGTTAAGGCACTCTGTTACCGTCCTTCACTCGCTGCCAAATTTGAGGCATTGCATGCTAAGAGGCGGAAATCAACGCCGCGTTTCGCCTTGTTACCAGTGCGAAAAAATGAAAATATTAAACATTTTATTTTAAATATTTTGTTTGCAAATATTAAATATTTTATTTCCTCGAGTGGGAATCGAACCCACACCAGCCGCGTTTACAGTCACATCCTTATGCCCCTGCGCCACGTCCTGAATTAAATTACTAAAGTAAATTTAAAAATATCACAATTAAAAGTAACGTTAGGCGTAACCAAAATAACTGCAGTTTTCACTATTGTATTTAATTAAGCTTCCTTTGACACTTAGCGTTATTTTATTTCTATCGGCATTTGCTTTAAATAGGTAACTGTTTTATTCATTTGGCTGAAATTTTACTTTTTTATATACAATTTGCTTGTTTAGTTAACTCTATGAAAATCAACAAAACGTAATTAAGTTCATCATTCGTCATTCATCAGAACAGGCTAGATAATTTTGCATATATAGCATCTCTTTATAGTATATATTGTAATGATGTCACTGTAAAGAATAATTTTATTCTACATGAATTGCCAAAGGTTATTATTGTATTTATTTTCATAAGGTTTAATACTAAATTAAACAAAATACAATAACAATATCCCGATATATTTAAATTAAAATTACAATGCATTACAATAGCGTTTAGAGATTAATATTGCGGACGTACTCGTATTTATAGGTTTTTTTAAAGGATAATGTTTTTGTAGAACATTGTTTTTATGTATCTCATAAAGTCGAGGCAGCGCACGCCATGTAAATAATCAGGAATCCATTTTTGTCGACGTTTTCGAAATGACTTCAAATTTCTTAACAATACTTAAAACAATGAGCAAAAAGATTTTTCATTCCAAATCCCTATGTTTGATCGACAAAGTAATGTGGCCGTGATCACGCCACAGGCAGCAAGAGAGAGTTACTTTTGAATTTACAATATTAATGGTTTCCTCTTAAAAATTAATAATTTAAAGTAAAAATTCAAAATAAAGAAAGACGATTGACTCACGGATCGTGGGCTCCATTCCCAATCGAGAAAATTATATTCAAGATGTTTTTCTTTTGCTTAAGCCAACTCTTTTGTAGAATCAACATTGTTTATTACATGCGAAAAACGCAAAACAGAGTGTCTTAACACTTAACTCTCTATACTACCTGAAAAGTAAAAACCCTCTCACTTAGTAAAAGACAAATAAAACATTGAAATTATAGTGTATTCATATAATTAAACAAATATCCACATTTCGAGAATACTTGTGTGAAATGTTTGACTGGCGTGCCTCTCAAATGCACTGACTGCATTTGTATGTGATAGAATATTATAATAACATTGACACAGATGTGCAAAACGATATTGAACTGCTTCATATTGGGTTTCAAATGTATGTGCATTTAATATTTAGTACACAGTTTGGATATTGAGAAAGTTTGTTAATAAAATATATATTTATTACAGATTCATTTAATACCTTTTATATAGAGCTGTTGCGGTGCAGAGACACAAGCTTGTGACTGTAAGCACCACAGGTTTTGGTTTTAATCCCTACTCGAGGATTTTTTTATGAAAAATCAAGGAAAATGATGGTAAGTGATCACCATCGCCCATGGCCCCGTGTAACACCAGGGAAGTTAAGCCTTAAGCTCAGCTTGGAAAGTTGGTAACATAACTGACTGTCTAACACTAGGTTCTCAAGTTTCCCCTGCCTATTATGTCATGCGTAGCATACAATTGTGAAGCTGAAAAAAAATATTTAATATAAGTGAATAGAGTAACTTACAGTTAAAAATTCAAAGACCTTTGATAGTAGAGTTGAGTTTTAATTTACATTTTAAAAAGGCTACTAATAACTACAATTGGATTTGTTCCAAGCAATTTTCCGAGCTTCTCATCCTGTAACGCAATGGGCATTCACTCTGAATACATATACACATCCACAGAATACTTCTATTCATTTCTCATAGTGGCTTTACTTACAGTCGTGATAACTACAGATATTAATATCTTACATTATAAAAGGTTTAATACATTAAGTATAAACCACAAATTACGAGGATTTTGTAAAATAAACTTCTGCTATGTATAGTATTTTCTATTTTATATCTTCCAGCTGTATCTCGAACTGAGCAGAGTAGGTAGGCATTGCGTGTTGAAAGATAAAAGTACACGCTTCTGTAATGATCAAAATTAATATTTTGAATATTTTGAATAATTGAGGCCTGTCGTGGCGCAGCGGCACAAGAGTGTGACTGTAATCGATAGGTTCTGGGTTCGATCCCCAGTCGAGGAAATGAAATATTTAATATTTTCATCTCTTCGCTCTGGTAATAAGGCAAAACGCGGCGTTGAGTTCCGCCCCTCAACACGCAATGCCTCAAATTCGACGGAAAATGGGGAAAGGAAGTGCAACGGAGTGTCATAACACTAGGTTTCACTTCCGTTCCCTCTGCCTACCCTGCCTAGTGCGGAATACAGCGTGAAGCTGAAAAAAAAAAAAAAAAAAGAATATTTAATTCTCCCAAGTGGGAATCGAACCTTCTACCGGTCAAATTTTTGATGTGCCACAACTGGCTTCAAATTGATATATATTTTTTAATGTACATGGATATCCCCAATTATCAATTAAGTAAATAATTAAATAATCAATTATGAATGAGGTACTCGAGGCAAACCTTCGTGGTTGTTTAGAGTGCCTTATTATTGTAAAATTATATTTGTTTTTATATATGATAGTAATAAATTAAAAAAAATCTTAATAAAAGAGAGATAACAGAGATTTCATTATATTATAAACAAAGAGTTCATAAGGTTGCTAAAATCAAATACCGTGAAAAAATACCTAAAAGCTTTGAATTTCACGTTTTTCTTGTATCAATTAATTAAGGCTGGCGACAATACTAATTTACAGGAAATTCGGAAAAAGGGATCAAATTAAACTAGAGTTAGAATTTGATTCTATTCCAGTCGTTTCTTGGGATTGTCACTATTCTATTCCTGTCTAAGATGAGATTAATGAAATATTATTTTATTGACATCATAATATATTTATTTTCATTACTTTAAAATTGATAATCCACACTTAGGAAAAAAAAACTTATTAAAAAGACATGTAAAATTTAAACAAAGCTGATTTTGAATCCGCATCTCTTGGCCATCCGTCCTAACGTTCTGAACACTAAACCATACAATCTCAGCTACGTCCAAATTTTTATACAGTTGTTACAATTTATTTATGTTGTTAGCATTTCTTTAAGGTTTTTTTTTTAAATTTTCGCTACCCTAAACCACGTTCCAGTTCTAACACTAAGTGACCAGGTTTAACACATTATTTTCACTTCCCCGCTCAAAGCGACACAATTTAAAAAAAAAATGTTTGTCTGTTAAGATGTTCGTTTGTGTACGCTAATCTCAGAAACGTTGAATCAATTTAAATTAAATTTTCACTACTTTACTTTGGTAAATTTTATATTCATAAATAAAAATACAGTTCGAAAAATTGACTACGAAATAAAACGTTATTAAAGCACAAATATCATTTAGGTTATAGATAAAGTAAAAAATAATTATATTCAATATTTTCATATCTTCGCTCTGATAATGAAGCAAAATGTAGCGTTGAGTTTTGCCACTTAACACGCAACGCTTAAAATTTAGCTTAAAATGGGAAATGGATAGGTCTTAATGGGAACATAGTGTCTTAACATTAGACGCCTAAGTACCCTTCCCTACTCATTCAAAGAAAAAACCTTTGAATGAAATCGAACCCAATACAATCGTGGATAAATATGCAAGCTATTTATTGTATATCGCTGTCATAAATCTTATTTTATTTATTGTTATTTTCAATTTTATATACATGTTTATAGTTTTAAAATATTAAAAGTTGCGTTATTTTTTTCTCGTTCCTTCAACAATTTAAATATGCAATGCAATGTATGGTAAATAGGGTGGACAGTGGATGGCCTCATTATGGCTGACTTCAATGTTGTGATACAAGTATAAAAATAAAAAAAACACACATAATATTTACTATGTTTTAAAGTGTTATTCCACACTTAGGACAGAAAATACTAAACTTAAATTTTAAAATTTTAAAAAGCGTATAAAAATTCTTTCTTGCTTCGTTCAGAATTTTTATACGCTTTTTAAAATTTTAAAATTTAAGTTTAACACACATAATATTGTGTTTATTCATACTTAGTATTGTTTCATTATAGATACATACCTACTATATAATTTTAGTTTTCTTCTGTTACTTACTCATATGCATGTTGGACTAAATTGTAGCTTACCTGTAAATGAAAACGAACTTTGAACACTTAAGTTAAAAAACAATATTGTATGTATATAATTACAACACACATAAAATAAACTGAACTCGAAGTTAACACAATTTTTTTTATTAAATTTTACATTTTACCATGCCAAATCTCAAGCTTTTTTTTCTGGTTTGTCTTGTTACCAGAGCGAAGAAATGAAAACATTCAATACTTCATTTTAAATATATTAAATATTTCTATTTCTCGAGTGGGGATCGAATCCACAATCTGTCGTGCTTACAGTCATACCCTTGTGCCCCTGCGCTGCGATATATGATAGATCTATATATTCTTAAAAAACAAAAAAAAAATGTAAGCCCTATAAAAATAAGTATACTTAATCAAATGTTTTTAATTAAACCCTGACCGATAGTATAAGTGGCGCCATCTATCTGGAAAGTTGCACTTTTGCACTTCTTAAAAAGCTTGCCGCTCACAATTTGCCGCGTGGCGCTACCGTGTGTAGCTGGATTCGACATGATTTCCTTTCTCACCGCAGCGCTAGTATCGAACCTGTTCCTCAACTCCTCGAAGGATAATTCACTGGGCAGTTCTGGTGTTTTCTCCCTACGCACTTGCCCACCATGCCCTTTGTCCATTTTGCTGATTTTGTTTATTTTGTCCATTGTCACTGGATGCACTGCACCGTATGCACTTTCAGTCAAATTTCACTACACTTTTTAAACATTGTCACTTGTTCACATCATAAAAGAGCTGTAATGGTTTTCGTAATTATAGTAAGAATAATATTCCGTAATTATATATTTATAAATATTTGGATAAAGATTTATTTAAATTATATAGATAAGTAGCAATCGCAAAATCTGCTTTCCAAACTTAACTATACGATTTTAGTTATTACATAAAAATACATATTATGAATCGTATACCACAAATTAAAATCTTAATATATAAGTATACGTATTATTTGTTAATAACATGATATATTTAATTATAAAATATTTATATATAGTTTTAAAACAATAACAAAAAAAATCCACTCAGGAAAAAGACTGATATTCATTTCCTTGCTTAAGACAAAGCACAGCGCTGAGCATTCCTCCACACGCAATGTCTCAAAAACTAGGAATGGAGTATCTTAAAATCTGGCTACGTTTGCCTACCCCACTATAAATGAACCTGATGCTAAAACATATAGGTACTGTGTCGGAATTAAATTTCATAATTATTCCGAAAGCGTATGCAAGGTCACGTGTACGCATCAATCCTGATATCGCGGCCAAAGCTAACGCGTATGGTAATTTACGTTATACATAACTATATTTAGATTTTCTGTTAAGTGTTAGGTTGTAAAATATTACGTGCGCTCATGTGCTTCTGTTAAACTTGTGATAAATGATGAATTGGCTTTAAAATTTTATTCACTCATTAACCTACTGTCCTTAATTGTTAGGTAAATATATTAAACGGAAGTAATTATTTTTAATACCTTGTTTTAAAAAATAAGTAAAACTGTGTCCACTATTTCCGTAAAATTATATATTTTTTTAAATAGAAATAGAGTAGAATTTAAATCGAAAATTGTCATGTACATATACTTTGCGATAGTGGCATAATGTTTATTATTGTTTAAGTAGAAATACATGTCATACTAGCGACTCGCCTGCGGCTTTGCCCGCTTGAATTACATATTTTATTCACTAATATATAAACAATATATTTTATTTACTAATTTCAGTTACTTTTTTGTCCTAATAAAATCATTACTTTTAAGACAGTATCTATACATTAAAAATTAAAAATTTAATGAATATAAATTATGTAGCAATTTTGTCAAGTTAAATATCTTTAATCAACGTGATTTCTTTAGTTACTTACCGATTTCAATAAAACAGTCACTATATATTGAAGATAGGTTGGCAAAATATAAAAGTAAAAACTGCATTTCAATAAGATTAGTCGTTCCTGAGATAAGCGCGTATAAACGCATAGACAAACAGATAAAATTATTTTATTGGGCCCTATTGCAATAATAAGGGTCCCTGGTAAGATTTTTTTTAATATATCTTCCATGTACAAACAGTGATCAGTCACAGATTTATTATAAGAATGTGTATTTGTATTTGTATGAAATTTTTGATTATTTTTTGTTTCTTATAAAAATATTATTTTTATAATTTTCAAACCAAAAAAACAGTGTAAAGATCATTATTTAAAAACCATAAATATTATCTCTAGTAATGTATAAAAAAATCTTAATGCATTCAACCCAACATACAGAAGTATTAAAACCAACAATAATCTGTCAAAATTCAAGCCGTTGGCAACGGCTTACAAGTTCAGAATTATTTCTGAAACGAAAAAGACATAAAGCTTATGTTCACCATATCATACATCACGCGATATAATCTTCAGAATCGACATACTTTGTCTGTTTCACTCAAATCATATTATGAAGTTCTAATCCTATTGATTTGTTCGAACATCTGTCGTGATACAGACATACATATACATATATACATATATATGATTATTTTCTTGTATACGTTCAGGATTTATAACAAAATTCATTGGTACTTTTGGCGTATTTTCGCAGATTCTTATTTATATACGAACATAAGCTTATTCATGAATATAAATACCGTAGTGGCGTAGTTAAGAAGTGTCTTTTCAAATCTAGTGAATGGGAGTTAGTATTCAGTTTAGTTGAGGCCTGTCATGGCGCAAGGGCTACAAGGGTTCGATTCCCACTCGAGGAAATTAAATATTTAATATTTTTATTTCTTCTCTTTTGTAATAAGGTCAAGCACGTAGAGCTCGAAAGCGAAGAATGAAACGGAGTGTCTTACTGCTAGGTTTTTAAGTTTCCCTTGCCGTCCATGCCGTGTGCGGATAAAGCTTAATGCTGAAAATAAATGTTTTAACGTCGAGTTAGACACAAACATTACAGATTTAAGGTTAAAGTTTAAGCAAAATAAGTGACTTATCACTGGGTTATGTTGTCACAAAATGATTAAGATATGCAAATATGAACGAGAACCATGTTGGTATTTAGTTTAATATCTTTTAAGCGAAGCGCGGAAATGTTGCATTTTGGCGTACAATTATTTAATAACATTTTCAATATCTTTATTCCATATATACTTAAGTAAAGAGCAATAAAAATTATTACTATCGTAAAATATCATATGCACTTTACCAAAAATAAGTAAATTGCACACTCATTGCATTGGCTGTTAATTGAAAGCTTCAACGCGTGGTTCTCGTATCAATTATATACGACATCGTTAAGGCAAAAGCATAATGACATTAATATTATATTAACCTTTTACTTTGTGAGTGAAATTTGAAACAAATTTTAGAATAAATTATCAATATTTTGCAATTTTTTATGTACGTATGTAATTAATATTTTTATATCCTAGCTTTGAGTTCGATCAACACGCAATGTTTTGCGCAAAGTGGGTAAAAATAATTATCTTAATTGTAATGGAGTGACTTAACACAAATTTCCTTAGTTCCATTTGTCTTTATTACCATGTTTGGTAAAAAACATAATGTCAAAAAATATTACTTGAACAAGTCACATCGTAGACCACAAACAATAAATACTGAAATTTTCTTGTGTTGTTAAATAAAAACGCAGAGTTGATGTCCACCTCTCAGTACAAGAGCAGTAACTGGCGCACCGCATATAAAAAAGTGAAATTGGTAATAGTTCCCACTGGGCAACCTCACCAGGTCTCACTTTCCTTTATCCTATCCATTTGTTAGGAGAAAAATATAAAAATAAATTAAAAAAGCAAAAATATATCTTATTACTTTAATATAATTTAATTCTTCAATATTTATTGTAATAAATTAAGTGTACAAATATTTATTGAAAATATTTATATATACAAATACCTAAAGATTGTCATATAATTTAGTCCACAATACAACAACTTCAAACAAATCATGAATATCGCCTAACAAAGTGGCTATCAAAGTAGACTGTAATGGCCATAGGCAATTACTACAAAATAGCATTCTGCTCTACACGAACTGTTCGGTTTATTACAGTGAAAAATAGTCCAGAGCCTATAGAAATGTAAGGGTAATTCCAGTGTCGAAGGGAATTGTTCATATGAAATATGCCTTTTGCTTCACGCCCTGTCTTGCACGTAGCAAGTAGAGTAAACCTAGGAGTTTTCAACGGATAGCTGCATTGTATGTTGAGTAGTGGTATCAAGGTAATGAAAATATTAAACTTTTAACTTTCTAGGGTGGGATCAATCTATCAATATTTTATTATTATTATTATTTAACCATCCATATTATCATTACCATTACCATGATTACATGGGGCCAATTATGGGGCCGCTTTGGTGCAACGGTGAATATGTGGCTGTTACTGTCAGTTTTGGGATTCCATTACGTGGAGCGTTTAGTTTCGTCAGGGAATAACTCGAAAAATGAGCAGAAAATAATGATTGTAGTCCCATAATACGGAGTTTAACCTCGTATAAGCACAAATCACACCACGATATAACAAATATTTTACGTTGACGATATATCAAATATATTTTTTTTGTAAAAGTGAATAAACATGTATGAAAATGATGAAATGTACTAAACTTAATTAAGAACAGATGTGGACAAGTATCTGTCCATCAATCAATCCACCTGGACGTTAACATCAGTTATTTCAATCAACTAATAGACTTACTACCTACATAAATGATTATTTTGTATATCTATTCAATTCTTTTCCGAGAACAGTATTAAATAGGCGTAATAATCGTCGGGAGAGACTCTTCTAAAGTATTCTAGAGCCTATAACATAAAAATATTATCTTACTTGGGGCTTATATATATATATATATATATATATATATATATATATATATATATATATATATATATATATATATATATATATATATATATATATATATATATATATATATATATATATATATATATATATATATATATATATATATATATATATATAGAGTAAGAAAATTCTTCTTCTTAGCTTCACGCTGTATCCCGCACGAGGCAGGGTAGGCAGAGCGAACCCGGGAACCTACTGTTAAGACACTCCGTTCCAATTCCGTTCCCCACTTTCCGCCGAATTTGAGGCATTGCGTGTTGAGTGGCGGAACTCAACGCCGTGCTTTGCCTTATTACCAGAGCGAAGATATGATATATCAAATATTTAAATTGAAAATATTAAATATTTCATTTCCTCGACTGGGGATCGAACCCAGAACCTGTTACAGTCACACGCTTGTGCTGCTCATAGTAAGAAAATTAAAAAAATATATACATACTTGACACATTGTTTTCCTAGGGTATCACGAAAATGTCGACTACGATATTTATATATGTGTATAATCAATTGTTTTAAACTTTACAGAAGCGTAGGCACTGAGAGTCAATGAGAATTAAATAGCGAAATTCAACGCAGCGCCTGTATTACAAGACCGATAACATTACGAATAAAATAATTCGTCCCCCCTGAGTAAAGAAAAAAGCTCCTGAAAACTTTTCTCAAGTCATTAATTAAAGCAAAATTGCTTAACAATTTTATGATAAGGCGACGGAAAAGATAGACTACGAAATAGTAAACTGGGCTTAAAATTTTAACTGCTTCAGTCACGCGATCGCCTTCCGCCTCCGGGCTTACAGTGTTTGTACATTTGCATTTATTGTAAATGCATGGATTAAAGTACTTAATATTATATTTTTTTTTATATTATTAGTATTTTTATACAACCAGCCATCTTCAGGAACTTAATGAAAGGAAATTTTGTGTCTTATTTTTTAACATTACCTACTACCTTACAAATTTCAACATTCTATACATATCGCGCATTTTTCGAAAATTGGATAACATTTTTTTACGAATTGTCTTAATAATATTAATTTATATATTAATAGTATAAAGATTTCAGTTGCAGTATAAAGTGTTTAGTCGTTTTTTTAGCTTCACGCTGCATATGACATGCTAGGCAGAGGGAACTTGAGAATCGACTCTTAAGACACACCATTTCCGCCGAATTTGTGGCGTTACGTTTTGTTGAAATAATTAAAATAAAATTAATTGAAATACTAATACTAAATTTTTCATTTTCTCGAGAGGAGATGAAACCCACACGCATTTACAGACACACGCTTGTGCCCTGTGCTACGACAGGCATTTAAAAATGTATAGTTACTTAAAAATATATACAAACGATAATATATAATAAGCAGTATATATTATTTGTTTAACATATATTTTATTAACAAAGAGATTAAGTTCACAGTGGAGCAGTGAACCTGAGCTTGACTGTAACTCTCACTTGAATGATCAGTTTATTTTCAATTTCCTGCCTTCACCAGACAGAGCACGGTGTTAAGTTCCGCTACTCTGTACCAATTTTTGAGATATTGCATATGATATGCATATATATTCTTATATTATATATGCATATTGAGGCTACTGTCGTGGCGCAGCGGCACAAGCGTGTGACTGTAACCGACAAGTTCTGTGTACGATCCCCAGTCGAGGAAATGAAATATTTGATATTTTCAATTTAAATATTTAATGTTTCATTTCTTCACTCTGGTAATAAGGCAAAAGCGCGGTGTTGAGTTCCGCCACTTAACACGCAATGCCTCAAATTTGGCGGAAAGTGGGGTGGTGGTGTCTTAACACCAGGTTCCCGGGTTCCCTCTGCCTACCCTGCCTCGCGCGGGATACAGCCTGAAGCTGAAAAAAAAGATAAAAAAACTAAAAAAAAATGCATATTATATGCAATATCTCGAAAATTGTACAACTATTACGATGAGATAAAATATAAGTATAACTTTTATCTCAAAAGAGTTTATTAAAATATACTTCAGTATTCTTTAAAGCTCCGTTGTAAAATATAAGCTACAGGACTTAAACACGTTTTACAACAAAAGTAGCTATAATAAATATATTTCTCATACAAATGAAAACCGCTTTTTCTCTTGTCGTGTTTCACATTTACACGTAATACAAAGTATGTAAATAACGCTATTGTACAGTAAACCTTACGCATTATTAGAGTTCATAAATCACAACGTTTATTTTATTCATTCTAGTAAACATTTGTTAGGAAAAAGGTTGCATGTTAAATATTAAAACGAGTGCGTTCGTACGAACGAGCATAATTGTAGTTTAAAATTTTGTTGACGCAAGTTCAATGTAGACGTAAACAGTCTAGCTAGTTTGAAAGTTTATTTTGCTTTAATCTCTCGGATTTAGCGAGGTGCGCAAGATAATATTGTTTTATTTTCTGTTCTAGCTTCACGCTATTCTATACCTATTTATATCAGAAATCTTAATACATTATGTATTGAGTGGTGAAACGCAACGTATATTACATAATTTTTATATTATAATAACACATTATATAATGATTATTCCTACATTTTTTTTAAATAACAGAAAAATACGTTTAAACAAAGACTTACTTCTGCGTTAAGTAATTAAATATTATAAAACAAATATCAACTCTACACTGATTTTGTATTATTCACAGGTGCAAGAGGATGAATTAAGAGATTTTATTACAAGTGCCGGGTTACCGCTAAATTTGTTTACGTTCCATTTTGCGCGGCGTTCGCTGGAGAAATTATGATGTAATTTGTCCTACCTGCTAGCTGATGACCTTTTCATTATATTCAAGTGAATGTTATATACTAATATTTTCATTTCCTCACTCTGGTGACGAGGTATAGCCCGGCGTTGAATTCCACCACACGTAATAATTAAGAAATAATGCGAAATAGATATATCTTAATAGATAAGTAGTGTGTTAACCCAAGGTTCCCATGTTTTCTCTGCCTACCCTGCTATATCCAGGATACAGCGTGAAGCTAAACATGAATGATTATAATTATACCTAATGAATGTTTGAAAAGCAAAAAGGCTGCAATTTGCTCTATAATATATAAAGTAAAATTCTAACGCCCGTCGGCATCACTGTTATAAATTACGGTTAACTTCAACTGCTAAGTGATCTCATGACATTTATTTTCACAGCCTTCAAGATAATTGCCTTACAAATTTTTCACTTTTAACTCGGCGTTTTTGCTGTTATCAATCTTACTTTCGAAAACATTGTATTTATTTGCAAAAAAGAAAATGTTATGTCTAATGTCTTGTAAAAATATCTTTAGTAAAAACATCCATTTTACTATCGAAGAAATGTCTTCATTTTACATAAATTAGTTGTTCTACGGACATTTGCTAAGTATTAGTTCATGTTTTTTTCAGTTTCACGAAGTATCCCGCACATGGCCGAGTAGGCAGAGAGAACTTGGGAACCTAGTGTTAAGAAACAACGTTCCATTCCCCACTTTCTGCCGAATCAGTATCGTATTGTGTGTTGAGTGGCGGAACTTAACGCAGCGCTTTGGCTTGTTACCGTAGTAAATATTACATTTGAGTATATTAAATATTTTATTTTAAAATATTAAGTATTTTTTGAGTGGAGATCGAACCCACAACCTGTCACTTACAGTCACACGCTTGTGCCGCTGCACCACAACAGACCTCGAGGCTTCATAATACAAACTACCTAACCAAGATTTACTCATGTGTACTTACTTAATAACATGTTGGGAAAAACATGTAATGGTAATGATACACAGTAAATTTATGAATTCATTCTAACTAATGTACATAGAAAACGGATAAATATAAATGTACTCGCTTATACCGAAAAATTTTTCGTTTTCACTCACAAATTGCGCATCTGTCTTGCCGTAACGAATATTAATGATAACTGTTATCTCTGACATAAACTTTGTAGGTGCGATATCTTAGATTATTACAAAAATATTGTTAAGAAACGGGGTGGTAGGTACTATAGATATTGTGTATTCAAAATATATATTAACGTCTGCAGACCCTTAAACCTTATTTTTATATCTATTCTTTATCGTTTATATTAATTACAATATTATTTCTGAACACAATTAATAACTATGTTAAGAAAGGATTATTTTTATTATTACTGAGGTATATTCTAAATTCTTTCTCTTTTTAATCACCTGTAAATCAAGCAGAATTCAACACGGCTTTTTGTACCTCTCTATACTCGGCCTTACCGTTAAGGCCATAGTAATAATAATAATCTTTATTGTACACTCATAAAGAAAACAACAATGAAAAAGATAACAAAAAACAAAAATATACAAGAGGCGAACTTATCGCTGCAACAGCGATCTCTTCCAGGCAACCTTAAAGCATAGGACGTACCTAAAGGGAAGAAAAAGGTAGGGGTGTGAACATTAATTATAATAAATGTATACAGCAAAAACACATATCTTAAATATTAAATATCACTTAATTTATAAGTACGTATAAAAATAGAATAATAATAACGTAACTTTTTAATATATACACATATAAAATACATAAAGTAAACTTTGTAAAAATCTCCATAGATATGCTTACAACATAAATAATTTGTAACAATCGCATAAGAATTTCGAAGTAGCTTGGTGAGAATAGCTTAGTTGGTCAGAACTTTTGGACTGTTTTCAAAAGGCGCGGGTTCACATCCTGCTTCGTTCAAATTTTTATAAGTTTTTAAATTTAGTATTTACTTTTACTTTCTCACCTTACTGTGGAATAACACTTTAGAAATAGTAAAAATGTACTCAGTTTCAAGAGTCACTTAAAAGTGATTATAAGTCTTGCACGTCTGATATTCAGTCGTAAGGCATTTCATAGTCGACAAAAAACGAGTGTGAAGGATTTTTTAAAGTAAATTTTTAACAAAATTCAGATGTTTGGGATGAGTTCACTACAGACATCCAAAACGCTCTTTAAAAAATATTGGATCAAATAGAACACATTAAAGAAGATGGTGAATATTCCTGCGATGTCAAATTGAGAAACACTTAAGCTTTTTACGGAAGTCTTTTATTTATATTATATATATGGTCGTACTTTTTTTTATCCAAAGATGAACCGAACAGAAAGATTTTGTCGCCGCTCAAGCTTATTGAATTGCTCCTCTTTTAAATCAAGATAACAAAAATCTGCATAGTCAAGAATTAGAAAATATATAAGGACAGATTGTGTTAATATGTCTTTGGTTGGGAATCTAATGTTAAGACAATTCCCCATTTTTCGGCTTATTTTTGCCTTTGTCTTATTACGAGAAATAGCTATATGAAAATACCACAGTATTTACCCATTGACCATTAAATCGATATCCTTCTAAAATTTCCTTCTCGATATAAATATAAACTAGCTACAAGGTTTAATCCCCGTAAGTAGACTAAAGTGTTTCTAACAACTCTTTGACGACTTGCCAATCCTCGCGAACCACAAAACCAAACTATTGAGCGGCGGACACATCGATGAAAATAGGAAATTTATCTTGTTTTACATTTTTCTTATTTAGATCCTGCCCAGACCTAATAAATTCACAGTAAAAAAGTTTTAGTTTAAGGCCAGTCGTAGCGCAGGGGCACAAGCGTGTGACTGTAACCGACAGGTTCTGGGTTCGATCCCCAGCCGAGGAAATGATATATTTAATATTTTCAATTTAAATATTTAATGTTTCATTTCTTCGCTCTGGTTACCAGGCAAAGCGCGGCGTTGAGTTACGCCACTCAACACGCAATACCTTAAATTCGGCGGATAGTGAGGAACGGAAGTGGAATGGAGTGTCTTAACACTAGGTTCCCGGGTTCCCTCTGTCCCTCCCACCCCGCCGATTTGAATTAAACTTTTTTTTTGTTTCACGCTGCACCCCGCCACGTGCGGGGCGTGAAACTAAAAAAAGTTTTATTCAAATCGATTTAATAGTTTAGAATATGGGCTGTCGCGTCGCAGCGACACAAGCGTATGATTGTAAATACGACAGGTTGTGGGTTCGATGTCTACTCGAGCGAATGAAATATTTATAATTTCAATTTAAATATTTAATGTTTTCATTTCTTCGCTCAGGTAACAAGGCAAAGCGTGACGTTGAGTTCCGCCACTCAACATGCCTTAAATTTGGTGGAACGTAGAGAATGAATAGAGTGTTTTAACACTAGGTTCCTAAGTTACCTATACCTACCCTGCTATTGGTGGGATACAACGTAAAAAAAACAGTAAAGTGTTGTGTACCAGCTTTAATTGTATATAGTAGTTCAAAGTTTATAACGGCAATTACAGAAGAGGTTATAAAACGAATTTCACTGAGTCTTAATTAGTTTTCGAAGATAAACGATCCGTGATATTAAAATGTAAATATTAGTTTTATCACGTTTATGTAAATTTAACTTCAATATTTGTTATCGACAACATTGATGGCGCGGTGTTGAGTTACGGCACTGAAAGAAAAGAATAAGTAGAGATCGCAAATATTAAAACACTTGTTAAGGCGGTTGTGGTCATATCATTATAATATACTTTTAAATGTGTAAAAAAATATTTTTGGAAGTAGGGTTTAAAGAAAAACATAATATGCCAACTGTAAAAAATTTTACAGGACCATTGAAAGACAAATAAAATCACCATTTAATTTATATTGCTGGTGTCTATAAAATTTAAAAGTTGGAGATACGCTTCACAAATACACGGAGAAATCGATAAAAAAATATAATATATAAAAATAATAAGTAATATATAAAAAAATATTGTAAAATTTTCCTTTTTTGATATCGGTTAAGTTAAGTCGGTTAGTGTTTTGCTATAGCAGATCAAAATCACAAAGTGTTTACTTTACACTACTGCATAATAAACTATGAAAGCTAAGCTGATAAATTTCTTGCTAATAGTTCTCATAGTGATGCTAACGTGGCGCACTTGGATTTACCCTGACCATAGATTATCCATAAGCAGACAAATCTCAGAACTCCTTCTGAGAATGTTTATATTTCAAAATAAGCGAAGTTCCGGATATAGATTAGTTTAAACAAATGATCTGTTGAATTTTGAGGCATTGTGAGTTGAGTGATGGAACTGAACGCCACTTTTTTTCCACCTTTACTATAGCGTGAAAATGAAAATATTAAATGTTTCATTACCTTAAGTACATATGAATGAAATTCACATCCTGTAACGCTTACAAGTCGTACAGTTGTGACTCTGCGCCACGATTGGCTATCACATTTTTTTTTCGTTATTCTTTTGTCTGTTTTTATCAGATTTGATATTAAATAAGATCGAAAAAATTCGACGTCGCGAACACATCGCTTATTTTTTTTTATGGACAAGACACAGCAAACGAGCGTACGGGTCACCTGTAAGTGATTACCGTCGCCCACGACCCCGTGTAACTCCCTCCCCGTGTAACTCACCTTTAACGCTCCTGTAGCTTCTCAAGCTACAGGAGCGTTAAAGGTGGATTGGCACCAGGGCCCGGGTTTACTCAATGCGTAACGCAGTGGCCGAAGCCACTACTTATCACCGGTTTTAAATCCCGGGGGTGGTAACGATCCGGCCGAGTCTGCCCATGTGTGTTGTAATTGCTGATAACGTGACTCTACCACACGTAATTTAGTCCACTCTTATGACAACATCATTACCAAGGTATTCCTATTCTATGCCGGAATCACACAGCATGAAATATATCGCTTTATGCTATTAACAGTTAAGGTTTTATATGAATATTTTTTGCCACACAAATTATTGAGTATGGAAATTTACAATTTATATGTAAACACCTAGTCTTTTATTAAATTTATATGTTTATAAACGATTATCAATGCAAAAATAATTTATTCATTAAAACGACCTAAGAAAAGGACAAAGATAAAATAAGAAAGAACATCTCTTATGTTACTTTCCTAAGTCATATTTTCTATAGTCAAGTATGTTTTATATATAAGAAAAACACCTTTATTTGATTGCTTGCCGCAACTCGTAAAAGAAAATTATTTTCTACGAAACAAGGACCAGGAGTTTACTCTTACATGTAATGTTAGTAAACTATCCACAAAATGTGTTTACGTGAATCGTAGACCGAATTACTGTTTTTTTGAAAATATTTTTAATTATATATTTTTTTTGGCTACAGTAGGTAGGGAACTTGGGAACCTAATGTTAAGACACTTCTTGCGTTCCTCGCTTGTCGCTGAAATTGAGGCATTACATGTTGAGTGGCGGAACTCAACATCGTACTGCGCCTCGTTACTAGCTCGAGAAAATGTAATATAAATATTTGATGTCCTCAGGTGAGGATCGATCCCACTAACAAAATAAAGCCTCTAAATTATGAAAAGAAGAATTAGTATTGCTTAAATTTGTAGTACATGCTATGTTTTTATATATTTAAATGTAAAATGTATTAGTATTAAGACGCCGCCTTTCCTACTTTCAGCCCAATTTCCACATATTGTGTGTTGAACGGCGGAAATCGAAGCCACGTTTCGCCTTGCCAGAACGGAAATGGTAAAAATCATCATCATTACCTCCGTTGTCTATGGAATTCATTACTATAACCATGCTTTTAGGCAAATGATAGTAACCGAGAATAAATATTTATAAAAAAAAAAATTTAAATCCCATTAAAAATGTACCCTCCAAAATCACAAATCCACATTTTACTAACTAAAACCAAGAATGAGATCCTGTTTAAGACGTTCATTAATAACGTTTGATGTGTTTACGCTGGCCGGAAGTTATTTGCGATAGGTTGTTTAGATAACTGCAGGAGTGCTCCAACGTTGAAATGTTAGGTTTGTTTAGATTTAAATACTTTGCTTTTAATAGACCTTTGCTAGTAAAATTAAATTATACTATATTGGATACCTGTTAATATAAAAAGCTGTCCAATATGTGTCATAATTTTTCTATCACCATATTAAAAAAACTGGTTAAGTGCGAGTCGTGCTTCGATGTAGGACTGTAGACCTATAGATATTTGATATTAATTTCAGCCTAATTTCAATCTCAAGTTCAATGCTCATGCCAGATAAAAAGACACATAATAAAGTGATAAGGGTTCCATTATTACCTTTTGAGGTACGGATCCCTAAAAATATACCAAGACTTCTAATTATATGAAAAACTATACAGTATTGAATAGTAAATAGAATCCTTATTTGGCGAAGTAATCAAGATTCTCATTATCGAAACAGCCTTCATCCATCACATAGCCGATGAGATAACTTTCAGCTGTTTATTGTTGCATCTTAGAAGTTGGGTCAGGCGGGATTAATTAATGACAAGAATAAATAAATAGTTTATATTAATGAGTGACTGGCGTATGTGCGGTATATGTTAAACTTATTCAGTCAAAGTTATGTTTGTACTGAAATAATTAAAATAGTTATGGACTGGTATGACCACTTCCAACTTAGTATTTTGTTCATACTCAAAAGTCGAAAGAGGAACAGAGTGAGATATGTATAACACATGCAAGAAATATAATCTTTTTTTCTGTTGACAGTTCAATTCTCATATTTTATTTCACATAGCATAGTAGGAAGAGAGATTTTATTATCAAAACACTACGATATCTTTTTTTATATAAATTAGAGATGTTGCGTGTTGAGGAGCGGTACCTAACGCCGTGGCGTACGAAACAATCAAACAATATTAAGCATGGGTGAATGTATTTTCCGCATATGTATTATATACACGGAAAATACAGAACAAAAATATTTCATTTACAACAGTAAAGTTCAATGGTTTATAAAGTGTGGCAATAAATATATTTCATCCGGAAAATAAAAGCTCGCCACTTAGCGGAAATTTTGAGCGGACAAAATCAACGTAATATAAACGTAAACCCAGTTTTATTACGTGGCATTTTTTTTAATAATACTTTATTACATTCATAGATATATTATATACACACCTTTATAGCATGAGGACTTAAATATTAACTGCGTGTTTTGTTGTGGAACTCAACGCCGCAGCATTGTTCGTTACCGAAGCGAGAAAATGATAATAAAATAAATACTCTATGTGAGAGTATATTTAAATTATAATATTCCATTTATATTATGTACTAGCAACCCGCCCGCGGCTTCGCCCGTTTAAATTACACTATTTTGTTTACTAATCTCAATTGCTTTGTTAATTATAAACTGACATTTAGTTTTATCTATCAGCCGATTTAAATAAAACAAATATCCAATGTTAAAGAAAAGTTGCCAAAGAAAGAAAAGTTGTTTTTGAGATTAGCGCGTACAAACGCACAGACAAACAGACACAGAGGCTAGCCTATTAATATTTACAAAAAAATAGAGGTAATAAAAGGACAAAGTTGAGGTAGTCATCGTTAAATCTTCTACTGTCTCGTATGGCGCATCATATGCTGTACCGTTGTGAATATAAATAATAAATGATGACTGTTGATCTTTATTAGTATCTGTATTTAACTGTCAGATTTGCATATAAGATATCTCTCTGCCTCTTCCGCCAGGGATTTAGCGTGAAGCTAAGTGAAGTGAAGTGGATTTAATAAAACGAACTCTGGCCTTCAATTTTAGCATTTACGCTTGTATACTAAAACTAAAATATTTTTTTCAGTTTCACGCACATTGCCATGTTGCGCGTGCGGGTAGGCAGAGCAATTTGGGAACCAAGTATTGAGACATTCGGTACCTTTCTTCACTCTCCGTCGAATTGGAGGCATTGCGTGTTAAGTGGCGGCACTCAACGCCGAGGTTTGCATCGTTACAGAACGGAAAAATAAAAAATATTTTTATTTTATATTTCCAGTGATGAAAACATTAACTATTTCATTGGTTAAAGTGGGGAACAAACCTACAGCCGGTCGGGTGTGGGTTCACAGTCGAAAGGCCTCCTAAAACTACATAATAAAAATTTATTTATTTTTACTTTCTTATTAAAGTGTTAACATACCAATATATAACAGTATAAAGAATCCAAGTAATACTCAGAGCTTTAAGTAGTAGTCTCTTGAAACTTTCTAAAATACTTGGAAGTACGTACAAAAGGAAGACTTCAACAAAGAAACTCCAATTTCGTACAGGTCTGATTTTCAAAGTTTTTGCTGTACGCCAATAGTATGCGAATATTTTCGCTTTTAAAATATCAATGAGAATGTTACCAGACTTAGAGAAAATTTCATCACTGGCTGATATAGTATTGACAACCTTATCTGCCAGATAAGCATTTTTTTACGTTGTTGACGTCCCTTCATCTATTACGTGGGTAATTTTTGTCTACCAGATTAGTTCTAAGGAAATTTGATGGTGAAACAGAAAACAGTACAAGCATTCTGCCTTTGAGATAGTATTAATTGTCTGATTACTATCTGAAACTTTATTCTCAGCCGGTGGAACTTTTTTTTTAATATTATAAAGTATATAGTATACTAAATATTATAAAGTTTTTTATCAACTAAGTAGTAGAGGAGACGGAGATAACCAAGAGTCACTTCAGATATTGTGTATGGAAGGGTGAATATTAATGCCACTTTTCACTTTGCCGTAGCGTGGAAATCAAAATAGTTCATTCCACCGGATGGGAATTCACAAGATTCGAGCTAAGTGTCTTTTTGGCACTTATTTACTGTGTCAGAATGGCATCTCTTATTATTCTATTGATTTCGAAACGTAAATATATTATTGATACTACTTCCATAGTATTATGTATTACGGCATTTTACTTTGGTGTAATGCAGCCAGTATTATGCCAATCTTTTTCTAGCAGAAGCGGGCTATTCACGCAAAATATAAGTTAGGCCCTAAGGATTTTTTAAGGGAAAGGTTTAAAAAAATTACATATTTACTGTTGCAACTCAATACATTTTTGAATATGTTATGTATGTTAAGAATAATATTAATAAATTTACTAAAATCGGTGATGTACATAATATTAATACTAGAAATAGGCTTTAACTTAGTGCGCCCGTAACTCGATTGCATCGAATCCATGTCTATTTTATGGGTCAGGATGTAGGATCGCAGAAAACGTCCAAGAATTTTCTATTTCACAATTTAAAAAAAAGTTGTGAAAAGACGATTGTGTGTTAAAAATTATTACCAAATTATCGATTTTATAAATGATAACATGCCTTGGGAATAAAATACTCACTCCAGGCTATTTTAAATGTATCGTTATCACTTACAATAATATGATGTAAAGCTGAGTTTCTTTCGCAGGTTCTTCTCAAGTCTGAGCCAGTTCACTTTAGTGAAGCGGTGGTAAATTGTTTGACGCTCAAAAAAAGAAGCGTGTAACTTCTTATTTTGAATGAAATCCTTAAATTTAATATTTGAATTTGATATTTTTTACATCAACATTTCGAAATTAGCTGTATTTTCTTTAACAACTAATGGCGATTATAGGTTCATTTTTGGTACAATATTTTGTCCAGGCGAGATAATATTAATATAATAATTATTATTTCTTTCTTCGCTCTGGTAACAAGGCATAGCACGAGGTTAAGTTCTCAACACTCAATATGTATTCAAAAATAGAGAGTGAAAGTGTTTGTGGGAAAAACTGTATTATTACTAGGTTTCCATGTTTCGTTTGCCTATCCTGCCGTCCCACACACAACAGCGTAAGCCAGAAAAATCAAAGATAAACAAAAATAATTTCGTCGCGGCAAAATTTGACTGTAAACACGATGATTCTAAGTTTAATTCAGACTCAGAGGGAGTATTTTTTTTCCTCTCTTTACCAAAACTTTAATTTTATTTTATAGTGTCGTAATTTGATTCCGCACTTGTTGTGGTAGGCGAATGGAACCATTGAGACACTTCAAATATGCGTTAAGTATTGCATTTCCTTATGTCAAACCCACAAGCTGGCCCCCTTACTGAAATAATTGAAGCTACTTTTATTGAAGCAGGTTACCTAATTGAGGACAACTAACAAATTATGCATATTAATGTCATTCACGCGTGTCTTGTGTAAGCTTTTTTACAGAAATACAGCTGTCATAAATATAAATATACAGGCTTTGAACTAGTTTACAAGTTTTTTGATACCGCAACGTAAACTTTTTGTTATGAAAACACAAAAGGCTCGCGTTTTAGAAGTGAGTTTATGACTTTGGCAAAGCTAGTTGGTCTCATGCCTATCTGCGATAAAGAATAGTGCTACTACACAAGCGCATTCTACTTTTTTATTTAACGGTAGATGAATAAAAAAATATTTTTATGTTCTTTTATCTTATTTTAAATAATCAAAATAGTATAATTTTATATATTATGATAAAAAAACACGATAGTAAAAACATGTACGTGAGCAGACAGTAATCGGAACTCAACGCCATGCATTGTATGGTTAGCAAAGCAAGGAACTGAAAACATTAAATACTCCCTGTATTTAATGTTTAAACATATATCTCCGTTATCCATCTAAAATATCTTTTTAATCAGGTCAATAGTTCAAAAACCTTAGCTACTGTACGACGTGAAAGACAATGGAAGACATGAATGAGGTCTGGAACTGAGTACTTAGTGCTGATTCTACAGCTATAACGCAGTAGTTAGAACCATAGCTTTTAGATGAACAGTAAAAACTAGAAAAAGGACATTTTTTACTTTAAAAAATACTTTTACGTTGCTATACTCTTCTTAATATAATGAATGTTTATGTTATAAATAAAAAAACACTATTTTTATTTGAATTTTAGCCATAAAATTTTAACAAATAGTAACTGTAAATCTGTCTGTGGCTGCTATAACTTTGATTTCTAACTAGCAACTCGCCCGCCACTTCGCCCGCTTATATTACACTGTTTTATTTTCTAATTTTAATTACTTTCTTGTTCTATAAAAATTTTTTCGCTATAAAGACAATATCTATACATTTCAAACTACAACTTCTGCTAATTGTCGAATTAAATATTAAAAATTGATCGATTTCTTTATTTGTTAATCGATTGAAATAAAACAATATTAGTATATTTTCCATGTAAAGAAAGTGATCAGTTACAATTTTTTTATAAGTGAAGATTCTGTGAAGTTAATATACAGATTACAAGTTTTAGACGAGATGTCAAATAATATTTTTATCTATTATCTTTAAGATTAACACAATATATCCAATTTGAGCGGAAATTTTGGGACAGAGTGTCTGACCACTATAGTCCCTTTTCGTATAACAGGGGCTATATAATCGAGAGTTAAGCTCAAGAAAAAATACCATGCGACATAACATAAATTATCATCACACAAAATTTATTATCGCAGGCTGATTAGTACTAATAAATATTTATTAGATCTGCATGATTTTTGCGCAGCTGCTATGTTTATTGGGGCGTATAATACTATTTATTGTTTGACTACTTTATATGATTCATTTGTTTAGAGTAAAATGTTTGCATTAGAGTAAAATGTTTATAATAAACAAAAAATATTATTATCTTCAATATGTTATTAATGTACATAATTTGGTGAAGAAATATTCTGATGAGAAGTACTTAAAGAAAAGAAGAAAGAAGAAAGAAGGAGTTATATCGGCTATGTTATATAACCGACATATTTTAATAAAAATAATCAAATTCATCCATTCATTCAAAAAAAAATCATTCATTTTAATAAAAATATTCGAAAACTTCACTATCTGTAAAGACTTTCTTAAAACCCACCAATTTACATTTTAGAGGCAATTTGCATTTGCTCTTTAAATCTGATTTACATTTCATCTCGTCTTCCGTGAATTTCAAGGTCCTTGAATGCTTGAGATCTTTCTTAATGATAAGCTGGTAAGTATTCTGTTGGACACTGTTTGCGAGTTATATTGCATATTTAGATTAAATTATTTTTTTAGAGAGGCCTGTCGTGGCGCAGCGGCACATGAGTGTAACTGTAACCGACAGATTCTGGGTTCGATCCCCAGTCGAGGAAGTGAAATATTTAATATTTTCAATTGAAATATTTAATGTTTAATTTTTTCGCTCTGGTATTAAGGCAAAGCGCGGCGTTGCGTTCCGCCACTCAACACGCAATGCCTCAAATTCGGCGGAAAGTGGGGAACGGAAGTTGAACGGAGTGTCTTCACACTAGGTCCCGGGTTCCCTCTGAAAAAAAAAAAATTTAGACGATATATTAAAAAACAGTATTCACCTACGGACAGCTATATATTTCGGATATCAATAATTATTGTAACGTTTTTAATTAAATTTTAACTAATCGCTAAATTGGAAAAGGTATATTTCATTTAAAACAAAATTGATAATCTTCATATGGACTTAAGTTTCGTGGACAAACATAAACATACACGGTATATCGCGCAAACAACTTAATTGATGATTTTATTTATTTATATTGTATTTTAATAAATAAATAATTATATTTTAATATTGTATAAATTTTAATGCTATCGAAACTTATAAAAAATATATAAAAGTTAAACGACTGATCTGATTTTTGACGCCACCCCAAAATGAGGGTTATTGGGTTATGTGCATTATTATATTTATCCATTATTTATTTTTACAAGTTGGTATAACTATATCGCATATGGCAGAGTAGGCAGGGGGAACTGGCTGAACTCAACGCCGCGATTTGCCTTGTTACTGGAGCGAAAAAGAGATGACAGTAAATATTTTCAAAAATATTAAATTTTCTCGAATAGGGATCGAACCAATATAATCAGTTGCTTAGTTACACGCTTGTACCTCTGCGCCACAAAAGATCTTAAATATTTTTACTATGTTTTAAAGTGTTATTCCACACTTAGGACAGAAAATACTAAACTTAAATTTAAAAAGCGTACAAAAACTTTGAACGAAGCAGGATTTGAACCTGCGCCTCTGGAAAACCGTTTCAGCGCTCTGACCAACTAACGAATGGCTTAGTTGTTAAATTTAAAAAAAAAATAAGTTTAGTATCTTAAATATTTTATATAATAAACTCAAATAAATAACAATAATACTGGATAATATTAAAAAAAATACCAAAAGTGGCTGTTTTGTTGTGATTATTTTGAAGTAAAAATGGATTCATTCAATATTTATATCATTTTCATAGTAAGATTGACTGATGACCAAATGTATAAGAATGTTGAATGGACTAACTAACGTCATGCCTCGTTTATCAATGGGATATTTAAAATATTATTATTCCCTTGAGTATGAACCAGACTTAGACTTTTAGTCCCACAGCGATGGCCTTATTTTTGTAAGTTCAAGACGCAGCATTTCTTTAGAATCAATAAGATTTTTAATTTCAATTGTTACCGTATTTTAACGTTATAAACATATTTTTACCATTTTTCATTTTATCACAGTATTATGTCAAAAAAGCTTTTATACTTACGTCATAACAGTGTTATATATATCATGTATAATATAATGTACATGGTTTGGGACAGCTTCTGCTCTAACTATAGGTTCAATTTTGATTTGGGGTCATTACTTTTGTTTTCTTTTCAAGTTATAGTGTATTGTTATTGCCACTCAAATATCTTGGTATCCGACGAAAAGCGAAGATAACAAAGAATTGCACGTGATAATTCTTTTTCTCTAGGAGAGTTCCTATATGTGTGATAATATTTAAGTGTTAAAATTTACCTATTTTTTTTTATTTCAATTTCATAACCTAATTAAATACATATAATTAATACTTATAATAATAAACTACAACCACTTCCTGCTGAATTATTGAGATATCACGTGTTAAATGGCGAAAATTACCCTGGCGATTTGCCTCGTTATTACAGCACAGAAATAATAATATAAAATATTTCATACACGCGAATGAGAATCGAAGCCATAACCATCGCGTTATAATCGCACTCTTGTGCCTTTGCGCTACCTCGGCTCATACTTTACTTCTAAATCTAGAATTATTATAAACACGCAGCGACCACTGTAGGTACATACATTAATTTATTTTATATAAAAATGTGGATTAAGTTTGGTTGTGAGGGTTTCCTCGATCTCTCACATCCCTCACCCTTTATATCTTATAACCTAAATAGAATATATTTAACTTAACAAACAAAAAAATAAGATTTTTTATAGAACAGTGTATTCAATAATACTTATATATAGGTGCGGTCTAAAACGTTTGTGTTGTTACAAAAGGAGCTTTGTCGAAGCTCAGAATAAGCTTTTAACAGGCTGTTACTACATTGATAAAGCTCATATGATTGAGCTTTTGGATCTAAGTATGACGTTTGTTTGTTTGAAATGTATAGAGATATTTATGTAGGTGTATATGTTTAAATAAAATGTCATTTTATATTCATATTTCATTTGTAACTTTGTGTGGTTCTTAATTATGCTATTTTAAATTGTTTTTTTCTTTCTTATTTTGCTGTCATTTCATAATTAATTTAATGAAATCCTAAGATAGCTAATTGATTTTTTTTTTAATTTGTGGCCACTGTGGTGGTGGTTCGGCTACAAAACATGTAATACCTTATTCGGTATAAAGAGCGGACCGGAACGGAGTGTTTTCATACCAGGTTTCCAAGTTTCTATTCCTACCCTGCCATGTGCAGATTACAACATTATATTTCAATTTGCAATGAGAAACACGACAACACGCAATGCCAAATCTTGAAAGTTAGAGAGAATACACGGAACAGAGGTCTGACTGAGTATACAGTCTTTTTTCTCTATATCTTGCTTCATACGGGATACACCGTAAAGCAGACTATTAATAATAATATGATTTCACTATGATAAATAACTACTACTATTTCTAATATTATAACAGTACGAAAGTTTCTACATAATATAACAGTTTACCAAATTCCATTTAAAGTTATAATGATGTTTGCTGAATAAACGTGAACGGAATAAAGTATTTTAAACCGCTTCTAGTACACACAGATATTTTTATTAATTTAGAAAAAATCTAGCTTGCCATTCTACGGGACTATGGGCACAAGTAGGCGATTGTAAACGCGACAGGATGTGGGTTCAATTCCCACTTAAGGAAATGAAATAAATAATAATTTCATGTCCTCGCTCTGGCAACAAGGTAAAGCGTGGCATTGAGTTCCGCTTCTTAACACGCATTGATTCCATTTTTCATTCGGAAAATTGGAAATGAATGTATTTTAATGGAAAAAGAGTGTCTTGACAAATCCAATTACTTACCTTTAAACAAAATCAGAAAAAAATAATACAATATACAAGACGCACTATAATTGGAATTTATAGGAAATTTTAAAAGTATTTGTATAGGTCACAGGTCCGTTGATTAATATATTTAAATCTGATTTCTATAATAAGTTAATCCGTCATTGGACGCCGTCAAGGCGCATTTGGTTACGTGACAGCTTTGAATTTGATTCTCAGCCGGGATAATTAATTAATTCATTGATATTCTCGCTGGTAATAACAAAAAGATATGCATATGTATATGTGTAGATTGCGAGTATGTCGCAATATACACATAATGTCTTACCCTCTCAACATTGCGATGGTATCTTAAAATTTATCATATTTTAAATTCAAAAGAATCATATTTTTTTTCAGCTTCACGCTGTATCCAGCACGGACGGAACTTGCGAGCCTAGTCTTAAGACGGTCCATTCCATTCCCAACTATCGTAATAATATAAATTAAAAAAAAGATTAAAAAATCGTAAAATTAAACCAAACACTATTGTTAGTTAAAATTAAGTCTATTTACGTGAGCTTTGACGTCATGCAACACGCAACATTTCAATTTATTGCACGCGGTTAATCGTAGAACAAAAACAGTTTAGCTTCTAAAACCACATGCCCGTCGAGCGATGAATGCTACTAATTATGAAGCCCTCGTGGCGTGGTAGTACAGCGTCTGACTGTAATCGCTATGGTTGTAGGTTTAATTCCCAAATATTATCATTCTGTTTTTGTAGACAACGCGGCGTTAAGTGCCGCCACTCAACATAAATTTCGAAAATTGAATAAAGAATATTTAAAAGAGTGTTTTAGAAAGAGGTTTTTTTTTATGGAAGAGACGGCAAACGAGTGTACGGGTCACCTGATGGTAAGTGATCACCGTCGCCCACGGCCCCGTGTAGCTCCAGAAGAGCTACAGGAGCGTTGCCGTCTTTTAAGGTGGATGGGCACCGGGGCCCGGCATTACCTAATGCGAAACGTAGTGGCCAAAGCCACTACTTAACGCCGGTCTTAAATGCCGGGGGTGGTAACAATCCGGTCGAGTCTGCCCATGCGTGTTGCCATTGCTGGCAACGTGACTCTACCACACGCACTTTAGTCGCCTCTTACGACACCATCAGTACCAGGGTGATTCTATTCTAAGCCGGGATCACACGGCAAACGATTCTCCCTACTGGCATTACAACAGAGAAAAATCTAAATTAAATAGCTAAATATTCAGCCTTACTGATCATAAAATGAAGTAATTCTACATGAATTACATATTTAAAACTATGAATATTCTTGTATTGAGGCCTGTCGTGGCACAGAGGCGTTCGACTATTAAGGCGATTCGACGTCGCGTTGTCGATTCAACTCGAACAAATGAAAATCAAATATTTTCATTTCAATCAGCAAGGCAAAGCGCGGTGTTGAGTTCCGCCACTTAACACGTAATGCCTCACCTACCCTGCCATGTGCGGGATACATCGAGAAGCTAAAACAAAAAGCTAACGTATTAATAAAAAATATCTATATTGGCATTAAATACGTTTGGTATTAAAAAGCAAACATTGAACTTATGCAAAGTCAATTGGTTGCAGTAATACGTATAGTACAAGTTTATTATGATTTATTGGTTGCAAGAGTAAATGAAAGCTAACGCTTTGTGAATAACAAAGTCTGTACACAGTTCATATTATTTATTTTTATATATATTTTATGTTGTAAAAATAATAAAGACTTTTCTTTAAGTTTTACACTGTATTCCATACGTTGAGGTGCTTTCGTGTCTAACTCGCGGAATTCTACGCCGTGCACTGTTGTTGTTACCAGAGCGGTGAAATCTTATAATTCATTTCCCGGAGTGGAAATTGAACCCACAAGCGTAGTTCATACTTATATTTACGTTTCTAAATATGCATAGATATGCATACATATACATATATATATATATATATATATATATATATATATATATATATATATATATATATATATATATATATATATATATATATATATATATATATATATATATATATATGTATGTATATATATATATATATATATATATATATATATATATATATATATATACATATATGTCGTAAGAGGCGACTAAAGTGCGTGTGGTAGAGTCACGTTGCCAGCAATGGCAACACGCATGGGCAGACTCGACCGGATTGTTACCACCCCCGGCATTTAAGACCGGCGTTAAGTAGTGGCTTTGGCCACTACGTTTCGCATTAGGTAATGCCGGGCCCCGGTGCCCATCCACCTTAAAAGACGGCGACGCTCCTGTAGCTCTTCTGGAGCTACACGGGGCCGTGGGCGACGGTGATCACTTACCATCAGGTGACCCGTACACTCGTTTGCCGTCTCTTCCATAAAAAAAAAACCTAGTTCTAAAACACTCTTTTAAATATTCTTTATTCAATTTTCGAAATTTATGTTGAGTGGCGGCACTTAACGCCGCGTTGTCTACAAAAACATAATGATAATATTTGGGAATTAAACCTACAACCATAGCGATTACAGTCAGACGCTGTACTACCACGCCACGAGGGCTTCATAATTAGTAGCATTCATCGCTCGACGGGCATGTGGTTTTAGAAGATAAACTGTTTTTGTTCTACGATTAACCGCGTGCAATAAATTGAAATGTTGCGTGTTGCATGACGTCAAAGCTCACGTAAATAGACTTAATTTTAACTAACAATAGTGTTTGGTTTAATTTTACGATTTTTTAATCTTTTTTTTAATTTATATTATTACGATAGTTGGGAATGGAATGGACCGTCTTAAGACTAGGCTCGCAAGTTCCGTCCGTGCTGGATACAGCGTGAAGCTGAAAAAAAATATGATTCTTTTGAATTTAAAATATGATAAATTTTAAGATACCATCGCAATGTTGAGAGGGTAAGACATTATGTGTATATTGCAACATACTCGCAATCATATATATATATATATATATATATATATATATATATATATATATATATATATATATATATATATATATATATATATATATATATATATATATATATATATATATATATATATATATATATATATATATATATTTATATACCTTAAAGTAAAGTAATACGCGCAACGTGTTCCCTTAATGATGATTAACTCTAATGATCTTGATACATAATCTCCCTAATTGATTAGCTAAAATTAGTTACACATCAATGTGCTTACTTTACTGCATAGAACCGACAAATTTAATTGTTAATGTATTTTTTTTTCTTTTTCAGCTTCACTCTATATCTCGTACATTGTAGGGAAGGCACAGGAACTTAAGAATTTAGTGTTAAAACACTCCGTTCCATTGCGTGTAGAATCATGGATTTTAACGCCGCGTTTTGCTATATTGCCAACGAGAAGAAGTGAAAATATTAAATGTTATACTTGTAAAAATGTTTTAATTATAGTTATATTAGGGTGGGCCAAAATATATTTTTTCATATGATACCATGAAAGAATCTTACATCATGACCAAAAAAAATCTGGTAACGTTTGAGGTCTTTATATTAATATTAAGTGGTGATTTGTAATTTTTGATTTACCAATTAATTAAGACTGGAATAGCTTTTTTATTTTCTTCGGATTTTTTATGCGTATAAATGGATAATTGTCGAGTAAAAACAAAAACTTATTCTTGTTGAGAATTTGACGATCTACAAAAAAGGTCAAATATATTTTTTTGCTAGGTTGACTTCATTAAAAGATATTCGATGTTTAATGAGAATTCATAATTGTAAAAAATCGTATTTACAATTATTTGAACATTATTATTAAATAATGCCTCAAATGTATTTCTTATTCGATAATTTCATTGTAAATTCGAGAAGTATTAAAAGATGCCGCTTCTTATTTGATACTATACGAAGAGTCAAGTGCGAAAAAAGTAGCTATTAGGTTTGAGGAAATAATTACTTTCTTTAATTCAGACATAGTGAAGTCTTGATTTTTTTTATATAAGTGAGAGAAAATCTATATTTCTAGATATTTTTTTTTATATAATAATAAAGTTCAAAAATAATAATGTCTTTGATTTTCGCGATTGTTACACATTTTAAATGGAACACTTTTAACCGGATTACTCGCATATATAGATTGTTAAACATTTTTTATGGAAACCCGACGTTTCGAACACTTTACTTTGTAAAAAGTGTTTCATTTAAAAAGTTCAAAAAGTACAACTTTTTTTGCAATTATGAATTGGAATTAAATACTTCGAATAACTTTTAAAGGAGTCAAAAAACCATATTAGATCATTTGTAGATCGTCAAATTCTCTACAAGGATTCTGACAGTTATTTATTTATACGCATAAAAAATCCAAAGAAAATAAAAAAAATATTCCTATGCTATTTAAATGGGAAATCAAAAATTACTTCTAAGTATATTGTAAGTACATTATGTTGAAAACTAACGAAAGCTATTCTAGATTTTGTGGCCTAGGCATTAAAAATCTAAGATTGTGTTGCCTAGGTAGTAAAAATTGTTGATCTTTAAATATATAACTAAATTTATTTCTATATAGCGAAAGATACACGAGTCAAAAATGATATGACATATTTAAATTTTACCTCGACCGAAACCCCATACTTCCTCACTACCCCACAATAGTTTTATTTCAACCTAGCAACCGAAATTAATTACGTTCTCATCGTAAGTAGTAAAATACGATACAAAAAATTTCTTTTGCCGGAAATAAAATCAAATAGAAGCTTCTAATATTTAATATCATTCAACTCTGATTATAGCGAAAAAATATGAATACTTTATTTACAATATCTTATGTTCTCACGATTCCCTCATCGCGTATGTTTTTTGGCAACAGTCCATAAATAACGTTTAGGCTGCCAGATCACTGACGAATGAATAGAGCGGCAGTTACATGTAAAATCTTTGGTAAAAAGGGGTATAAGTATAATTCAATATAAATTTGATACTTTCAAGAAATATTAGTTTTTTAGGAAATTTAAAATTATTGTTATATAGGCATTACTAGGGAGTAAGGATGGAAACATTTGGGCTCTAAGAAATGACAAGCACACAATCAATCGTCTTCGATCAAAATTAATTTATATTCAAGATTTTAATATAGAAAAAAGTCCCAATAGAAGCCTCTATATATATTTATTATATTTTTTTAAGTGTATACAGCAAAACTAAAAACATATGAAAAAAAAACAAAATCTTAATAAAAAAATAACTATTTACAAAAAAGGCTATTTAGTAATATGAACTTACATCACTACTTTGTATGAGCAAATTGAGCCTCTGCTTCAGTAACAGTATCATAACTTGATTTATTTCACATATCTTATTGATTATATAATAATGTTACATCATATTTGTTACTTAAATAGAAACCGCTATGGCGCAGCGCTACTTCTTCTTACTGAAATTTTGACAGTTGAAAGTTCAATTCTTATTTAGGGAAATTAATTATTTTTATCTTTTCCTTGGCATATCGTGGCGCAGTGGCTTAATCGTGTGATTGTAACTGTAACTGACAGGTTGATTGTACACAGGTTGTGGGTTCGATCCCGTGGACGGGTGGGACTTGAGGAAATAAAATATTTAATATTTTCAATTTTAATATTTAATATTTTCATTTCTTCGCTCTCTGTGGTACAAGACAAAACGCGGCATTGAGTTCCACCACTCAACACACAATGCTTCAAATTCGGCGGAAAGTGGGGAACGAAAGTGGAACGGATTGTCTCAACACTAGGCTTCAAAGTTCCCTCTGCCTACCCTGCCATGTGCGGGTTACAGCGTGAGGCTGATATAGCATATATTTTACTTTTAACAATAAAATAAGGCATGGTGCAGAGGTCCGCGAAATTATAAGCAATGAGTTAAAAAATTTGCGGAAAGTGGAGAACGAAGTGTGTTAACACTAACCAAACTGCAATTATCGGGATATAGCTTAATAAAAATACACTAACCAATATATCACGCCACTCTAAACACAGCCATAATATATAAAATCTTGAGCATAAAATACATTTTATTAATTTTTTGCTTAAAACAACCCAAGGCTGTTCCTGAAAATACCTTAACTATCGACTTTAATTTGATTTGAGATATTTTTTTCAACAATACAATAATAATATCAGCATAATTTTATTTCTTTCTGTAATATATACAATATCATCATAATTATATAAAACAAGCTTTTATCTGCGTCTTCACCCCCTTACACCTTCTTGACAGAGTTTTTAAAAGCTTAAATTCAAGATATTAAGAAATATAGTGGAAAGTATAGAATATAGAAATATTTTACTTCACGCGTTACTCTATACTGTACAAAGAAGCTCTTAAGGAAGAAATTTAATTCAGTAAACAACTGGAACATCCTATACAAATAAAGCTTTAGAAGAATTGAAGTTTGAAATATAGAATAAAAAAAGGAAAAAAACATTTTCCTGCCACGTTTATTTTTTTACATGATTCTTTTCATTCATTTCTAATTCTCTAACTCAAAAAATCTTAAAGCAGTTTATTATTGTATTCCGTACATAACAGAGTAGATGGAGGATAACCTAGGTATAGGCTAAGAGTATCCACAATTTCCAATGAATTTTCCAGACCTTGTGTCTGAAATGACGGAACTTCAAACCATGCTTTGTTTACTATGTAGAATTAAAAAAATAAAATAACTTATTTACTTGCTTAGCTTCACGCTATATTGCTAGCGGGGTAGGCTGAGAGGACGGAGTGCCAAACGCTACGATTTCGACATACCTCTATGGCCTCGTCCACTGTCATCAATTTCCTCATAAAAGTCCTCTGGGGGGTTTTTACGTAACCCTCCTCCAGTGTCTCCTCCACCCTCTCTTACTATTTTTTCTTTCTAAATCGTTTCTTTCATTCTTTTATTAAAATATTTTAAGCTACACCGTATTATTCCTAGTTCACTTAAATGAGATAGATGCGTGCGTAGAACGAAGTGATCGCGTTGTGCGTGGTACGACTTACGCGGGCCTCAGCGTGTAGCGTGTACCTATCATTAATGTTTATTTATTATTTTAAGAAGTTTTAACCTGGACCTCCTGGTTTGAATTAACAGAAATATTTTTGTGTAAGATAGTCCATTTAACCAGAAAGGCTATATGTAATTAATTATTTTTCCATTCGATAATGCGGGCGGACTTGCATGCAACAACTACTTCACAATAAGATTCAATAATTTAATTGTTTTATTTTTTTTTCAGCTTCACGCTGTATCCCGCACTAGGCAGGGTAGGCAGAGGGAACGGAAGTGAAACCTAGTGTTGTGACACTCCGGTCCACTTCCGTTCCCCAGTTTCCGCCGAATTTGAGGCATTGTGTGTTGAGTGGCGGAACTCAACGCCGCGCTTTGCCTTATTACCAGAGCGAAGAAATGAAACATTAAATATTTAAATTGAAAATATGAAATATTTCATTTCCTCGACTGGGGATCGAACCCAGAACCTGTCGGTTACAGTCACACTCTTGTGCCGCTGCGCCACGACAGGCCTCAATAATAAATTGTAATTTAATTGTGTTGAGGTATTTTACATTTTTTTTATTATATATGATATAAATTTTCAATAGTCTTTGAAGTGTTACGCGTAATTACACCAGAAGGAAGGAGTAATTTAAGGAACCGAGCAAACTAACTAATTAAAATTAAATGTTTGCCATCCAATTAGAAATTTTAAGTGATGTAAGTCAATTTGGTTAGCAGAATGATAATACCGGTACTTATACAATTACTATATATATTATCATCTCGTTATAACACAAGATAAAATCTCAAAAGTAAGAGAGAAAAAAAAACAAAAGTCTTATAATATATAAATAAAACTGAATTTTTGAATTTTTTTTATTTGTAAATATGATTGTATTATAAAATTAATTTAGTCGTTCATTAATTTATGACCTATTTTTTTCTATTAAATAGCGTCTTTATCTTTTTTGACTTCGAGAGTGTTTATTCACTCCGTTCCGTCCTTTTTTAGAGATATTATGTGTAGTGATAAAACTTAAAGTCGCAGTCTGCTTTGCAGAAAATAAAAATACTACATTTCCCAAAGTTAATTTCAAACCCATAATCATCACGCTTACAGGTACTTGCTGTGCAGGTTACAGCGTAACCTCAATTATAAATGAATACTTATATAAATTTTATTTTTGTATCAAAGTGACACAATAACATTAACTTTAAGTAACTTTAAATCCCAGGATCAGAAAATGAGCCGAGTCCTTAGATTATACAAAGTTCGTCAATTTCGGGTAAGCTCATTTTTAGTTTAATCCACCTTTGATTAAGCTTACATCCGGGAAAAACATTTAAGGAAATCAAGATTTATGGTAACATGATTCATTCTTGTAATTATGTATTACAGGCGCGTATGACAAATTTGAATATTTTTATAACTTTCTATCGGGCCAGCCATGGAGAAATCTTTCGCATCGTCCATATTCATAATATCCTACTCATTCATTTTACGTGAGCTTTCTCTAGTATCAGAGATACTGTGTTCTTTAAGATGAATCAAGGTTCCACTCCCTTTCTTATCAAACCCTCGTGCTTTATAAATATTTTTGCCATTCTTTTATCATTTATTAAAAATAATTTAAACGGGAATCAGATTTTTTGATTGATTTCATTTAAAAATATTACTGATGATTGGGAGTATTTTGTCAAACCATTGGGCTCAGTATCAAAGTTTTGCGTTGAGTCCTGCCGTAAGTCTCAAAAACCAGGAGGGCTCTTGAGGCTCTCAACTTAAGGAATATTATAAATAATAATTTTAATTTTTACCAACAATCTATTCTAAGCAAAATTTGTTTCTTTTATGAACATAGTATTTGGATTGCTTATAGATAAATCAATACAAACCACACATCTATCTCCGGGAAAACGAGAATGTTACTCTAACAGTGTATTAAGATTCTATTTGCCAATGTTAATTGGTATCTCCACATATATATACGTTTGTATCTATTTTTTTCCTACCAATTCCAGTGTGGAATAAATGTAGGTTTTTTTAAACCCTTTAATACAAATTTGAATTTGTATTAAAACGAATAAAAAATTTTTTTTTTCAGTTACTTGTGCAATATTTTCCTTTGTAAAAATAGAATTCAAAACACTTTTTTCGTAATGGACTTTCACTAATTGGCCGACGGAGGCTTTGCAGAAAACCCTCAATGGGAGAAAAGCGTCAAAGAAAAAAGTTTATTGCGGAACGTTTTTGGATCTTCTTATTAATTGCTTCACTGGTTATGATGAAAAATATTTTTATGATTTATAATATACAATAAATCGTTAATAATATCTGTGTATTGATGTCGTTGAATGGTGGAACTTATAACCATTCTTGGTCTTCCAAAGTGAGAAAAATTAAAATAATTTATTGTCATCGTTTAAAAATATATTCTATATAGCAGATACATTATTAATAAAATAAATCTGAAACCACACACTCAGTCTGCCGTGGCGCAGGGTGGTGGCATGTCGTGGCATTCGGCGAAAACTGAGGAATGGAACAGAGTGCCTTAACACTTCCCAAGTTTCCTCTTTCTACCCTGCCATGTGCAGGATATAGCGTGTAGCTGTATGAGTAAGTAAATATAAAAGTTTTGCAAATATTAATTTACAATATATATACAAATATCTTGAACACTATCTAATGCACATATAATTATGTTGTTAACTTAAAGAAAGTAAAGATTTTCTAACTTAAAATTCTTTGAAACATATTGGATCCTGCTATTGTATTTTCTAGTTAAACTAACCAGTAAAATGGATTGTACAACGAAATCAGAGAACAAATGGCAAACAAATGTTTAATGGAATGGAATCTTTTAAAATACAGTTTAAAATAAGAAAAATGCTACGGTTGTTAATTTATAGTTCATTCTTTTACCTATTCAAAGTCTTATTTAAAAATAAATACAAATTCAGGTTTTTAAAAAACAAAAATAAAGAAAAATCTGACAATGATATTCATTTAAAGCTGTACAATAAAAGTGTGTTCTGGAGAATGCTACCGAATTTTCCACGACACAATCTAAAGTACCATCCTCATCATCTGGACACGTGGGACTTCGACTTGTGGGTTGGACTTGGGGGTTTCATAGGGATTTCCTTCAATGTACCACGAATCTGTGAAACCTCTGGCCTACCCGCGACAGTATTTCCAGGTCGATACAACATAGGTATCTTCAAAAAAACGCGTCGACTTCCATCTTAGAGGCTGGCAACACACCTATACCTCCCCTGGTGTTACACGTGACCGTAATAGAAGATTATTATATATTAAGCAATAAAATATAAACTATTATTTTAAAACTTGTTCTAGTTCTAAAGCCTGACTTAGGAATTAGCAATAGACATTCGTCGATAAAGTAGGACATCGGTATTGAGATTCAAAGGCGGAATGCACCTAACGTTCTTGCCATCATTCCACGTTAAAGCTATTCATTGTTTATTTTGATCCTTTTAATATCATTCATTGAGAATTTAGAACGTGACCGGAAGTGTCATATCAAATATATTGTATAATGGAAAGGAAGCAGGTGTGAGGAGGGGATTGAGAAAAAATATGGCGAAGGGTGTACACAGCAAATCTGTTAACATTTATTGGAACATACAAGAAGAGAAATAAAAATAGTACTTGTATATAACAATATACGTATATTATAATATAATTTTTAATTATACATTTAAATAGTGCCTGATCGTAAACGTCGTTGCCTGTGAATGTGATTTATACTATAATTTAATGATTTATTTAATATTTACGTCGTGGTATGACCAATCGTGGCATTCAGTTACACTACTCATACAATATACTGTTTTTAAATAGGTAGTAGCAATGTGTAAAAAAAATATTTTTAACAGTAACTTCCCCGGTTACTATTTTTTACAGTTTTAAAATAGATTTATATTTAACTTTAAGTATTTTTTTTGGCTAGTATTCATGAAAGGGACAAAACATTCTTCATGTAATCATAACGCATATGTGAATATATGTTTGGACAAGATAAATATTAGTATCTGGAACAAATTAGCTTTTTACATTGAATTAAGGCTCAATACACGTATGCATTTCTGTATTTTATATTGTAGATATATTAATTAGTTATTAATATATCTACAATATAAAAAGCAGTAAGTTTAGTAATATGTATTAATTTGTACTAAAGTTCTCACTGGAAGCTAAAGATATGCCCACAGAAGGAAAATCGATTATTTACACTTAGCTTTGTTAAGGCGGCGTTGGGTTACAAGCAAAGACCTTTAAATTTCTGATTTCTTCTTCTTCTGTATTATGTAGCTAAAAACAATATCTTTTTTTTACCATTATTTGACTATTGTAGGGTCTTTATGTATATCTTATATGAACACGAGCACTTTGACAGGATTTTACCTCTAAGAAGAATATATAATATTTTAAATCTTCAAAATGTTATCCATCTATATAATAATACTAACAAAATATCTCACATTTCATGATATAATAGTCATATTTCACAACTGTTTCTCTAATCTTTACTAAAAAAAAATATTAAGAAACATGTCGTTTTACATTTTTGGAATTTTTTTACTTAATATCTGAATTCATATTAAAACCTACAACTCAACATATATATTTTTAATTTAGTTTTTTTTAAGAAAAATATAATATTAACGATTCAAATATGAACAAGCCCTTATAGTTTAATGTCTATGTTGTTTATACTCATAGCTTACACAGTACAGGTGTGTTAGGAAGCTCAGATGCTCTATTTTTTACAAATTCTGTTTTTTCCTTTGTTTTACTTTCTCGTTGGATAAACTTTTATCGCCCATCTGACTTTCTCATTTTATTTCATTGTAGCTTAAGGTGCAAGACTATAGTTGGTTTAAAAAAAACTCTTTTTAAGCTTCACATAACATATTATTTGGTGAATTAAATTTATTTTAATTATATTCCAATACAACAATTTTTTTTTCCGTAGACACATGACACGGCGGGGCCACATTATTTAGCTGTCAACTTGACGCTAGCGAATTCAATTCTTACTAAGAGCACCGAAGTAGTTTATTTTTACCCTCTGCTAACAAGACAAAGCACAGCGTGCGGTTCCGCTACTTAATACGTAATGTCTTAATTTGACGGAAAATAGAGTGCTGAGTGAATAACTACAGAGTGCTGAGTGAGGTGTACTCGTATCTATCCTACTATAAACGTGTTTCCTTTTTTTGAGACAGACATTGTGTGCATTTGAGACATTGTGTGTTGAGTGACTAAACATTGCTCGTTGCCTTGTTACCAGAGCAAAGAAAGTTAAAATTCCAAATATTTCATTTCCTCGAACGGGGATCAAACCCATAACCAGACGTGTTTACAATCACACGCTTGTACTCAAGGGGTACGAAAGTTCCATAATAATAAACGCTTAAAATATTCCATATTATGAAAGATATGAAAATTCCTCGAACATAAAAAAATGTCCGGCGATATCCAAATGACATCTCTCACGTTCGAGGACAAGGTCGGCTACAATGCCTTTAGGGTTATTGCGTTTATTATTAACGCTATTAAATAGACTTGGATTTATGGGTCCTTGTATGTTATATTTTTAGCGAATATCATGGAGAAGGTCGTCAAATGTAATTTTGAAGATTTTTTTATCGGGGGTCGTAGATTTGATTTTGTATGTGATGGAACAGGAGGAAACGAAATCTGTAGACACACCGTTGTCATTTCCGTTCAATTGTTAAGAAATCCCATTTTAAATTAATTTCAACTCAGAGTGTGGAAATTACTGTACTGTATAGGTATATCTGTATCACTTCACTTCACTTAGCTTCACGCTATATCCCTAGCGGGGTAGGCAGAGAGAACGGAGCGCCAAACGCTACGGTCTCGGCATACCTCTTTCGCCTCGTCCACTGTCATCAACCTCTTCATACATGCCCTCCGGGGGGTCCTCATGCTTTTTACGTGACCTTCCTCCAGTATCGTCGATACTGTGTTTTCGAAGGTCAACCGAGGTCTCCCCCTCCCTCTCTTACCACTCACTTTTCCTTCATAAATCTTTTTTACCATTCTTTCTTCACTCATTCGCTCGACGTGCCCAAACCACCTGAGCACGTTCTTCTTCATTCTCACTGTGACATCCACGCTAGTACCTGCCATTCTGTGTATTTCTTCATTGGACATGCGATCAGATAAACTGACTCCGCATATCCGACGAAGAGATCGCATCTCTACAGCAATCATCTTTCTTACATTCTTCTTCTGTAATACCCACGTTTCGCTGCCGTATAACAGTGTCGATACCAACACTGCATTGTGTACGGCCAAACGCGCAGCTATGCTGACGTTTCGCCGTCTCAACAATGCAGCTAAGGCACCGTTAACTCTGTTACCGGCAGCAATACGCCTTTCCACATCCATTTCGTATCTACCGTCTCTGCTAAACATACTTCCCAGATATACTACCTCATTCACTTGTTCTAATATCTTATCATTTACACTGACCTTGCAAACTGTTCTTTCTTCATTTCTTTCAAATACCAGAACCTTCGTCTTATTCGCATTCAGGCTTAGACCATTATTCGCGCATCCTTCTTTCAGAGTGGTAACCAATGCCTGCAACTCGCTTTCTGATGATGCAATAAGCACTGCATCATCTGCGTACAGCAGGCAATTTATATTCGAGGTACCTACTTTCACTCCCATGTCACTTTGTCTCACTCCATGAAGACAGCTGTCCAAATACAAATTGAACAACCAAGCTGACATGGCGCAACCTTGTTTAACACCCGATTGGATGTTAAACCAAGGCGACATGCCAGCTCCTACTTGCACGCAGGCTGAGTGATCTCTGTAACGAGACTTTACAGCCTGCAGCAAAGGTCCGCTCACATTGTACCGGGGCAGTATCTCCCATAATCTCTTTCTTACAACCCTGTCAAACGCCTTTTCCAAGTCCACAAAAGCACAGAAAACTTTTTGGTTTACTGCCAAAAATTTTTCCGTAATCATGCGGAGGGAAAAGATCTGATCCATACAACCTCTTCCAGGTCTAAAGCCTCCCTGGGCCTCCCACAACAGCCTTTCAGATCTATCTTGCATTCTTCTCGCTAATATTTTAGCATACACTTTACTACCTAAGCTAATCAAACTGATAGCCCTATAGCTTGCGCAATCTATCTGTGAACCTTTGCCTTTATACAAAGGCACGATGACTGCACCTCGCCAATCGTCTGGGACCTCCCCGGATTTCCAGCATAAATTGCACAGAAACCAGAACAGGTCCAAGACGCGTGGCGCACCATATTTGATCATCTCGGCAGTAACTCCATCTGCTCCCGCTGCCTTACCACATTTCAAACTTCGTATGGCACTCTCAACTTCTTTTATACTGATTTCGCCGTCCGCTACATCAAGACTTAGCGTTTCGCTGTTACTTGAGGCAGAGGCGTCATCACATTCATACATCTCCTTGTAAAATTCCGCCCATCGCTGCAAAACCTGTGGTTATTCAGTTAAAAGTTCACCGTCTTTCGAAAGCACCCCTTTCATTCTACAGGTTAGCGAGCAACTCCGGGAACCACTCACTTCTCGCCAGAAAAGCTTTGTGTTTTCCCGAAAGTTGTTCGTTAACCTTTCATCTCTTTCTTTCTCAGAGTTTTCACGCTTCATCTTTATCAGTACTTTCATTTGGTGTTTTTGCAGCTTATACTTTTTCTTTCTTATCTCTCTCATGCTTTTATCCTTACCCGAGGCTTTATAATCCTGCCATGCTTTCCTCTTTTTTCCTACTGCATCTTTCACTTCATCATCCCACCATTCATCTCGCTTTTTGTTAAAGCCTCTTTTCCCTTTACCACATACCTCTGCCGCTATTTCCGTCATACAATTCCTTAGGTTCTGCCAGCATACTTCGATATTTTCAGCTCCAGATTCGTAGCTGTCTAACTTTTTGGAAACTCTTTCTTGATATTCCTCTCTGACCGGTGGATCTTGAAGCTTCCAGCTTCTTATGCGATGATTCGTAGCCAAGCTTGGACAACCGGTGCGGCTGCGCCAACCTGCGAACAGACCCCTTATCCTAGCTACGACTACATAATGGTCTGTTTCCAATTCAGCACCCCTAAACACTCGCGTGTCCATAACTTGGCTACGAATACGCTGATCCACTAGGAATAGATCAATCATACTTTTCTCTTCCGTTCGCTCCCACGTATACATGTGAATTTGTTTGTGGTCAAACATCGTGTTTGCCACAAACAAATTCTTTTCCTTGCAAATTTCCAATATAAGCTTTCCAGCCTCGTTCATTCTCTTATCACCGTACTTTCCTAGCACTCCTTCGTAACCGCTACGCGCAGTTCCGACCCATCCGTTCAAATCACCGCATATTATTACTTTTTCATTCTCTCTAACACTACCTAGAACGTCCCTCACACTCTCCCAAAACTCTTCGAGTTCGCATAATGGAGCTGAGGATACCGGCGCATACGCCGCTAACAAGAAAACTCTTGTTATCCCCAGCTTGAAGCGCACCCAAAGCAGCCTCGAGTTGATCGCCTTGTATTCTATCATTGCACTAACCAACCGAGAAGACACTAACACGCCTACACCTCGACTCCCTCGCTCGCTCTCTGGTACGCCGGCCCAGAGAGCGATCCGGTTGCCAGGTAAATCGGCCGTGTCACTGCCTTTTCGCTTGGTCTCAGTACACAAATAACATCCAGATCTCTGTCTTCCATCACATCTAATAATTCATTCATCTTTTCTTCCATCCCTCCTCTTACATTCCACGTAGCTATTGGTAGCTCCGTCCTCCACTTCCCGCCGCTCCGGACATGGCGTGCTGGGTGGCGGTCCCCAACGCCGCATTCGTCTCCACTTGTCGTACCAGCGGGGACGCACTGGTGCGCGTCGCCTTGGGGGGACGCCCTAACAGTGCGCGCTCGTGTGGTGCACATTGTGGTTGATGGAACGTTGCAGCCCTCTAGAGGGCTGGCAGGGGTCGCTACGGGCAAGCCTTCCATCGTGAACCCCCGTATATCTGTATAATGTTCTATATTGATTTCAATGATTTTTTCCCATAATTTTATTTTTATTTATTTTACGCTTTAATTAAGAATATTTATTTGATGTTATATGGAATTGTCAATTGGCAAAATGATTTTATGCGAGATTATTTCAATAACTGGAAATATAATGTGAATTATTCAACCAATATAAATCGAATTTCCATTTTTTTTAATAATATAAATACCTATATAAATATTTAATATACATTACATACAAAAAATATTTCAAAAATTGCTCAAACACATACCGCAAGTATTAAAAGGATAAAGCCGAGCCGCTACAAATGCCTCGCTGTCCAACAGAAATATATCTCCCTTATTGCTTTAACAATAAAGATCTAAGTTCAAGGGAACATGATATCACGGGTCATTTAGCAATATGAAAAAGATAACGTCCTCTAAATACTAGTTTAGACTACGGCTTTACTTGTCGATATTTAACTCTCGACGAAAAAAGTGATAATATTTGACCTGTCTGTTTGGCTGTATGTGGCGCCGTTTCTCCTAAATTAATGAACCAATTCGAATGCAGTGTTTATTTAAAGCTTTATTTATCACGGTAGTATATAGCTAGCTATATTATGAAAAACCGGATAAGCAGCCAAGATTCTTAAGGCCTGGGGTTTTTTTTTATGGCCTGGGGATTTAAGGGAAATGACATCGGTGTGTCAAATGATTTTTTTGTGAACGCTTTACAATAATGTTATAAAATAGTTATATATTTTCACAAGCTATATTTTGAATACAAGGGTAGACAATGTGCTTGACATTGTGTGTAGATTCAATATCATGTTATGACAGCCATAGCGGGAAACAAAAATAATTTAACCAACAACGATCACTTTATAAAACGCCGTCCCACTGCGCCACAACTGCCTTATAATATAAAAATAATTACACTCACTCACTCAGTTTTTCGCTGTATCAAGCACACAGCAAGTAGGCAGAGGGAACTTGGGAACCTAGCGTTAATACACTCCCTTCCGTTCCCCACTTTGCACCGAACTTGAGACATTGCATATTGAGTGACGGAACTTAACGCCGCGTTTTACCTTGTTACCAGAACGAAGAAAGTAAGATACTTAATATTTCATTTTCAGCTTCACGCTGTATCCCGCACTAGGCAGGGTAGGCAGAGGGAACGGAAGTGAAACATAGTGTTACTCCGTTCCACTTCCGTTCCCCACTTTCCGCCGATTTGAGGCATTGCGTGTTGAGTGGCGGAACTCAACGCCGCGCTTTGCTTTATTACCAGAGCGAAGAAATGAAACATCAAATATTTAAATTGAAAATATTTCATTTCCTCGACTGGGTCTCGTCTGGGATCGAACTCAGAACCTGTCGGCTACAGTCACGCTCTTGTGCCGCTGCGCCACGACAGGCCTCGAGAGATACTTAATATTTCATTTCAAAATAAAAAAATATTTAATTTTTTCAAGTGGGAATCGAACCCACAAACGGCCACGCTTTCAGTAACACGCTTGTGCCCCTGCGCCACGGCTTCAAATATATACGCTTATTATAAATGTTAAGAAGGAATCGTTAAGTAAGCCTACATCTTTTGTTGGATTGCTTACATAAATTGCAGCATTATTTCCAACATTAGTTTATTATATTTTCTAAGATTAATTTCCTATGAACATTATTTATCGCTATGCTCAGTAGTCTGTTATGAAAAATGACAGTAATAATATTTCTATAGTGCCATTATCACATATATTGTGTAGGTTATAATCTTATTCTAGTCACAAGTTGATGCGGTGATGGCTATGCAAACGACTTTCGTGGTTCAGAGAGCACACTGAATGAACAGTTACCGTAGCTGCTTCTACATCAACGACATTCGTTACGGCCTGTCAGAAGCCAGTTCAGTGTATAATTTGGATATCTCATCTAACGAAAAGGTCCAACATAATTAGGTTGTAAAGGGAAAAGACCTTATTTAACCTGTATTAAGTCGCATTCAATCTATTTAAGGCAAATTGAAAGAATGACAATAAATATGTTTCAAATTAAAGTCTAGAGAGAAAATAAAAGACATCAAAAAAAGGGTATCCATAATTATCACTCAACCACTATAATTATTAGATATATATTGCTGTATGATTTATAGTTAGTCTTGGTATTCTTATAACGTCGGGATTTCTTTAGCTGAGGCTGTATCCTGTATATGAAAGAGGGTACTTACGAGTATGTACGTACCTACTGGTACGTACTGGTTTAACAAAGTAGTAAATGAAAGGTTTTAACACTAGTTGAAACATTGTATTTTCCACTTTTTTCATATTTAACGAGACATTGCGTGTGGAATGAAGAAATAAAGATTATTCATACTCCGAGTAGGAATAGAACTTATACTTATACGTTTACAGTCAAATGTTGTGCCGCTGCGCCAAGACAACCTCATAATTTGCCCACAGACAATGTATTAATTTTAGATAAAGTATTTTTTTCTTTAAAAATATATATTAAAATAAAAAATATTTGAATATAGTCAGTCATATAATACAAGTGGCATATTGTGCCAAAACTCTGTGAGCATGTCATAAGTATTAAAGATTATGCCGTCACAAAAAGTTTGGACTTGAATACTAAGATATGGCTTCTTACGTAAATTTAAACATCTGCTTTTTTGAATGTTGAGATCGTCTTCATGGCAGCTTCAGTTGCAGACGTGTGTTATAAATAAGGTAGTTGTCGGTTCGATTCTCACTAAAGGTAATCATTATATTACTATAGTATTTTTAAATCATTGCTCATCGTAAACAAATCAAAAATAAAACATGAAACTAAAAGACGTTAAGGTTTTATAAATGTTAATATTAATATGCCTGTTAGTTTAGACTATAGACTAATGAGCTTTGTAAAGCAAGATTGACAGTTAAAATAAGCAAAGGAGCACTTGTCTTTCCGGAAGCTTTTCTACATGTGCAGGAAATATGTTTTAAATGGGTTGGAAAGGAAGTATGTTGATGTAAATAATGAATTTTAGGAAAAAATATATAAAATGAAATGGATGCAATCTGTTGCAAGCATCTCTATAATTATAAATCAATCCTATTATGAAACACCGATTTCTCCTTCCATATATTTAACACAATAGAAAGAAAACAAAGAACTCAGAATTTATATTAATATATTTTTTTAAATTATAGCGTAACGTAACGTAACGTAAACGTTTACTTATTATTTTTTAAGAACGTAAACAATATAAAATATATTTTACACATTTGAAATAAAACTCATTTAACTAGATTGATAACGTATATTTGTAGTCTTGTATGAACACTTGTAGTCTGTGGTTACTGGTAGACTTACATATATATATTCGAACGTTGTTAGTGGAAAAAAATGCTGAAAGAACGCGTTCACACCGAAATATTTTGGTATTCAATTACATGTTTCCCATACGGCCTATATTGAAAGAGTTTTCAAGCGAATATATAAAATATTTATTACTACAGCAAAAATACAATTTGGAACGAGGCCCGGCGAAGAATGCAAGTTGTATGAGACTTGGTGAACTTTGACCTTCTAAGGGGATTGTTTTCCTGGCGAGTAAATTTTTCTCATGGAATGCATAAATACGTTGAAATCTTGCCGAATTTTGCTATGAAAAGCAAATGTTTGAGGTTTTGTTTGGTTTTATGATAGAGATGGAGTTAAATTATGTTATTACGTTGGCAAATACCTTCATTGAATGGAATAATAATTTGAAAATATCCTATTTTTTATGTAACTTAATAATGAATTAAGAAGAATGATACAATTCCACCCAAAAAAAAATAAGAACATGAATTTAAATAGGATAACGTCATTTATCATTTATTATTGCAACATAAGTAGCAACATAAGATGATTACATGAGGTATATAAGATTTACGCCTAACCAACTTTGTTTCTTCCTTTTTGAGATATTATTTAACAGAACAAAACTCCATAATCCTGTTGATTTTAGTTTAGCAGAGCAGAAATAGTTCATTCCGCCGATTGTAAATTAAACCCATTTTATCGATCGTATTTACTGACTATTTGCCAATGACGCCACAATGCCCTCAAAAAAAATTATAACCTTTAAAAATTAATACACTTGCGTGTATATTGTATACAAACATTGCCATAAAAACAAAGTCATGATTTTCTACTCTCAACAAAACGTTAAAATGTTAGTACCTCATAAAAATATATATGAACTAAAAACTTTTCAGTCACGAAATCTTATTAGTATTTATATGAACGAATTTACAAAAAATCTGCGTATTTGGTTTATATATATATATATATATATATATATATATATATATATATATATATATATATATATATATATATATATATATATATATATATATATATATATATATATATATATATATATATATATATATATATATATATATATATATATATATATATATTATATATATATATATATATATATATATATATATATATATATATATATATATATATATATTATATATATATATATATATATATATATATATATATATATATATATATATATATATATATATATATATATATATATATACATATATTTAAATTATAATGCTGATAAGACTACTTATAGTTTTATTTTTATAATAGCTTACAATAAGTATTATTTTTATTTTCCTTCACACTAAAGTCCAAACTTGATGGAAAACGGTAAACAGTGTATCTTAACGTTACCTCTCGATTCTCTCTGCCTCATCCAACATATTTCAGAGACCCCAATAAGAATGAGGAGAACAAGGAGGATTTTTTTAAGTTATGTAATTAAATCGACGCTTATAGTATAAATATGAGGATGTATACGAAAGTACATGTTATATAAGAGCATGCATAATTGTGAATATTTTAACTCTTATGTTTTTTAGCTACACCAGGTATAACTCCTATAGCAGTCAAGGGAGAGCTTAACTCTAGATCTGCCCAAACTTCGAGAAATACCATGTTGAACTCTCCATTTAAGGCCTGAGTGCCATAGGGGTACAATCACACACACACACAACAATTGTGTGGCTGTAAACGTGACTGCTTGAGGTTTGATCTCTATTCGAGGAAGTGAAATATTTTTTATTTTCGTTTCTTTGTTAAGCAAGGCATAGCACGGCGTTCAGTACCGCCATTCAGCATGCAATGCCTCATATTAGGTGGAAAGTGAGAAACGGAAGGGAGTGTCTTAACACTAGTTCCACATTTTCCCTCTGCCTGCATAATCCGCACATACAGCATGAGCCTAAAAAAAATATTTATTAACCTTGGGAACAGAATGTCTTTGGCTCAGTACGCTGACTTTGCGCTACGAGGAAAAAAACGTAAAACTTCTTTTTTATTTTATGTACATATATAGAAATTACGTATTTAATTTTTATATATAATTGCTTATTTTATTTTACTACTAATTAACCACCATTGAAATTGTAATAGTTAGATTTTATTCTAGCTTATGTTAGAATATCGTGTTATTTTTTTTTTATTTTTTTTAGCTTCACGCTGTATGTATCCGGCACGGTGCAGGGTAGGCAGAGGGAACCCGGGAACCTAGTGTCAAGACACTCCGTTCCACTTCCGTTCCCCACTTTCCGCCAAATTTGAGGTATTGCGTGTTGAATGGCGGAACTCAACGCCGCGCTTTGCCTTATTACCAGAGCGAAGAAATGAAACATTAGATATTTAAATTTAAAATATTAAATATTTCATTTCCTCGACTGGGGATAGAACCCAGAACCTGTCAATTACAGTCACACGTTTGTGCCGCTGCGCCAAGACAGGCCTCATCGTGTTAATACTTACTAATATTATGAATGTGAATGTTTGTGTAAATGGATGTTCCACTTTCACGCAAAAGTAATGGACGCATTAAGTACGAACCTTGGCAGTAATATCATATACATCAGAATAACCAACAGGCTATATTTTATACAATTTTAAACAAGCCTCTATACAACAGTAAGTTTAAGCGGACAAAGCCGCGTCTGGGTAGCTAGTAAGGAAAAATGGTAAATATAATTTAAACGTTTTTTTCTTCTAATATAAGCATAATTAATGAGAATAATCCAAGATACTTTTTGAGATATTTCATTATCAATTTAATTCAGAACATATAAAATATTATCAATTGAGCTAAGTCACTTTTTGTTAAAGCCAAATTATGTTAACAAACTCTGTTAAATTTAAATTGTACCGAAATATATAAGCTTTTTAAAATACAATTATTTATACAGTATAAGAAATAAAAACCAAAAATTTTAAAGAACAAAGAACATTATAACAGATAATCTCACTGAAATTGCTACTTTAACTTTACTTGCTTCAGTATACTCCATATCATGTTTTGCATTTCATGTTATGTTCTTGCAATTTGCTATGTAAATGAATTCTGTCTCGACAAAGATATCCATGGGGCTTGTAACGTGATGAATAATATTAATATGAGGGTGGAGTTGGCGGATCAAAATTTTTTTTTAAAATTAGTTTTTATTACCGGTGATGCTTTTACTATGTGTATAATATGATAAAGCCTTAAAGTCTCTTTGGTTAAACATGGTCTCTGGAAGGAATAGTTAGAAATTCAGAAAGTATTTTTTTATTACTGATGAAGAAACTACTACAAACTAATAATTGTATTTCACTTCACACTAAATGAGTGTATACGCCGGCAAAGATAGGTTTGTCAAGTTTTAAATTTTTTTTTTACTTATAATCCTGAAATTATTTCGTAACACTCGGCGAGCGAGAGTACTCGCATTTGACCGTTTTTTAAAAACAAAGTGTGGTAGCTCATAAATGTATAATGTGTACATTTTTAATATTGATCTATACTTACCACACACACAGCTATTTTTTTATATCTTCCATGTACATACGTACATAGAAGATATATAAAAAATAGCTGAAATTTAAGTTTTTAATGAGCGATTTAGATATTGTCTCAAACGATAATAATATTATAAGAACAACAAAAAAATTCAAATTAGAAACAATATGGAGCTTAAATAAATAGCATTGTGCTTTTATATTGATAGAGGTTTGTTATTTCTCAAAACTCATTCTTCGAAATTAATTCGTTCAAAAAATAATATTGCGAAGAAGATTTTCTAAATTAGTCGTACAGTTCGGGACGCAGAATTATATATGGCGAAATTCAATGCCGCGTTTACCGGAGGAATGAAAAATACATATTCCTTTCTAATCCAATTCACACTAATTGTACTTGACTTGTTTGAACTAGAACAAAATAGTCCTTGAAATATTTTTTGCATCTATTATCACACGCTCGTGCCCCCGCGCCATTACTGCCTCTTGGTATTTTTAGTGAAAATTTATTTGATACTATATAATAACAAATTATTCACAAACAATATACATATTTTTGTGACTGGTTTTTTCATTGTTTGCACAATTATTGCCGAATATCGTTTATTTGATATCCAAAGCGCTGCAAGCAATTTTTGGTTGAAAGCGTAAAAATTTCAACGACCACAATTATTCAACTCTAAATGTTCTTCCTAATTAAGAAAGTATCTCCTATTCTTTACATGCTAATCTAAAATAACAATTAAAAAATAATTAATATTCTTAGATAAAACTCAAATAAATTGTTTATTATTTATACTGTAATATATAATATTGATATCAATAATTCAGTAAATTTTTAAATTATTTCTCATTCAAATGTGTAGAGTGAAAATCAAGGATCTTTTTAAGTTAAGTTATGTATCGTTTTGTTTGTGTTAGTAATTATTATGTATATACTGAAAAAAAGTTGCATATAATTGCGACATTTCCCAATTATGTCATCATAAATGGCTAAACTACAAATATGACCTTATAGTTACGAAAACCATTCAATTAAATTGTACCTTGGTGAAATTAAATTCTAATTAAAATTGGAATTATTTTTAAACATTACCACAAAAATCACTATCACTCAAATTATTCAGTTTTAGTCACTATTCAACCACTATCACATGTCTATCACAATTACGTTTTGTACCGAACTTTACGTAACGCGTGCTCTCACGTAAAAGTTGAAGCTACGTCTGCCGTTCAGCGCGTTTCGAACTGCAATGCGACCATCTCATCTGATGTCTTCCGATAAGTTATCATCTTGGATGAAATTTATGTCTAGAAATTAGTGTTAGTAATATAACTGGTTAGTGCCATTAACCAGTTATTATAGTATTATTTTATAATATATTTAGATACGATTTATTTTAGAAGCAACTGCGTCTAAGATTACAAGGAGCTGTCAAGTTTGTTTTTGTTTATAGTAACGTACTGCCCGTAACCACAGCGTTATATTTTCAGGCATATTTTTACTCTGAATCTCGTTTAGTTCGTTCATGATATTTAGTGGGATTGGCAGAAAGTACCTAGATTGGAAAGTAAATTTACGAAAATGAAAAACTTAACGATTATATATCCTATATAATAAAAAAGTGACAACGATGTTTCGCCGTTTAACACGCAATGTAACCCGATTGAGAAACGTACTGGCGAATGGATGGATACAGAGTATCTTGACATTAGATTCTTAGGTTTCAGGGAATTTTGAGCGGGATTAACATCTGATCGAGTTTAAATACATTTTATAGTACTTATTTATGAAAATAACACAAATACTGATATTTACGATAAGATTTAATATTATTTGGTTTTAAAATAACGATAAATTTAAGTGGATGATGCGCCACTACATTTTTATAATTTTTATTTTACCGCTCTAGAGGCATTGACGTGATCTTAGAGGCCTTGCCACTCAACACGAAATCTCTTGTTTGGGTGGGAAATGGAGAACTAGGCATAAGATGAAAATTTCTCAACTCTTAGAGTTCTTACGCCTAACTTCCACGATGAAAAAAATCTTCGTAACGATTATTCATATAAAAGTTCTCACTCTGATTATCTTTCATGTAAATAAATTAACAATGTTTATTTTATTTTGGTACAAGTGCAAGATGTATTTTAAAAACATCCTAAATTAGTTCGAGGTTACACACAGTTTTTCTATTTATATTACACCTATAGTCACATGTTGTTGTATTATTAAAGACTTACGAATATTTTTAGGGATGCGTATCCAAATGGTAAAATGGTATCCTGTTACGAAGAAATCTTTAGGGTAGAAAGAGGTAACTTGGGAATCTAGTATTAAGACACTCTGTTCCATTTCCGTTCTTCACTTTCCACCAAATTTGAGGCATTGTGTGTTGAGTGAATGAAATAAAAACATTATATATTTAATTTAAAATATTTAATATATATAATAATGTCTTTGATTTTCGCGATTGTTATACATTTTAAATTTTCTGCCGTGTGATTCCGGCTTAGAATAGGATCACCCTGGTACTGATGGTGTCGTAAGAAGCGACTAAAGTGCGTGTGGTAGAGTCACGTTGCCAGTAATGGCAACACGCATGGGCAGACTCGACCGGATTATTACCACCCCCGGCATTTAAGACCGGCGTTAAGTAGTGGCTTTGGCCACTGCGTTTCGCATTAGGTAATGCCGGGCCCCGGTGCCCTTCCATCTTAAAGGACGGCAACACTCCTGTAGCTCCTCTGGAGTTACTCGGGGCCGTGGGCGACGGTGATCACTTACCACCAGGTGACCCGTACGCTCGTTTGCCGTCTTTTCCATAAAAAAAAATATGAAACACTTTTAAACGGATTAATCGCGTATATTGAATGGTAAACATTTTTGGGAAACCCAACGTTTCGAACACTTTACAGTAGTCCGTGGTCACGGGTAGACTGAGGTGGCATTTGTCTGTCAGTTGATATAATTATTATATCAACTACCGCCAACGATTCCTTAATTGCCTCGCGTACTGCCCTGGATTCTTGCAGAATGAGCTAACTGTATCTGGTCCTCAGTTAGCTCATTCTGCAAGAATCCAGGGCAGTACGCGAGGCAATTAAGGAATCGTTGGCGGTACGCGATTAATCCGTTTAAAAGTGTTTCATTTAAAATATTTAATATATAATTTCCTCAAGTTGGATCGAACCGATAATCTGTTTTTTTCAGTCACAAGTTTGTGCCGCTGCGCTACGACGCCTCATACAAAAATACAAATATTTTCCAATGACAAAGGAATCCGCCATATAATATCGACTCGCACTTGGCCGGTTGTATTTGTTAGGTGTATTTTTCTCTATTACGCAAAAAGCTGAAGTAACTTCGTCTTAAGACACTCTGTTGATTATGTTTTGAGTATTTTAAGCTTATTAAATGTTGAATGATACTATTTCAACATTTTGTTTCACCTAACCGGAAATACGAAAATATTTTAGCAAAAATATAATGAAATATAAAATAAATTCTTCACTTTCCAAATTTTCGAAAAAGCTCAAATTTTAGATATTGTGTATGGAATTACGGAACTCAACGGTTTTATTGCAGATAAACTTGTTCCATCGACTGCATAAACCTTTAATTTTGACAATATCAAAAACAATTATATGTGACAAAACATTTTACTCTTTCATAAAAACAAGTAAAATATAAAAACTTGTGAACAGGTGTTCTCCAAACTATTTTCTATAGAAACATTTATCTTGTCAAGTTTATTGCAACTGTCGTTTTCTATTTTCTTTTGTTAACCTTCGAGTTTCTGTTGAGTTGTAGGTCGTCTATGTGTGAATTTATGGCATTGTAGAAAAAGTAGCTATAAACATTAAAGAAATAGAATAAATAACATATTTACGATCCCGCAGGGTAGCAAATGTTAAGAATTTCCATTTTCTCACTTTCTCCTGAATTTTAGAGGCCTTGTTGAGTTAAATGGCGTAATTTAACGCTACGTATCGTCTGCAAATGAAAGGAATTGTCTTTATAATTGTACGAAAAACGGGAAACGGAGTGTTCAAACACTAAGTTCTCATATTGTTAAGCTAAAAATAAATTAAATATTTATATTCGTCGGAAATGGAGTGGAATATTTTAACACTAGGTTCCCAAGTTCCCTCTGCCTACCATGCCATGTGCAGGATGCAGCCTGAATCTGAAAAAAAAGGTTAAATTATCTATAATAGAACAAAAATATAGGAATGATTATTAAAGATTACAAAGTTTGTTGTGTCCTACACTAAAGCTTAGCGAAACTTTACTAAACTTAGTAAAAGTTTTTATCTGGTACTAATCATTAATAGTACCAGACAAAAACTTTTACTAAGTGAGTTCACACTTTACTTTCCGTTTATTATTGTTCTACGATATTTTATTTATATAGATTTAAAGCTATCGTGGCGAAATATCTAATTGGTATTGTGGTGTTTGCAAGATGAGAGAGATGAATGAATTATTTTTATTTGAAACGTGAGACGATTATCTTTAATTTTAATTTAATAAAACTTTATTTCAACGCGAAGTATTCCCCAAGTAGTTCCCTATTGTGCCTCAGCTATAAGTTTTGATTACGCGCAGAATTTTTATCTCTTGTAAGCATTGGCTAAGAAGCTTTTTTAATATGCCTTAAGAGACCCTAAACTTGCACATTTGATATTAATTTTGAGTTTCAAATGATCTCGATATAACAGGTATTGACAGACTGACGTATAAAGTAATCTAGTAAGGGTTCCCTTTTTTACTATTTAAAATCACGGGACTGATTGTACATGCATATCTTCGGGCTTTTTATTATTAGACCTGCGCAGGAGGGTAGATTATAGATTTTTAATATGAAAATGCATAAAACTATAATATAATAATTAAACCATGTGAAACTATAGAAAATCAGTTGAACTAATTATGCTTTAGCCAATGTTGCCCAGTGTGATGAACTTTTTCCGATGTCATAGTTATAAAAAACAAGAGTCCATCATAAGGAAAAAGTTTAAATATACAGAAACAAAGTTGTGGGCCTCAATTATTATTAAAAGCCCAACGTAAACGTTCAAAACCCCAGATTTCAATCCATTTCAATCAGGTTAAAAGAGTTTCATTTAAAATAAAATTAATGATAAGAAGACCCTAAAAAATATTAAATCTAAAAGACCCACCAAGGGATGATTTGAGTGAAGCAAATTGATTTTTCAATTTCCCGCCGAGTGTAAAAGATTGGTGATAGGCAAAATAAAGTTTCTAACTCGTCCCGTTTAATGAGAGTGCTTTGAGTGGCCATAACGCGGATTTTTTATTGCTGTCATACGCCTCTCCTTCTTTTCGTAGGTAATTTGATCGTTTTTCAGATGTAATTGCCTATTAACGCACGCGTACTTTTTGATTTTAGCGTTTTATATTACAGTTGACGAATTTAAGGTTTTTGTTATGATTTATATAATTTCTATTAATATTTTTGTAATATCTATTTTTGTTGCTTTACATTGATGATTGGTTGATATACAATCAACTGTAAACGTAACGGTTGTGAATTCAATTCCCACTTGGGCACGTTTATTTCTTAGCTTTGGTAACGAGGCAAAACGCGGCGTTTAGGCCCGTCACTCTTTTCACAATATATGAAGAATTCAGCCAAAAGTAGAGACTTCCAGGTTCCAGGTTTTGGAATACTACAGTCCCTACTTTAGGATTGGATTACGTGCAGCATGCAGTTTGAAGCCAAAAAAAAATGCTAATGTGCACACATATTTACGAACTTTTATTGCTTCTCCTTCATTACAATAGAAAATAGAACAAAATTAATTGTAGAAATACATTATTTATTAATAATATAAATAAAATCTTCTGCTGTATAGATAATAATTAAAGAGGATAAAATGACACTTACATTATTTTTTTAACGCATATCGAAGTTTCTCGTGAAACTTCTACGCTTATTCATAATTTGTCACGTACACAACAGAAAGGAAATGGCTTAAGGCACGTACATTTAAAAAGAAATTAAGAACAATTTTACCACTTGTTTGTTGGAAATGTTTTGAATTTGTTTTTTTTTACGTGAAAAGGATATTTAAATGTAAATAGAATAAACCGTTGAATGATAAAACAAGTTTTGGTATCAACTCTCTTCATATAGCATTGAAGGCAGAGAGGACTTTAAAATCAATCATGTATTCCAATACTCCGTTTTTATTAAGTTTTCTAGTCTCTGGAGGAAATTAATGGGGATTGTACTCGCAACCGTCGTGCAGCTGTCAACGTATTGAAAGCCGCACGACGGTTGCGAGTACAATTTCCTTTATTTTCCATTTATTTAATATATATATATATATATATATATATATATATATATATATATATATATATATATATATATATATATATATATATATCTATATGTATATATATATATAACCAGATGTTTGCTTATTTTAAAAATATGATTGATGTAATATTATATATATGTATATATATGTATATATAGTATGTATATATATGTATATATATATATATATATATATATATATATATATATATATATATATATATTATATATATATATATATATATATATATATATATATATATATATATATATATATATATATATATATATATATAGTATAATATATATAGTATAAAATAAGGTAAGAAATTTATTGAATATTACATCAATCATATTTTTAAAATAAGCAAAAGCTATTACATCTGGTTTATAGGTACTTAAACATTTTGCCAAGTTCCATTTATAAATCAAAAACATGAATTTCAGTTATTTATTTTCGTGATGCCTATGAAGAGAAGTTCTTGATCGGTAGTTCCTGCTTTCGAAGTAATTTTAAACGTGTGAACTATAAACTAACTTGATGAACTATTTTGCTGCTCGTTACGTAAATTATTCAAGGATTCATAAAATGTTGGAAACTTCATCTCGTTTCTAGATGTTTTATAAGAAAATACTAAGTCGTAACTATAACAAACTGTATTTTTATGTTTATATATAAGGGGAAATGTCGTTCATCTTCAAAGTGTTAAATCACTCCGTTTCCACGTTGTATTAGAATTTGGCAAAATAATTAATTCGGCAGATTAAATTGATCTACAGCCGACGTATTGACGATGAAATATCACAATGGCCTACTCAATGTTATTAGTATAATAATATGCTCGTAATAGGATTCAAAGAGATTAATCCTGTAATAGTTATTAAATGTTACAAAGCTTCATACTGTATCCAGCACCTGCCGCACTCGTAGTCAGAGGTAACTTGAGAATGAGAGAGTTGAGTTACTCCGTTCCATTCCACACTTTTCACAGAATTTCAGACATTTTATGTTGAGTGGCGGAACTCAACGCCGCGCTATACGCTTGTTATCAGAGTAATAAAAAGAAATAGGGTATGACGTCGTTCATATTCTCGGTGTTAAGTTACTCTGTTTCTGTTAGAATTAAAAACAGTGCATATTCAGAAGGAGAACCTAAAGTAGAGCTTTTAATTATTTTTAATAAATTTTAACAACGGGAGGTTCTATATTCGACGATTACATATTTCTTTATGTAATTCTGTAAATGTCTCCGGCATTTGTAAATAATTTTCTTTTAAATTATTTCTCAAATATGGAATATTATTACCGTACATTGTTTATTGTACAGTTCATAATTATACTTTAAAAAACTATGAGAATTTATATCATAAAACAAACTATCCATATGTGAATAAATATTTAAAACTACTTACTTCATATAGAGATTTCTTGAACAGAAATTTTCTTTCGTGTTAAGCTTGCATTTTCGCAAAAATTAAGAAAGAAAATATTAAGAAAGGTGAATTTTTAAATTGCACTAGCGACCCGCTCACGGCTTTTTTCGCTCTATATTACACAATTTTATTTACTGATCTCACTTAAAAATGATAATAAAATTATCACTTTTAAGACCAATACCTATACATTGAAAACTAAAACTTCAGCTAAATTAATAAAATTTTGTAGCAAATATGTCAAACAAAATATGTTAAATTGAAGTTACTCTTTATTTATCAACCTACTTAACTCAATGCCGCGCTTTGCTTTGTTACCAGAGTAAATAAATGAAAATATGAAATATTTCATTTCCTCAAGTGGGAATCGAACCCACATCTGTTGCGTTTATAATCACACACTTGATCCACTGAACAACGACAGCTCTAAACAACATGCTTGGTTCAATTTAATTAACTAATATTATTCAAATTGATCAACCGTTGTCTTCGCCACAATGGGTTGCCTGAATATGTCAGTATCGAAAACGGTCGGGATTAAGATTTGGATGTGGCTCTGTTACATTCACTTATGTCAATGTATATTAAAGATTTGTCGTTTTAAGAGAGCTTTTCATATGCAATCGAGTGTTAATAATATTGATAAATATTATTTAAAATATGCTATATTATTAATATTAGAGATCGGTTCGGACGGTTTGTTTTATATTTTTTTGTTTTTCCAGTTTCTTTCACGGATTCTCTAGAATATTTTTTTGTCCTTTACTAGGACCTTATTTTTTTGTCCTTTACCTTCTTACTGAAGGTAAAGTTGGGTGCAAAGGTACGAAATCGAATCCACAACCATCAAATCACCGTTTAGATGTCCCGCTGCGCGACAATGCCTTCTAAATTTTCGATACATAATAATATCGGGCATACTTACAATGTCTAATACAAGAAAAACGTCAAAAGATCAACTAAAACTATTAATCTAACTATCCACTTCATACACTCAATTCGACCAATAAAAATAAAATCTTCGATACAAACCTTTTCAAAGAGAATGCGGGCTTTAAGCACTGGGGTAAGTTAATAGACACCCTTGTCACTCGATTTACCCCTCGTTATCAGTGAACGACCGTCTTAAAGTTGTCCTCGGCTTGAGGCCTGATAAGATATTTACTATCTCTAAGAGTAAGGTTATTTTAATGTACGATTATTTTGGTTAAAGTATATTCGTTTCTTTTTAAATTTATTTTGAAAAATATATGAAAATTTTAATATGACGTAAAATTATATAATATAATATCAAGAATACTTATTAAAATTTTATGAGCTACCAACATCATAATCATTGGTGGCTTCCCAAAGGACAGACAATGAAATGCATGTAATGCATGGTTATATTAACAGAAATAAAATATGTTTTTGATCATTTGTTCTTTGTAAGAATCTAAGATATTTCATATAAATATTTCATATTCCTAATTAAGTATTAATTATACCAAAACGTCGTAATAATTTTAGACATACTATGTACCTATTTAGACGTAAAAACATATGAATAAATGAAAATATTTATATAATCAAGTAGACAGCCGTCAAGAAATAAATAACCAAAACAAACTTTTATATGTTATATTGATGAAGCAACTTTCTGAGTACGTTTTCGACAAGTTTATTGGATATTTTGTTGACAAATTATACTACTATCAGATTCTATTTCTGAGTAAGGGACTAGCTGAGATGAGATTATTCTACCTTTTATCTATGGAGACTGTATACGTACATTAGCTATGTACGTGTAACTAATATATTTTAATTTTCTTAGTAGGATATGAACCAACGAATATTAAAAACCCCTTAATATTTGTTCTGTATATTAAAAAAAGTAGTTTACTTTCCTAAGTGTGGAATATATAAATATTAACTTAGTATAGTTAACAGGTTAATCTAAGTTAACTTATATGAAATTTTATTCTATTTCACCAAATTTCAATAATATCTTGGTGTTATAATGGCTTATTTACTTATTATGACACATTTTAAGCATCATATTTTATATCTTGTATTACATAGTGCTAAATAGAGAAAAAATTGTGGAAACATCATTTTTTACTTTCTGACAAAACTCATCTCATTCACTAGGCAAAATGAAAAAGAAAACAATTCTTTACAGTCACGTTTACAGTAAGATGTCGCTTACAGTTTACAGTTCATAGCACAATGATTTTGTTTTACATAAAATTTTATTACTTTCGCGATAAGAATAAGCAAAGTTAAATATGGGCGCCCTATTTTTTATTAGTACTGTTTACGTTTGTAGAAAGTTAAGTCGGCCGAGGCCCAAGGGCTGTAAGCCGATAGTCGTATACACAACGTCTTTATAAATTTCGTAGACAGGGATTGATTACTTAATATATAACAAAAAGCTATAGAAATCAGAGCTTTCAGTAATACAATTTAACTTCTATAAAGTAATGATATAAGGAAGATCTTTATAATTAATAATTAGATATTTTGTTATTATTTAGACACATGCTGTACCGCCAGGAGAAAAAGTGTAGGACTGTAAATACATATTGTTAGTTCTATCCTTACTCGAGAAAATGATAACAAAGAGCGGAGTTGTGTTCTGTCACTGTCAAGTTGCGCTAACACGCAATAACTTAAATTCGGTAGAAAGTGGGAAACGATACTTCGTTAAAAGCAGAGTTCACATAGAAATATAAATATCAAGCCTTTAATTTGAAAAAGTTTAGATATTTCATTTAAAATTATAAATAATTATATATTGATAATTTCATTTGAAAAACATTATTTTATTGCTTCGATCGGATCAGGATCGAACTCACAATCTGTCGCTTTTTACAGTCACACGCTTATGTCCCTGTGCCACGACAGGTCACAAATTTCTTTATTAAAATAGAATTAATTATGAAAATATAATTTTACTTAAGTTATTATAATAAAAATTATCAATCAATCAAATATTTTTCTCCGGATTCTTAACGTACGTTGAATGGTGGAACTAAACGCTGCGTTTTGATATTTTATTAGTGTTGTAGAATTTATAAGTAAACGACATAATTTTCATTAAGCTTAAGGTCACCCCTAATCAACCTGTATTATTGTTAGGGCAAACAAAAACGTCAACTAAGCAAATTTACGTCGTACCTGCTCATTAAACAAGTTAACTCGAGTCCTATTCCGCTAACCCTACTAATATAAAAATGTGAGAATTTGTAATAATGGATGTCTGTTGCAACTTTTCGCAATTCGTAAAACTTTTGGCTACAATCTACATGTATAGATACTTACGAGTACTATAAAAATGATTTTTAAGTGTTTATATGTGCGTTATCATTCTAAACTCAGAAAGGGTTAAATGTACACAATTTAATTTCATCTATTTTTTTAATTTTTAGAAGCTTCTTTTAATATTAAATATTTGTTTTATTTTTAATAAATATGCTATTTTAAAGAATACTCAGCATTGGCTGAACGTTTATTTTGCAATAAAAATATATATTGTTATTAGGAAACGAATAACAATTCATTTAAAAAGGTAAAGCCATGTTCAAATCGCTAGTCGGATATAAAACTACCACTTCAAGGTCTATACAAATACGAGCGTTTCGTTAAAAACCCTCGTAAAACAGACAATTTCTGTTTAAATATCTTTATATTAATGGTTTTTTCGATAACTTTCTAACTGTTTTTACTTTGTAGTTGTAATTTATGGCCGACTTCAAACACGATAATGATATTTCTGTATCAGAATCGAACCAACAACTACGGCATTTATGGTTAGACGTCTTTCTACGTCACTGTGCCATGAGGGTCTAATAAGAATATTTCATGACATATTATTAATATAATTTAATATTTTTAAATTAAGTTACCTACGTAATTTGCTGTACTGTTTCGTGTATTGTAAACCACACAATATATGAATGCTTTGTTCTGAGTTAAGCTTTGTACTGCTGCCGCTTTTATAAGCTACATATAAATTAAATAAGCTTATGTTATGAGAATATTTTTTAAGCCGCTCTTCTGGTAAATAAAGAGAAATGTTAAGATACACTATTTTAAATAATTTTACATTAATTCAATGAACATATTGCGTATTATGTTTGTCTTAAACAATGGTTTGTTTTAAAATTCATTTAAAAATTAAATAAAAACAAATAGTTGTAAATTTTTTTTTAGCTTCACGCTGTATCCCCAACGAGGCAGGGTAAGGCAGAGGGAACCCGGGAACCTAGTGTAAAGACACTCCGTTCCACCTTCCGTTCCCCACTTTCCGCCGAATTTGAGGCATTGCGTGTTGAGTGGCGGAACTCAACGCCGCGCTTTGCCTTAATATCAGAGCGAAGAAATGAAACATTAAATATTTAAATTGAAAATATTAAATATTTCATTTCCTCGACTGGGGACCGAACCCAGAACCTGTTGGTTACAGTCACACTCTTGTGCCGCTGCGCCCACGACAGGCCTCCTAAAAAAAATATTTATTACCAATAATTCAAAATTGTATTAAACTATTACTAATTGCCAGCTCTTAATTTGTGTTACTCAGTTCACATATGAAGCTCTCTTTGGATAGGGGTATTTGAAACTTTTAAAGTGCGCTTGAAAACAAGTTGGACTCTCAGTTGGAGTTCGGCTTATAACCCTAACTATTTTTAAAATATATATTTTTCAGCTTCTGTACATGACATGGTAGGTAGAAGGAACTTGGGAAGCTAATGTGAAGACACTCCTTTCCCGTTAGGGCACTTTAGTTCCCCACTTTCCACTTTCACTTTTCAGAACTCAACGCCGCTCTTTGCACTGTTACCAGAGCAAAGAAATTAAAATACTAATTTTTATCTTTCCTCGATTCGGGAATTAACCTTAGCTTATTCTTCTACACAACAACATGCATATAATTATAAAATGAAATATATTGCCTTATTGAATAAAATAAAATAAAACGTATATCCTTAAAGAAAAATGTTAGCCAAATGCGGTTTCACTTAAGTTTTCCACTTCAAAATACATCTATTACTAACTTCTTTAAATTTTGTCTTTGAACATTCAATATCACTAAACCAAATACAAAATTACTAAATAAAAATATGGTATTTTTTAGTTAGACGCTATGTGCAAGCGAAATTGCATTGTTGAATGGCAAAACTCTACGGCCTCTTTTATATTTCTGGAGAAAGAAAATGAAAATAATTCTTTCAATCGAGCGAACTGTCGCGTTTACAGTCACAATCTATGCCGCTATGCTGCAAGTGCCACAATTTAACTATTATTCCATTATTAACAGAAAACGGTAAATTTAAGAAATTTATAACAAATTTGAGGCCTGTCGTAGCGCAGCAACACAAACGTGTGACTGTAACCGATGGGTTGTGGGTTTGATCCCCACTAGAGGAAATGAAATATTTAATATTTTTAATTTAAATATTTAATGCTTTCATTTCTTCGCTCTGGTACAAGGCAAATTGCGGCGTTGAATTCCGCCACTTAACACGATATGCCTCAATAATCTACGGAAAGTGGGGAATGGAAGTGGAACGGAGTGTTTCAACACTAGGTTCCCAAGTTGCCCCTGCCTACCCTGCCATATGTGGGATACAGCGTGAAGCTGAGTGAGTAAGTGAGTATAATAACATATTAATTTTCTCAATCAAATACCTAACACAATATATTTCTAAAATTAATATTTTAAAAAAAGTATACATACTACTTACATATATATACAACAATAGACAGAGGCGTTATTCATCCAACACTCTCGTCCTATCAAAATAAAAGTGGAACATCTTGCTTCCACGCCTGCAGACCGGTATTCAGCTCACAAAAGATATTTTTATAAAGAACGCTTTATTTAAATAACAAATACTGTACTTTGCTTTAGTTATCTATGTATGCTGTTGAAAACGTTAAAGTCTGGTTAATATCAGAAAAATGTTAAAAATCATTAAAGTCTAATGTGTAGGTGCGTATGTTTTAACTAAGCGATTTAGTGTTGAATAATCAAAATATTTATACTATTCAACCGTACTCAGAGACATCAATTAACGTTTAACTATCGTCTGAGGGTAATATATTTATTCTTGTAATACGTAAGAAGAATTGTTATTGTGAAGAAACGTAGAGTGAGTTGATCGATGAATGAATTGTGTCGATTTGATGTAAATATACTCTACTCACTACTCGGCTTCACGTTGTATCCTGCACATGGCAGGGTAGGCATAGGGAACTTGAGAACGTAGTATTAGGACACTCTGTTCCACTTCCGTTCCCTACTTCCCGTCGAATTTTGAGGCGTGTTGATTGGCGGATTGTAAATACGAGTATGTATCAAAAATATATTTTTTATCATAAAGAGACAACATTTTCTATAGACTTGATCGTGGTGATATAAAGACAGTTCGTAATTAGAAGAAACAAGTAGAAAATCTATTTTTATTATTTTTGTTTATTTACATGTTTTATGCTTTGTGTGTTCTACACTTGGGAGCCTAGTGTTAAGACACTCCTTTCCCTATTTTCATTCAAAGGTGTGTGGTGAGTGGTAAAACTAAATACCAAACAAAAAAATTAAAATGTTAAAAGCTTCAATTAAGTCGAATCATCGAGTATAGATTGAACACAACCAACTTATACACAGTTACAGTCGCATACTTGTATCGTTCTGACATGAAAGGCCTTATTTAAATTAAATGCGTTTTAAAAATGTTCGATATTTATAACGTGTAAATTAAATGTCTTATTAAATTGGAAACAAAAAAAATGTTTCTTATAAATATATGAGAAATTAACAGTAGCTTGAAAAGAATGTATGCCTTAGTTCTAAAAGCGCTTGGACGATTTTCATGAGAAGCAGGTTTGACGCCTGTTTAAATTACTTTATCTTTTTTAAATATTTTCATTATCTCAGCACGTGAAAAATACTTTAATATATTGAAAATATTAATTGTACAAAATAGACGAGGAAGTGAATAGAAATAGATCATCTTTCAAAGTGGTAATCTAAATCGTGTCCTGAATAGTTTAGAAATGACTCCATCCATTACAATGACAGTGAAGTATTGCTTTCATTTGCCGTGACTTGTTTTCGACATAGGCTTATTAAGTATCTATTATTTTATTTATTTGAAATTTCCCAGGAAATTTATGAAAACAGCTAGCAACTGGCCTGGCTGACTGGGAGGCCTGTCGTGGTGCAGCGGCACAAGCGTGTGACTGTGACCGACAGGTTGTGGGTTCGATCCTCACTTAAGGAAATGAAATATTTAATAAAATATTAAATTTAAATATTTAATGTTTTAATTTCTTCACTCTGGTACAAGGCAAAACGCGGCGTTGAGTTCCACCACTCAACACGCAATGTCTCAAATTCGGTGGAAAGTGGGGAACGGAACTGGAACGGAGTGTCTTAACACTAGGTTCCCAAGTTCCCTCTGCCTACGCTGCCATGTGCGGGATACAAGGTGAAGCTGAGTTGAGCTAGCATACTGCAATAGAAATTCGATTAATCCGTCTACAACATGTCCATTCGGATCATCGAATATATGATAATGAAATTATTAAAATATATTCTAACATTTATATATATTTGCTTTGATTAAATATTAGTAGGTATTTAATAAAATTGGTCACGATTCGTTATTATTGAAGTCTAAATAGATAATCAAAGTTTCTACTGTATAAAGGTATTGTTATAGATAAAAAATACTTTTCTATTTATGAAAAGTAATGATAGTACTGTTTTCAAGTACGTAGACCGATAGCATAGCTGTTTATAAAGTCTATTGAAGAGTAATAAAATAACATGACTTGAAATAATATTTATATAGGGCTTTATTAATTATTTATTTAAAAGTCCCTTGCTTTGCCCATTTTAATAATAAAATAGCGATCTCTTTCTCATTGTCGAATACAATGTGTTTTCTTTTCGTAATAACATTAGTGAGAGTGTTTCCTCATACACGATATTTGTGATTTTCTTCGGCTTGTATAAATATTTTTTTATAACAATATTTTTATTACATTATACGAAAAAAGAACATTACATTATACGAGAAGTTGCTTCTTCTTGCTTTAAACTCTATACAAACTCTATAATTTAATAGTTAAAAATCAGTAGCTTATGAATATAAAGCAACATTTTAGAGAATTCCTCGAATTGAGAAGTAAAATTTTCCAATGTACTCTACAATAATATAAAGTTGAAGTTTATATGGAGAATAGCTTTTAACCACAGTGTAGTGTTGGCCGCAGTGAAATTCAAATAACTAAAAAGGATAACGCCAGTAATCAATAACCTATTTATTGATTACTGTCATGCTATTTAACTTATAACCTGCTTCGGAAAATAACTCTACAATGCCATGTTATTATTTTAATTCAAATTAATAGTTCCTGAACTAAAAGAGCTCAAACAAACCCACTTTTTACTTGATATACAATATACTCGCTTTATAACATTAGTGTAACAATTTCATTGTAAATTAATTGTTTTATTTTTTAAGCTCAAGATTTTTCACTGTTTTCTCTTTAATTGAATGATAAGCTTTATCATTACGTGAAAGCTGTCGTAAGCACGTATAAGCTCCAAAATGTTTTGAATTTCCCTTATCTCGCTGCACGCAGTACTAAATAATGAGGTCAATTATTTTTAGAATTTTTAGTCCCTAATTAGCTTAGTTGACTGTTTTGGCGATTAACGCAAATACAAAATAATTGCAAAAAAAATGTTTAATAGCTGTTCAATAGTTGTTGTCTGTTCAAAAATCTCATACTGAAAGTCGATCATTTTTCATATACGATTTTGTTCTTTGGACCCCTTGATTTAATGTTAACATTTGTTTGATCTGGTAACAAAGCAAAGCACGGCGTTGAGTTCCACCACTCAACGCGCAATGTCTCAAATTCAGCGGAAAGACACGTTTAATATTTTCTATTTAAATATTTTCTATTTAAATATTTGAGGCCTGTCGTGGCGCAGCGGCACAAGAGTGTAACTGTAACCGACAGGTTCTGGGTTCGATTCCCAGTCGAGGAAATGAAATATTTAATATTTTCAATTTGAATATTTAATGTTTCATTTCTTCGCTCTGGTAATAAGGCAAAGCGCGGCGTTGAGCTCCGCCACTCAACACGCAATGCCTCAAATTTCGGCGGAAAGTGGGGAACGGAAGTGGAACGGAGTGTCATAACACTAGGTTTCACTTTCGTTCCCTCTGCCAACCCTGCCTAGTGCGGGATACAGCGTGAAGCTGAAAAAAAAAGAAGAAAAAAAGAAAAAAAAAAAAATCATTTCTTCGCTGACTTGAGCTGAGCTGAGCATATATAAAATATTAAATATTTTATTTTCTCGAGTAGGGATCGAACCCACTACCTGTCGGTTACAGTCTACGCTTGTTCTATTCGTTAATGAAAACTTAATTTATCGTATTGACCTAAGCGCGGCTTCATCCGTTTATTATTTTATATACAAAATATTAATTGCGCAAAAAATTGCTTACATGATTTTGTTATTTTTTTTTTGTACAAACGATTTTTTTGCGTGAAAATATAAGCTTAATATGCTTAACGCTGTACCATGTACAGAGGCAGAGTGAGAAAAATTGGAAACGTAGTTTTAAGACCGTTCCATTCTCTTATTTCTGCTGAATTTGAGATGTTCGTTGTTAAGTTGCGGAACCCAAGGCCTCGCTTTGCCTTGTTGCCAGAGCGAAAATTGATTTATTTGAAAATATTCAATATTTCATTTCCTCGAGTTGGAATCGGACCCTAAAAATAAATTTATTAAAAACAATTTCATCATACACTTGTACCTCTGCGTCACGACAAGCCTTTGATAAGTAATCTTCTGTACAATTTCCTTATCTATTTCTGCGTTCATTGCACAACAAACTAAGTCACGAACATAACATTCATTTAACTATCATAAATAATATAAAGCAAAATTGAAAATAGAAAAATAAATAAACTGTCTCAGTCTATTCCATACATACTCGTATGTGTACTTGTCGCGTTCAAAGCTCATATTAAAGCCGTGTTGAACTTATATAAGACTCCAAAACGTGTTGGGCATATAAATGATCATTTAAAATTCAAAGGATTTTCCATAACAGCGCGGACGACCGGCGAATTTCTGTCGTGTTTCGGGTGACCTTACTAAATTAGGCGTAGAATTTTGAAATGTGTCATTTAATGTGACATTTTGGTTAAGATTGTTACATACAATATAACCATATAATTTTTTTTTCTGCGTTGCACTTTCCTCACTTGGCAGGGTAGCCAGAAGCAACTTGGAAACTTAGTGTTATGACATCACGTCCGTCTCCACTTTCCGCCGAATATGAAGCAATTTGTGTTGAGTGGCGGAACTCAACGCCGCGATTTGCCATGCTACCAGAGCGAAGAAACTAAAATATTTAATATTCAAATTGAAAATATGAAATATTTAATTTCCTCGAGTGGGGATCGAACCCATAATATGTGACGGTTACAGTCACACGTACGTGCAGTTGCGCCACGACAGGCATCGTTTTTTTATTACTTTCAATAAAATGTTATTATTATTCCCACATGGAAATACACTCAATTTTCTTCAAATCCAGGTTTCTTAGAATCTCAAGTTTTAATTGATGTAGTTTTAAATTCTTATTTAATAAGAATACCGAATAAAATATTGGAAGCCATTGAATTGGCCATGAAGCAGGCGATCAAACGTGACTGTTTGTGTGTTAGTTCGATCCCCATTAGAAAAAAATTATACACTTAATATTTTAATTTCTTTATTTTGGTAACGAAAAAAAGCAAGATATTAAATTCCGGAAAGCGGGGAACGGATGTGTGTATGTGTTTTATTGGGATCACAATGAATTGATATTAGGTTCCCAAGTTTCTTGTGCCTTCACTGTCATGTGCACGATATAGTGTGAAGATGTGGTTGTTGTACAGCGATATAGTGATTGTAAATGTAAAAATTGTAAATTTAACTCTCACTCTGAGGAATTAATTATTTCATTCACAAAACAAACGTAACGTTTAATTTCTTCATTAAATTTAATGAAGGAATTAAACGCTACGTTTGTTTTGTGAATGAAAACAACTTGTCTTGATACATCTATGAAAAATTACGTTAACCTAAAATAACATAAGTGTAGAAAAAAAATGTACTAATATATCTAAAAAAGCAGGTAATTCATGGTTCAAAGAATGATAAATTCACTTAACTTCAGCATAAGATTTATAACCATTAATAGGAAGCTTCTGAAAAGAGGGTACGAAATTCAACGGAAGTGAGAATTTTTATTGATGGATAGATCTACCACTACAGTAAGAGTGAATGGGTCCAAACGAATGAGCGGAGATAAAATTTCACAGGCGTTGTGTAATTGCAGGCTTGAATGTGACAGCTTTAAATTGAGCTTTAAGCTTTTAACCACCAGAATAATGGAACGTTTTGAATGGAAGTTTGTTTTATCGTGGATTTTGTAGTATTATGCAAATTAAGTGTATAATATTTGCAAGCTTATTGAAATAATGATTTTTTAATTTCAAGCACACAAAGCAAAAACGGTGTTGAGTTCCGCCAATGATTTCGAAAATTATGCGACAGAACAGGTGAGGATTAGTGGTACTTTATCCTAGTCTTTCAAATATCCTACAACAGGGGAAATAAAACACCGGTCAAGCTGAGTCGAAATCGCCCACCGACAGTTCCGTACCAATTTGAAGAATGTTGGATGTGCTACTTAGTGACAAATTAAATTTACATTTAGTTAGTTACAGTTGTATATTATCGATTGACTTAATGATGACAATGGTTGCATCATCATCAGTCAACCGATGTCCACTGCTGGACATAAGCTTCCCCAATACGGACGTTTCTGTACGGTCTGCATTCAACGGCTCTCTGCGACCTTTATTATGTCGTCAGTCCATCGAGTGTGGGGCCGACCCTTGCCGCGCCGTCTCGTTCGTGGTCTCCATTGAGAACCTTACGGCCCCAAAGGCCATCAGTTCTTCAAGCTAAATTGCCTTTGTATGGAATAAAATGTAATTTTAAGCTTGTAAACGTTATTTTCAGTAAAAAAAATAGACAAAATCTGATTGTGTTACCTTGGAAGCTTGATTTTTTCAATGTTCGAAGAAATTATAGACCTAAGTACTTTACTTTAATTTCATCTTGATACATTTTTGGGATTATAAGACAATCCGTCTTAACAAATTGATAGTCTGATAACAAAGTGTTCCTATAAAGGTTTTGTTTTTTTATGAGGTACAGAACCCTAAAAACGTGTAGCTGTAACAAAAAATATAGAAAATAAGCACGAAAATAGCACATGTTGATTGTACAATTTTTCACTTACACAAGTATTTTCAAAATGTAAACTGTCATGTAAATTGATATGTTGTTTGTCAAATCACGAATATTTACATTTTCAATATTCCGTACGTTCTGCTGTTTACAATGTGCATAGTTGATGTCGACATATGCATATGCCTTCAGCTTGTACTGCTTATTCCAATATTAGGTTGAAATTGTTATTTGAAGTACGTTTTTCCTTGTTATTCTTACAAAATGAAAAAAGGTAAAATCACATCTATGAATATTTTTGCGGTTTTTAAAGTGCTGAGGCGTGGCGCAGCGGCACAAATATGTGACTGTAACCAATAGGCTGTTGGTCCGATCACCACTTGAGGAAATGAAATATTTAATATTTTCAATTTAAATATTTAATGTTTTCATTTCTTTGCCCTGGTATAAGGCAAAACGCGGCGTTGAGTTCCACCACTCAACACGCTATCTATGCCTAAAATTCGGCGGAAAGTGGGGAACGGAAGTGGAACGGAGTGTCAGGTTCACAAGTTCCCTCTGCCTACCCTGCTATGTGCGATATAAAGAGTAAAGCTAAGTAAGTAAAAAAGTTTAGTGTTAATTTACACTTGGACGAATCACAAGAGGCACGGGTTCAAGTGTATTAATAGATGTTTTAAATAATATTATGAAAACATTAAGCATCAAATGACAAATTTTTACTTTTGCTTCACGCTGTATCCCGTACGAGGTAGGGTAGGCAGAGGGAACCCGGGAACCTAGTGTAAAGACACTCCGTTCCACTTCCGTTCCCCATTTTCCGCCAAATTTGAGGCATTGCGTGTTGAGTGGCGGAATTGAGTTCCGCCACTCAACACGCAATGCTTTATAACCAGAGCGAAGAAATGAAACATTAAATATTTAAATTGAAAATATTAAATATTTCATTTCCTCGACTGGGGATCGAACCCAGAACCTGTCGGTTACAGTCACACTTTTGTGCCGCTGCGCCACGACAGGCCTCAATTTTTACTTTTGGATATCTTATTTAGTTGTAACGTTTGTAGTGGCATTGTTTCTATCTTGGCAAACAAATAATATTGATTATTTCTACAATGTACCATTAATAAGGCTTTTGATAACGTGCCAACAACTACTTTATACTAATTTTCATGAAATATATGTTGAATACTAAACTGAGACTTGTCGTGAGGCACGACACAAATGTACAACTGACTGGAATCGGGAAAAGCTGGCTCGAAGTAAATAAATATATAATATTTTCATTTCTTAGCTCTATTATCAAGGAAAAAGCGGCATTGAGTTCCGCTTTACAAAATAAATCTGTACGATAGGTAGCTACGCTACGACACAGCATTTTACTGTAAAGGTCACATTTGATTTCCACCCAAGGAAATGAGTTATTTCCATATACTTACTTAGGTTACACGTAAACACTGAATTTCGCCGAACACGTAACATCTAGGAAATTAGGCGGAAAACGAGAGATAGGGTGTCTCAATAATAGTTTTTCTCTGTTTACCACAGGGTACGCATATGCAGAATATGGCGTGTAACTGAAACAAGGTTAATTAAGCATTTCGTTAATTCATCAATTAAATTAAATATATTGACAGACCTGTCATGACGCAGCGGCTCATGTGTGTGACTGTAAATGCTTCAGGATGTGGGTTTCTTTTTCCAATTTAGGAAATGAAATATTTAATATTTTCAATTTAAATATTCAAAGTTTTCATTTCTTTACACTGGTAACAAGGCGAAGCGCGCCGATAACTTCTGCCACTTAACACGCAATGCCACATTTTCTGCGGAAAGTGGGGATCGGGACTGAGTCTGAATACTAGGTCCCCAAGCTCTCTCCCCTATCATGTGCACGATACAGCGTGAAGCTAAATATATCAATACGATAAAATTTAACTCGGTTATTTTTTATAATTTAATATTTGATCACAGTTCTCGAATAGATTTCAGCTTAACCATTACAGTCATTTTTCAATGTTTCTGTGGCTCTTCGACGTACGGAATTATTGGTCTAAATTTCACAGGAACTGAGGTTAGAAAATGTCTAACCTTAGTTCCTATGAAAATAAATATGTTATTTTCATTATTGAATATGTTATTATCATTATTAAATATGTTATTTTTATTATTAAATATGTAATTTTCATTATTATTAAATATTTTATTTTCATTCCTTCGCTCTGGTTATAAGACAAAGCGTGGCGTTAAGTTCCGTCACACAATTGCAAATTCAAAGCGGAAAGTGGATAAATAGATGTGTCTTAAGACTAGGCTGCTGCTCCATGTTCCGTCTACCTAACCTGCCATGTGCGAAATACATACAGTTTAAAGCAGCAAAAAATCTTATATAATACTATAGCTAATCTAAAAATCACTTAATAATTGGTTGTGGTTTCTATTTTTTTTATGGGATAATTAAATTATAAATAATTTAAAATTAATGTACCGTTAGATTTAGCTAGTGCAGTATTTGGTTTGCGGTATACTTTGTAGGACAATTGGCGGTCAGCCGACGGTGGACAGGATATTATGCGGTGACAAAATCGTCAAAATAGAATAATTGTATAAAATTTAAACAAGCTTAATTGTAAAGTAATAGGCTAATTAATTTAATTAGAACAATTTTCTTTAGAAAAGGTAATAAAAATCAAATATATTTTACTTGATGTTAATTATTAGAAGGTAAGTTAAGAAACGTAAGTTATTAAAAGGTAATATAAAATACAACTTGTCGCATTTACAATCTCACGCAGGTGCCTCTGTGCCACGACAGGTCTCAAACTAATTTAACATAATTACAAAATTTGGTAGACATTTGAACAATTTAATAATTATAAGTATTATAATAAGTTAATGTGTTTTCATATATTATTAATATAAATAATACACAAGAGATTTGAGCGTGAGGGATTTTATACTTTGATAAAGGCAAAGGGCACCAAAGAGCGGGCATTGGTGGAGAAAAATAACCGCTGCGTTCATTCTCGCTCGCTCGCTCAAGCATCTGTCACAGCCATTTTTTTATTTTATTCCATAATGAAATTTCTCATTAGCCCCATTACTAACCGGATTAAATTTGACCGCGGAGGTACGTGCAGCTGTCAATTGATTCCCGGTTTGTCACGACCAAGGTCAGATCCTAAATCTTGAGAATTGTTAGAGCCTTCGAACCTGTTTCGTCTCTTTAGATCTGGCCAAAAAGACTCTCTTTCGTCTTCTGGATAAATGCGAGGTAAAAGCTATGCTTAAATCTCTCCGCAACGGTGATATTTTGACATGTTTTATAAAAAAAGGATGCCTTCCTTCACAGATTATATACTAAAATACATCTTTTGTAAGTGGCAAGCAACATCCATGGGTATTTTTAGTATCTTTAAAGTGTTATTCCACACTTAGGAAAAAAATCGTCCAAATTTTAATACTTTTTTAAAATTTAGTATTTTAACATCCATGGGACTTCTATATGCACAACATATTTTGATTAATGAAGATTTGTGGCGGTCTGCGGCAAAATATTTCGAAGAGGTTCTCTCGGTCTATATAGAGTAGCTGATTTATATGTACAATTAAAACAATGTCCTGAGCTCCGCAGATTCTATTAATCAAGGGGTTACCTGGCTCATTTTCCTCGAGTTTCGTTTACTACATATAATTTTTTTTTATGCAAAAAAACGGCAAACGAGCGTACCGGTCGCAGTGGCCGAAGCCACTACTTTACTCCGGTTTTAAATGCCGGGGGTGGTAATGATCCGGTCGAGTCTGCCCATGCGTTTTGTTATTACTGACAACGTGACCATACCACACGTACTATAGTCGCCTCTTACGACACCATCAGTACCAGGGTGATCCTATTCTAAGCCAGAATCACACCGCGAATATTAAATAGTCTTTCCCTATACAGTTTACATTCTGATAATCTCTCTCGAAGTTTTTGGCCGCTTTCACCGCACTTGTGACGACTGTAGTCTACTTATTTAAATGAAATTGTTTCACTATCCACGTCGTCTTACAACACTCAAAAATACCGTCAAGACTCGTTATTTCAAGCTTTTACAATTTCAGGTAGCTATATAATAATACAGTAATTCAGCAGAAATTCAACACCAAATTTAAACAACTTACATAAATTTAAACAGAAAAGAGTCGACTACATACATTTGAAAAGGGATGTTCACACGTTAGCTCAGATTTTATAGCATCATGATTTGTGATCGTAAATAATTTATTTGGTATCGGTTACAGCTACGTCCGACTCGTCCTATTGAGGGCCATGAAGTTTTATATCCCAATAGGATACGCGTGAATGGATATCGATACAGTGTAGCAAATCGTCGACAACATACGCCACTCGGTATATTTTTTATGTACCTATTAATTAAAGAAAATTTAATCAACTTCATGCTGTACCCCAAACATGGAAGGGTAGGCAGAAGGAACTTGAGAACGTAGTGTTAAGACACTTTGTTCCGTTTCTCACTTTCTACCGAATTTAAGGTTTTGAATGTTGAGCGGCGGAACTCGGCGCCACGCTTTGCATTATTACCAGAGCGAAGACGAAGAATCAAAATACTAAATATTTAATTTGAAAATATTAAATATTTAATTTCCTCGAATAGGAATCGAACACACAACCAGTCGCGCAATCACACACTCGTGCCTCTGTGCTTTAACTTGAAATACTTATTTATTATCCAGGTATACACATATCTCTCAAAAATAAGGAAGCCAATGTTTTTAATATTTTTTTTTTTTTTTTTATGGAAAAGACAAGGCAAACGAGCGTACGGGTCACCTGATGGTGAGTGATCACCGTCGCCCACGGCCCCGTGTAACACCAGGGGAGCTACAAGGGCGTTGCCGGCCTTTAAGGTGGGGGTAGACGCGCTTTTTGAAGGTACCCATGTCGTATCGACCTGGAAATACTGCCGCGGGTAGGTTGTTCCACAGATGTGTGGCGCGTGGAAGAAAGTTCCTACGAAACCGCACAGTAGTCGAATGCCACGTGTCCAGATGATGTGGATGGTACTTTAGTTTGTGACGTACTGTGCGGTTGGAAAATTCGGCGGCAGGTATCAAGTCAAACAGTTCTCCAGAACACTCCCCGTGATAAATGCGGTAGAGAACGCACAGGGAGGATACGTCTCTACGCAAAGCCAAAGTATCAAGCCCCACACAGATCACTGGGTTCCCAACGATTCGAACGGCTCTACGTTGTATGCGATCAAATGGTTCAAGCTGATACTGGGGTGCACCAGCCCAAAGGTGAGAACAGTATTCCATATGAGGCCGCACCTGGGCCCTATACAGGGCTAAACGGTGTTTTGGCGTGAAATACTGTCTCGCTCTGCTGATGACCCCCAGTTTCTTCGAGGCCAACTTGGCCATGCTTTCCAGATGATCGCGATACTGGCAGTCGTTCGAAAAGCTGAGACCCAATATACTGATACAGGGCGCGGCTTTAAGGGGAGTGTTCTCGAAAACTGGTGATACGACAAATGGGGTTTTTTTAGCGGTTAACGCGCAGACTTGTGTCTTCTGGGGGTTGAAGTGAACAAGGTTCTTTTCACCCCATGCGGAGACATTCTCGAGGGATGCCTCAACGCAGGACACAAGTTGATTTCGGCACTGGTCGACGTTTTCCCGAGAAAGACTTGCATGGCCGGAGTATACAGCGTCCACAGTGCTATCATCTGCATAACAATGTATGTTAGAGTCCTCTAACATATCATTGATATGCAGAAGAAATAGCGTAGGGGACAGCACGCAGCCTTGGGGGACGCCGGCGTTCACGGGCATGTATTTGGAGCAAAAACCGTCGACAGCGACCTTGATGCTGCGCCCAGTGAGAAAGCTAGCAATCCACTTGCATAAATTCTCGGGAAGCCCGTAAGATGGAAGTTTCGCAAGGAGCGCTCCGTGCCACACACGATCGAAGGCCTTTGCCATGTCCAAACTAACTGCCAGGCCCTCTCCCTTGCTATCAATAGCCGCAGCCCAGCGGTGGGTTAGGTAAACCAGAAGATCACCGGTTGAGCGACCCCGACGAAAGCCATATTGGCGGTCGTTAATCAATCGGTGATCCTCCAGGTAAACCAAGAGCTGGCTATTAATTATGCTCTCCATAATTTTTGAAAGCAGGGAGGTAATAGCAATAGGCCTGTAGTTAGTTGGATCGGCACCATCGCCTTTTTTCGGAATCGGGTGGATAAGAGCGCTCTTCCACGAATCTGGGACTACGCCAACTGAGTAAGAGTGCCGAAATAGACGCGTTAGCACCGGTGTCAGCTCAGGAGCACACGAACGGAGCACAAGAGGAGAAATGCCATCTGGCCCACTCGACTTGTGGATGTCCAAGGAAGACAGAGCTCGCCTAATGGCTTTCTGACTAAATTTAATGTCAGGCATTGAGCTCTGACACCGCGGGATGGTCGGCGGCGTTGTTCCTCGGTCATCCATAGTCGAGTTTGAGGCAAAGAGAGCGCCCAGGAGATCGGCTTTCTCTTTCGCCGTATGGACCAGGATGTCATTTTCTGTGCGTAGCGGTGGAAGCGATGGCCGGCTAAAGTTGCCAAGCGCAGCCTTTGAGAGGGCCCAAAACTGTCGAGTTCCGGACGGATAGCTCTCAAGCTTCTCGCCGATTTTAGCGATGTGCTCGGACCTTGCTCTGGCAATTTGCCACTTAAAGTACCTAGAGGCACGGTTGTACTTTCTTTTTAAGGTTTTCACCTTCGGATCCTTAGTGGCAAGTGCCTTGGCCCAGATTCGATATGCCTCGCGCTTGCCAGAAGCTGCAAGTTTGCAAGACGTATCAAACCAAGGCTGTGACTTGCCACCGATTGGCACTACAGAGCTAGGAATGTAAAGTTCCATACCCTGCAGAACCACGTCGGCGACAGCAGCGGCACTAGCACTAGGATCATCAGAAGAGAAGCAAACCGGCCCCCAGGGATAGGATGAGTAAAACGTACGCATCCCATCCCAATCTGCTGACTTGTAGTGCCAGACGCGACGAGTCGCTGGTGTTCTGCGACTGACGCGGTTAATGGGCACAGCACTCCGTACCAGGCAGTGGTCTGAAGACCCTAGGGGGGGATCGACGACAACCTGGTACTGTTCTGGGTGTGAAGTCAGCAGAAGGTCCAATAAAGAGGCGTTGTGGTTGTCCGCGTCCGGGATTCGCGTAGGCGACTCAACCAATTGGGACAATCCATTCGCCATAGCAAAGTCAAATACAGCCCTCCCCGCGTGGTCAGTGGTGCGTGACCCAAGCCAACTGGCATTATGCGCATTAAAATCGCCAAGTATCACGACCTCTGCGGTGGGCATCTGTGAGAATATTTGTGTATTGAACTTGGACAATTGTCTTCCTTAATACCTTTTTTAATGTGATGTTGTATCTTATAGATAAAAAGGTAAGCAGAAATGGAAAATTGTAATCTCAAGGGCTGAGTCCAAATATATAGATTTTTTCTTTTCTGAATAAAATGAAGTGCCTGTCCGCTATTTCTAATAACAATAAATATAAATGTGAATAATGATACCACGATAGTATCACACAAACAAAGGATTTTTGTTCACCTAAGCATTTTTATATTAAAAACAATAGTTTTTGCGAGCAATAACTAATTAAATCGTAAAGTATTGAAATAACATTTCTTTTTATATACTATATCATATCTTAACTATACTTAAATAGTACAAAGTACAGAATTGTATACAGGACAGGTGAAGCCACGAGCTGATTTTTAATGTAAAAGGTTTTGGCAGTTTTTGGTTTTATATCAATTTGTACAAAATATTACATTATATGTACAAATATAATAATTAATGTGTATCAAGGTATCTTATATAAAAAAAAAACATTTTTATTTAGATGCTTTTGCCTTTTAACCCACTTTGGCCGAACGACGTAAATCTTGACATCCTTTACCAGACCCGAGATGTCGAAAAGAATTTATTTGTATCCACTTTGCCAATTTTTCTTAACGAAAATCTTAGTAAATATTTCGTACAGTATATTAAAACAATTTCATTCAAGGTTTAGGAAAGCGTGGTTTTGGTTTTGTTTAGTAAAAATATTTCCTGAATATAATACCATTGTTGTGTACTAAGCTGTCCAGCCCTTATTGTAAATGGAACGGTCTTGAATTCTCGCAGAAAACATAGCTTATTTTCGTGTCTTCTGCACTGTGACAATCTATTCATTAAAGATAGGCCAATCTGTTGGTTGATACACTTATCTTATTTTTTTTTGTTTTCTCCGAGAGCCTATGGTTGGAAATGGATTCTATACGTTCACACTGGTTTCAGGATAGCTTCGTATAACATAATTTTGTAATTTTCGTTTAGAGGTAAATTAAAAATTGCGAAGTTATGTATCGTGTGAAAGAAAAAGCGAGAGAAAAACGATATCATCAGCAATTCGATTCTATTCTTGAGTGAAGAGTCAATAAGATCATATCCAGGCGCTTTAACTTCCTGCAAGTTTTTTTATTTCTTTAATTACTTCTCTTGGTGATGTACTACATAAAGGGAGGCATATCTGATTGGTTAACTGAAGGTTAACTAGTTTCTTATGCTGTGGGCTATCCTCAAGTAGTGGTTTAAAGACTGTACTCAGGTATTTGACAAAGACTATCATCTTCTTCTTGTCTGGTCTTGCCCATCCTCCAAACGTGTTTACTATTCGGAGGGGTGTGTCTTGAGACGTTTCAAGTTTTTGGTTACTTTTTACAGATAATAATTCGTGACTTTTGTATAATTAAGGTTAGAAAGTAATTGCTGCAAATTATTGGTATTCAATGTGCTGTGTGTTTTTGCATTTAGGAGTTCTGTTTAACTCCTCCACTTCCTTTACAATAACTTCTTTTGTATTATTCTTCTTTTCCAGGCCTATTTTTGATTGATTGGTGATTATCTGCTTGTAGATGTCCCAGTTGGTTAGTTTAGAGTTATAAACTCTAGGAGGGGACTCAATAGGTCAGTGAGGGGATAGGTCATCTCCCTCTCATGTTAGAAAAAAAGTCACTGATCTCTTGCGCAGATATTGTATTTGTATCCTTAAGGGGACAGTAGATCTTAAGGTCACACCAGGAACGTTTGATGGATGTTGCTTGTATCTTTTCCGTGCAATATACTTCGAGCGGATGAAGTTTTAAACTATTGTTAATAAACACCGCTGACCTATCATGTGAATTATCAAAGAGGTGATTTGTTTAATAAGCAGAGTCATCTTAAAAGAAATGTGAATTTTTATTGTAAACCTTATTTGAGAAATTAACACAATATCAATTCACTCTGTTTTAAGAAAGGTTTCAAGCTCTTACCGATGTTCCGCCCTCACCGTTGGCGTTCCAGGTTATTATATGAATATAAAATTTAATTTTTTCACCCGGTTGCTGTCTACTCGTAGGTTTTATTAGTATGGGTTTATCTTTGTATAAATGTCAATAGTATTTTTTCAATTTGGACGGGGTTTCTAATTGGTAGGCGTACGGTAGTTCCTGGGTGCTTTTATTCACAGTTAGTACACATAGCGTCAGTATCGGGTCTTTTACAGCAATTTGTAGTTAAGTGATCACCACCACATTTAATGCGGCGGAAAGACCTGTTACATTGGTTTATAGAGTGACCAAATCTTTGACACCTTTTGCACTGGATGAATTCTTTGTCTTTGTATGGTGCATTAAAGGAAATTTTCATTTGGTGGTTCGAGGACTACATAAAAAGTCGGTAGAGACTATTTGTCTTACTTTAAGCCCAACGCCTTCTAGTTCTTTTTTGATCAGTGCTAGTTTTTTAAAAGCATGAAGTCCGCATAGTACTACTTTGTATGCTCTTTCCCATTTTAGATGATAGGTATAGTGTGATATGTTATATGCGATGAAATTTTCTCTGATGGCTTTGTATGTTTGAATGTCTTTTGGCATAATTTTGATTACATGCCAAGATTTCAGTGTAATCAAAGTATATGGGTCAGTCTCATATAAAGCATGACAAAGACTGATTCCGGTTTTGGTACATATTCTTTTGTTGCATTCGATTCCTTACTACAGTCATCGTTTAGAATGTCAAAGCTGTTTTGTATAGGTATTTGAAATTAGGTGTGTTTTAGAGCTTGTTTTCACATTTTTTGTATACATTTTGTGTTCACATTTTGTTGTATTTTTTTTCGTTTATTTCTTTTTCAGTAGTTTTATCGTTTCGCCAACCGTCTGTATTTGAGCTTACTTCTTAACTCATTGTTGTCTGCTTTTCAGTAAGATTTTACTTTCTTTACTTTCTACATTTTAGAGTAAAAGTGAAATTGTAGTTTATTATTTCGTTTTACTATTGTGATTATTTTTATAGTACAAATTATGAGTAAATTGAACATAAAAAAAATATATTTTCAATTTCTTTCGTTGCTGCTTTATTTTTTGATAAGATGTCTAAAATATTCTTCATTAACTGTCTGAATTTATAAAATTTTTATATGGTAACAATAATATTTAATCGTTTATAAGATTAAAATAATGTCATATATTTTTTCCTATAATCCACAATTACTTTAATCCTAAAACGTTGAGCACAGCGGTATTCATATTAGCTATGATGGCGGCGTTTACGGCACTTTTATGGGCCTGTAATAAAAAGAATCATACTGTCACGTCGTGATTACGTATGAAAATTTCATGATATAACGTCAGTGTATGTTTCAATATTATAATATCAAGATTCTATAGCCATACGAGTATCTATACTTTAAATAAATCAGTAACACATAGCCTTTATATTTTAGGAATATTATACGATATATTTATTAATTTTTTTTTTTTCCAGCTTCACGCTGTTTTCCGTACATGGCAGGATAGGCAGAGGGAACTTTGGAAATGTAGTATAAAGTCATTATATTCCTTACTAACTGGACCCGCTGAATCTGAGTCTTTGCATGTTCTGTGGTAGAATTCAACGCTGGGTTTAGCTTTGTCACCAAATTAAAAATGAAATTATTGATTATAATTATTTCCTCGAGTTTTCCTCAATTTGGTTTTGTTGTAAGCGGTGAGAGCGTCGGCGTAACACGTAATCACGACGGACCTGTCTCATTCTGCAGCACTATTGATTTATGTGGAAGGAAAATATAGAAAACGACCCTCCTGAGAAGCGGGCACAATCCTACTTTCCATCTTCGGAAACTATTCCGCTAAAAGGAACTGAGCCGAATAGTTCCCCAAAGTTATCACATAAGTGTTCCAGTGCAATACTCCAAACTATTCTTGGAATGTCATCGGGTCCCGGAGCGTCATTTTTTTTTATGGAAAAGACAGCAAACGAGCGTACGGGTCACCTGGCGGTAAGTGATCACCGTCGCCCACGGCCCCGAGTAACTCCAGAGGAGCTACAGGAGTAAGCGTTGCCGTCCTTTAAATTGGAAGGGCACCGGGGCCCAGCATTACCTAATGCGAAACGCAGTGGCCAAAGCCACTACTTAACACCGGTCTTAAATGCCGGGGGTGGTAATAATCCGGTCGAGACTGCCCATGCGTGTTGCCATTACTGGCAACGTGACTCTACCACACGCACTTTAGTCGCCTCTTACGACACCAAAAGTACCAGGGTGATCCTATTCTAAGCCGGAATCACACGGCTAATACGGCGTGTATACGGCGGCAATACGGCGGCATATCCATTCACCCTTGAGTTAGAGAATGACTGACTCCATCTTTTTTATGCTCTGTAAAAGGAAACATAAGAGACTCCGAAAAGAGTTCAACCACTATGTGCTATATGAAATCCGTAGCAGTTTTCATTATTATATATAGATAACTTCCATCAATATTTTTTGTGGTTGTTTATTAGTGGTTGTTTATTTTTTATTGGTTAGTAAATAAAAGAATTAAAGAAATTATACATACTTAGTTCGACAAAATTGTCTATTTTACGATATATTTATGGAAATTAATTAATTTAATACAATAAAAAACATTTCTATGTTTGTTTTATATTTAAACACTATGTATATTAAAATAAAAACCCATATAAAAATATCTAATCAATAAAATAATTGTCTCTCATGACAGGAAATCTTAAACAAAATAACATAATGTGAAGTAGCATATGTGATCCGCTCGAAGCGCACTGTATGCGGATGCAGACATCCGGTAATATATTTCTACGTCCTTCAGTTCCGTTTCGTATCCTTTATTTCAGGAAATACATTATGCCAAAAGTTAAGGAAGAACCATTTCATTCCACAATGACTCGTTACATTTATAATCTCGATGCGAAGATGTATTGAAAATTCTTACATTCGTTTCCCTATTTGGCAGCTCTGAATACATCAGCGCCAGAACAAAGAATATCTTGTAGAATGTAAATTTCACTGAATACACTTGCTTTATTTGCATAGACCAGACATAAATTTCTTTTAAATTTAGTACCCTGTTCACGTCATTTGGATTCTTACATATATTAGACTGTAATGATTTCTTTTTGTATTTTTAACGAAAATATATTTTTTATTAATAATATAGTCTAAAGTGACCGATGATTTACTTGATTATTAAAAAGAATTAATGCACTTCTCGCATCCTGGTATGGGTTTCCTACTGGGCGTGGTTGTCTAATTTGCGCAGTTCATCCGCTGAACTAATATTCAAGCAACGTCTGTTACTTTTGTTACAGATACTCTCTTTCTCCCATGTACGAAATTAAATAATTAATTAATGTTTTTTGTGTAGTTCCATGTGAGACATGGACTGGTGAAAGGCTTGAGTCTTGAGACATTGACGCAATGTGAAAATTCATCGTAGCAAATTCGTGGCATCGAAAGACGGCTACAAAATAATATTTCATTTCATTATTTACTACTTATACTTTTTTATATGAAACTCTGTAACCGTGATATATAATAAAATCGCAAATATTTAGTATTTATTATACATATTTAATAAGTCCGGCTACAACTGAAAGATGGATGCTATCTTAGTGTATCGCGATAGCATCCGTCTGTCAGTTGATATAATTATTACGATACAATGAAATACAATATAATAATATAAAACTATAACGATTTCAAAATTGTCTGGCATGCTGCCTTGAATTATTGTAACATCAGCTGACTGTATCTTGCTCTCCGGTGTGAATTAAAATCTTTAAAGTTTTAATGAGTGAATGGTGGGAACCCAGGTGGTATAAAGTTACGATTTTGTCGTAAATTTTTAGAACGGCTAACGAACACCAATGCTCATCTTGAGCTTGAGCCCAATGATCATCTTTAACCAATTTTAGATAAGCCACAGTCACTCATTACCGTTTCGTAATTTATACTACGAATAACCATTTCGTACTTTATAATTAGTTTTTACTTATGCAGGTCAAAAACAAAATAAAATGTTTGAGACATAAGGTTTTTCTATATCGACTATAATGGCAATATATTATACTTAAATAAATATTTAAATATATAAAGATATTGCCATTATCATAAATCCTTTTTGTGCAATTGTAAGTCAACATTTATCTCACAGTTAGTATATAGAAAATACTTAATCTAATATCAAAATATATAAAATCAGGTTTTTAGAACGAACTTATTAGCCTTGAACTAACAAACAAGACTATTAGCCTCGAAAAAATAATACAAAATAAAAATAGAAAAATATAGATTTCCTTTTGAAATACATTTCTAGTTGAAGTAAAAACCTAAGGAGCTTCGTTCCTGATGGTATATTTTTTTTAATTCTTTCAATAAAGTATAAAAACAACCTTCGTTGTTATTTCCATTAAAGTAACTGATTATTGAGTATTGACTTAGAACCATATTGAAATATTTACAGCAATTTGTAGCTTTTTTATGTGTGAAAAATATTTAACATACATAATATGTTAAATATTTTTCACACATAAAAAAGCTACAAATTTTAAAAGTTAATTAATATTGTGAATAATTTGAAACCAGTCATAAAATTGTAAACTTCTTTGAAAACTACCTTCACCTACACAAAGTAAAAAAACCAAGTCAAATATACAAAATAAAATACACATTTTTGTGTGTTTTATTTGTACAACAAAAGCTCCTACTAAGTATATAAAAGCTCAATTTACCTTCAAAGCTTTGAAAACGTAAACAAGAAATTTGGGTTATGATGCTAAGTTAGTTATTATGGAAAGAACAAAACTACTTAATATGAACAAGTGCCATTTCCATTTGAAATAGAGTTTATTATAATGTTCTCATGAGAAAATTATCATACGACTACAAAGCTAATGTCTGAGTATTGTATTTTTGCTGTTTTGATCTTAGTTTATGGAAAATCTGGCCAGCCTCACGCTACATCCCATATATGGCAGGGTAGGCTGAACATAGGAACCTAGTGTAAACACTCCGTTCCATTCGTCACTTTATGCTGAATTTAAGGCATTGCATGTTGCCTTGTAACTATAAAAAAAGAAATATTATATATTTCATTTGAAAATATTAAATATTTTATTTCCTTGAGTGGGAAAACTTGAACTTACAACCTGAATTTACCGTTACAGTCACACACTGCAGCACGACAGACCTCAAATTTAAAGGCTTTTTGTAAATCATAGTATAAATATGATACATTTTAAGAGAAAGAGTCGTGGCGCATTCGACAGTATCTAACTGTAAACACAATGTTGATTATCGGAATCAAACTCTGGTTGACAAAAAGGAGAAGAAGATGAGCGCAATATAGCGCAAACTGAGGAGCGGATTACTTAACATTATGTTCTGTACACCTACGAAGCTATATGAACAAAACCGGGGCGTCGATTGCTGTATTTTGCTTTTTAACAATGTATTTACTTTTTTATAACATAATATATACTTATAATACATTAATTAAACTTAGATATCTTTTTGCGTGTATAATTTAAATATAATGGGATAATATTTATCATGATTTTTTTTAAGTAAAAATCAATGTTACTATAATTATCTTTTTTAAAATAAAGCACACACAAGTAAGTTTTTTTAATATTAAAAGTAGTGATACGATTTGCTGAAGTCCAAATCTACGAAACGTAGCATATTTTACTTCCCGTCAACGCACGCAGATGGCGTTACTAGTACGTGTAGCGCGACCTTTGTAGCAACCTCGTAGAAGGCTTCGCGGCTACGACAAAAAGTACCAAGACCACATGAAATACGAAGAGATTAGGAAAACTCGGAATTTCTGAATGGAACGAATGCATAAAGGAAAATCTAATTCCAAAGGATAAGGATATCTGGAAATCCCGATTAGAGCGGAAAATGTCTACTAGGTACTAGGAGCCCATGAGTGGTGAGGAGTTTCTTGTATTGCTACGGGAAAGGGGACGCTTGGATTACTCGAGATATGCTTAGGAGGCGTGGCCAAGTTTTCACGCAAGCGCAATAAAATTCTTCTACACGAGCAGACTTTGTACGTACATACTCATACTTTGATATTAGTTAGAATTATTTTATATATGCATAAGCATATTATTTTTATTCTATTTGTTAAAAGTCCACTTCTCCACAAAAGCTTTATTTCACAAATATTGTTCATATTTGTGGAATAAAGTTTTTGTGGTGAAGTGGAGCTGTTCCATGCCAAATCTACGGCAGTAAGAAGCTATATTATATGCTGCATTATTTTGACAACTTTATGCAATTCAATTTTATAGTACCTATACACAAAAATATATATGCATGTTATATTATTTTAATTTGCGCTGTTTTTTTTTCTACTTTATTTGGCAATGCCATCTAGCGGAATTTTCATGTACCTCCACAGTACAGCTTTCCCTAGTTGTGTTTCCTAATAAATGCTCTTGTTTATTTTTATACTTATTTATACAGTTTTTTTTAATTAATTATAAATTTAATAATAAAATTTTTATTATATATAATAAGAATAATTATGGCATACATTTAAATACCAATACGAACCCTTATACTAGACGCTAGTTCATACATTACGTAACAGATGTCGCTGTTTGAAATTTCATATTTTTTTGTACATTTTTCTGATTATAAATCACGTTATATATATACTTTTGATGATTATATATAGTTTTTTTTTTCTTTCCTAAGTATTGAATAATACTTTAAAAAATAATGAAAAAAAGATTTTATATATTTATTACTAGATGCTTAATTTTGATAAATAATATTAAATTAGCTGTACGCTGTATTCTGCTTAGCAGAGTAGGCAGAGGAAGTAGGAGGAGTGAAGGTGAAGCAAAAAAAAAAAGCTTTGGTACCCTTTGGGATAAAATATAACAATTGGTATTTTCTACCTGAGCCCTCCACAACTTTTGTATATTGTACATCGAAATGTAAACAAAACAAAATCCCCCTGGGCTTTTTGAAAATACATAGTCAACTTTTTCGCCACTCGACACATACTTTATTTTGGTATTTGTTTGATTTCCTAAATTGAATAAATAGAACATGCACAGTTGTACTCGTATGTCGTGTATTTATGTTTTTGACTTTTTTATTTGGACAAGAGATGAATTCTATATTTACATATTTTGTGTGTTGTTAATGGGAACTCATTTTTTGAGCTGTTATTTAATTTTTTGAGATATTATTATGAGCAGGTGAAAAACCTATTGAGCAATTATTTAATTTAATGGTAGTTTATTAATTATTTCGACAGTAAAACATGGACAATAATAAAAAATCAATTAGTTATTTTATCATGCAAAAAATCAATTAGTCGGTTATTTTATCATGCAATGTTAATTCTAAATATAATTGAGCAGTTCAATAACTAAATGAGCGGTGAAAATGACGGAATGAGCGGTTCGATAAATAGTTCGGCAGATCATAGCGAGCGGTGATGCCAGAACTAAAATTCATTGAAAAGAGACGTAATTGTTCGTTAGTTGGGCGAAGATTATTAGCGCGGGTGGCGGAAGCGACCAATCAGAGGGTTGGTTAGGTTAGGTTAGTTAATTAATTTCTTAAGTATGTTTTGAATCACGAATTAAAGTTTCTATCATTATTATACAATTTGTTTTGTTAATTCTTTCAGTCAAAGCAAAAGTAATTTAATTTTTCATTACTATTTAACTACGGTTTTTTTTTATTTTACCACCTCATTGTTTACATAATTGCTGAAAATGAGATTTCTTACCGACAAATTCCTACTTATTACTGCCCACATGTAACCGGTCGTATAATAATTTGTACCGCCCAATTAATTATTATCATGCTCAATTATATATTCACTGATCCATAACCTTAATTTTTATTACTCATTATTGTTTATTTTACTGCTTAATTTCAACTGTTGTACGAGTTATTAAACGTGCCATTTATATTTTTTTACTTACCAAAACTGCTATTTACAACTGCCTCTTTAAATCAGTGCCGTTGTTAATTGTATAATTTTTTTACAGACTGAGCCGAGATAATGAAGAGTCAAGATACTACTTGCATTAGTTAATATAAGTTATTTCTAAGAAGATTGCTTATATTTTAAAATTTGTACAAATAAATATTATTGAGTTGTCTGTCTGTAATTTGAAAATAGCCGTATTTTCCCAAGTTACTTACATAAAATGATTTGTACGATACCAAAAGACAAACCGTTTGTCCGAGTGGAAGTACTTGTACCAAAGAAAGAAAGATAAAGGGGGGCTATTAAGGAACATATGGGCTACTTTTTATTCCGGCGTGCTCGCGGAATCACGTTTGTCTTATACGCGTACCTACCGCAAATCTACATATATGTATATGGAATAACCAAGCATTTCTCTAATACAACATTTGTTGCGAGCAAAATAAATAAAATCTGAAAAGATTTCAATTTCAATATGGTAAAAGAGTATAAAAATATGTAATCATACTAAATTTATTAACCAGTTTTCCTTAAATATTTTGAATTAATATTAAACAAATATACGTCAAGCGGGCCAAGCCTCTCAGGTACCACACAGTCGATACTTATAATAAAATTATAACAACCTCATGTCTTTACATTATAGATATTAAAGAAAAACTAAGATGGAGTATCTTCATACAACCTAAAAGCTTTTATATATTTTTTATGAGCAACACTTCACATTTTTTTATATAACTCGGCGCTAACAGCAACATGATAAGTAAAAAAAACACTCACTATCAATATAGCTATTTCTATTTTTGTCATTTCAAAGATTGAGTGCAAAGCAAACATATCAAATGAAGGTCGGACGAGGGTAAGATCTTTTACAACAAAAATTATTTGCGAAACGTGAGGGGCAGAAATCTCATATTGCCCATACATCCCTTTGGGTAGGAAGCACAGAAAATCAAGAGACAATTTTATTATGAAGATATGTTTTAGCTAAAGAACTGATGTACCTGTCCGTTTTAAATTGTATTTTATAGAAATTATGAAAATAAATATAGTATTATACAATAAAGCCTATCATGGTGCAGGTCAAATTTTCATTTCCTGGCTCTGGTAACAAGGCAAAGCCCGGCGTTGAGTTCCACTACTCAACACGCAATGTCATCTATAATTGGGCAGAGAGTGGGAAACGGGCGTGTTTTAATGATGATGGAGTGTATTAACGCTAGGTGCCCAGATTTCCATTTCTTAACCTGTTACGCGCGGAATGCAGCGTGAAGCTAAAAAGAAAAATTAATTATTCCGTTTTTTGTTTTTTGGTCATCATAGTGAACTGAAATAGTGTCGGAAAGGAAACGATATAGTCATGGAATTAGTCCATTAGAGTAAACATTTCATTTTGGTAATAAAATTTACGGTGTCGATATCGAATTCAAATAGAAATTTAAAAGTGTCTAGACTCTACTTATATAAGCAGTTTAACAAAGAGAACCTTTGTTAAACTTCTTTGTGATCAATAGTGTGACACTGAAGAAATAATTATTACATAGAAAAAGTAGAAAATGCTGTGAACTTTAATCTTTTATTGTATGATTAAAAAGATCTTGTTTTGTATTTTTTTTTTTAAGAAAACCCTAAAATTATGTACATACTCTTGTATGTATATATTTTGTAAACAGAAATCTGTATTTTCTTAAAGTATTAGAGACGTTTTTTATAAACGACACTTATCCTTATTTCAGTCGAAATTCGTTATAATTTTTTATTAATACTTTACTGAACACGAACATATATATAGACAGAACATTTATTGAAATATATTAAAAGCTTTTATACGTAACGTTTAAAATATGATTAATTATATAAGAGCAAAAGATAATTGGCAATCACGCAGCTCAGGGACGAAGTATCTTTAACTAATTGAAGATAGCAGTCGAGGTGCGTGTCGCGTATAAAAGGAAAATTCAAGTCATATTTCAAGAGTCGAGTGGGGCAACGACTGGTGTGAAACGATGATTGTGGGTTCAATCCCTAATCAAATATATTAATAATAATATGCAGTTTATTTTAATTCACTCACTCAGCTTCACGCTGTAATCCGCACATGGCAGGGTAGGCAGAGGAAACTTGGGAATCTAGTGTTAAGACACTCCGTTCTACTTTCATTCCTCACTTTCCGCTGAATTTGAGGTATGACATCATAAGTGGCGGAACTCAACGCCGCGTTCTGCCTTATAGCAGAGCGAAGAAATGAAAACATTAAATATTTAAATTAAAAATATTAAATATTTCTTTTCCTTAAGTGAAATCGAACCCACAACCTGTCGGTTACAATCACACGCTTGTGCCGCTGCGCCACGACAGGCCTTGTTTATTTTAATTATTTTTTTTGTTACTTAAAAATTTTGCAGTATAAAATATTAGATTAGAGTATATAAAAGATAGATATAAAAGATTAGAGTAACTATGAGTTCAACGATAAAAATCATTTTGATACTTATTCAGGTTGATCGCCTTGTACTCAATCATTGCACTAACCAATCGAGAGGACAATAACACACCTACACCTCGACTCCCTTGCTCACTCTCTGATGCGCCCAGAAAGCGACAGAGAGGTTGCCCGGTAAATCGATCGTGTCACTCCCATTCATCACATTTAATTATTCATTAATTTTTTCTTCCATCCTTCCTCTTACATTCCACGTAGCTATTGTAGCTCTGTGGTTGTAAGAGGAGGGATGCTCCGCTCCACTTTCTGCCGTTCTGGGCATGGCATGCTGAGTGGCGGTCGCACCCCGCATTCGTCTCCAATTATCACACCAGCGAGAAGCGTCGCTTTTGGAAGACGCCCTAACAGTGCGCGCTCATACGGTGGATGGAACGTTGCAGCCCTCTAGAGGGCTGACAAGGGTTGCTGCGAGTAAGCCGTCTATCACAGATCCTCTCTGATCTTATATCTTGTAATCCTGATATCTTCTAAAATATGCATTTTCTTCATACGTAAAAGACAATTTTTTAAACTATATAAAATAGTTTCCAAAATAATCCATAATATTTTTGTAATTTGTAAAACGTAAATGCTGTAGGTGGCCCTTAGGAGATAGACATATGTCGTTGCGGCTTTTTTTGTAGAACTTTCAAAAGTGAACAATTCAACGGTTACTCAGCACACACACGGAAGTTCTCGAGTCCTTTTGTTTTTTCCCACTCCTATAGATCTTATCGTCATGATATAGCCTTTATCTTTTGCCTTTTTCAAATCAGATCTAGCACTAGTAGATTTTGAGATTAGCGTGTTGAACCAAACAAAAAAAAACTTACAAACTACAATATTATTTTAAATCTACATTTATGAATCTAAAATTTATAAGTGTAGATTTAAGTTAATATTATTAAGTTACATTCAATCTGTCAAAGCAGTAGTGATATCTCAAAAGATTTTCATAAGAATTACTATATTACCAATAATAAGCGTTGAAAGTGCTGTTTCCTACAGAAAAACGACCTTTTACTATTCAAGTAATATTGTAATGGAAATATTTTTTTTATTTGTGCAATATTAAAAGACATTATACACGTAGACCAATAATACTTAACAAATGCTTGGGAACAATATTTAGGTATTTTATTTACATAAAGTGCTACATTTTATTTAGTGATTAAACTCAGGGGTATAAAGTAAAACGGATTTATTTTGTACACAAGAATAGACATAACATCATGAATTTTTTGAAGAAAGGATAGATATTATTTTCTCTTATCTTCCCGTATTAGTGGAGTTAGTAGATAGAATCTAGGACTATGACACTCGGTCTTTCATATTTCATTCAATTTTTTTGAAAGAATATTGATCTGAAAATAATTTATTCTTTCAACGGGGAATTGAAAAACTAACTCTCGTGTTTACAGACAGACATTTTACCGCTGTGATACGGCGTCCTCCGCATAGTACCATACAATAAACATAATATATATGACATGAAGTACCTAGTCAACTATACAAACCTTCTCCTCCTAGTAACTATATGCAAACAGAAAAAAAAACAATTCAGATTTGAATTCAGATTTTCTTGTGTGATAGTTAAAATTTAAATGAATTAAAATGAAATTTAAATTTAAATGAAATTTAAATGATCTCCTAACTGTTTCAAATATTTTGAAAAAGTAACCGTACTAGTATTTTTGTTAATAGCATTTAGCTTAAACGGATTTATTTTGATTAACTTTTCGAAATGCATGTATAAATAAAATTGTTTTAGTTTTTTTATTTCTCAGCTTCATACCGTATTATCCTGTATATAGGTTTAGCCAACTTGGGAACTTACTATTAAGACACTCTTCATCTACTCCTCACTTTTAGCCGAATGTGAGGCATTGCGTGCTACTCAGCTACACGCTGTATCCCGCACAAGGCAGGGTAGGCAGAGAGAACTTGGGAACCTAGTGTTAAGACACTCTTCTCACTTCCGTTCCCCACTTTCCGTAGAATTTGAGGCATTGCAGGTTGAGTGACGAAACTCAACGCTGCGCTTTGCCTTATTACCAGAGTGAAAGAATGAAAATATAATAAAGGCATTTAATTATTATATTTATAATACTAAATATTTTACTTCATTGAGCGGGTATCGACTATACAGTCTCAGTAATTTATAGTCATAAGTACACCTGCGCCATGACAGGCCTCATTTTATTTATATTTTTACTTATCATTTCTAAGGAAAACTAGCTATATTTTGTTTGTGTTTCGCATGTTCGATATTAAATTTACATAAAATCCTGTTGTTATAAAAATTTCAAAAAATTATCTCTCATCGCTTCTTTACAATATTCAAGGAACCTAAATGCCATATTTAATTTGTTCCTTGCCTGTTAGTAACTCAGTCATTATTTTTTATATATAGACGATCCGTATTATTGTGTCTATATCATACTTTTTATTGTAACGGAATTATGGTCAAGTCAACATTGTTTTGTTATTCTTGTTGTTTTTCTTAAGCTTCACAATTTTTCCCGTAAATCAACCCTGCAGTAGGTTCCCTTTGTTACTTGGTAACGGGACTTTACCTTTTTCTTTTACGTTACCTAGTACTCTGTTTCCTACTTAATACCAAATTTCAAAGATTTGTCTACTAGACATAAATAATAGTTCTAAAAGAATGACAATCATTACGTTTACAGTCAAACGTTACATTGCGCCTCGACAGCCTCTAATATTAGGAACTTAATAAAATTACACTCTTATATTTTCATACGTTAATAAAATTCAATTAAACAACAGTTAAAAAAATCTACTAACAGGAGCGTTAACCGCATTTGTTGTGTTTTCCTTTTCAAATCCGCACACGTTTTGCTAAGCGGTAATGGGAGGCCTTTTTATTTTTTTTATACTACTGTTTTTTTACATTTACGTTGCAACTTTAAACATTCGTTGAAAGCTGTATTAATGTTTGAAAACATTTAATATAAGGTTGTAAATTACCATATGTATTATAGAGTAAGTGTTACCTACTTCAATATTATCTCAATTATACCCATATTGTTAAGAATATTTTAAAACTCTTTAAAATCACAAAAACTATCCGCCACGTGCACCATACGAGATGTACTTGCAGGGTCCATCGGCTTCCGCATGCGGCCCGCTGGCTTGTTGAGTGCTGATGAATGCGGCTTAGAGACCACACCATGCTATGTCTGAAACTTTGAGAAGTTGAGGATAGACTTACAAATAGTTTAATTACCATAAACTCTTGCACAATAAACAGTATGGTTTTACTAAGGGTCGCTCTACTACCGATGCTGGTATAGCTCTCTTAAAGAGTATTTATGAGGCATGGGAAGGATCGCAGAATGCTCTTGGCATGTTTTGTGACTTGTCGAAGGCATTTGATTGCGTGCAGCACTCGACATTGGTCATGAAGCTACACCATTACGGCATAAGAGGACGTGCACTCGATCTTCTGACTTCTTATTTAACTAATAGGATTCAGAAGGTTGATGTGAATGGTAAAAAACCTCCTGGTTCTTCAATCGGTATGGGGGTCCCACAGGGGTCTATTCTTGGTCCTTTTCTCTTTTTAATATATATAAATGACCTACCATATTTAGTTGAAAAAAACCATGAGATAGTATTGTTTGCAGATGATACATCGCTAATTTTTAAAATGAAAAGAAGACAAAAAATATATGACGATGTAAATAATGCTCTCTCAAAATTAGTACATTGGTTTAGTGCAAATAATTTACTTTTGAATAGTAAAAAAACCAAATGTGTTATATTCCGAACACCCAACACGAAAATTGTGAAAGCCGATGTACTTTTGAATGGTGAAGCCGTGGATCCTGTTGATTCAACGGTATTTCTCGGGATCACCATTGACTCTAAATTACAGTGGGGACCTCATATCGATGGATTGGCGAATAGACTTAGCTCACTAAGCCTTTGCGGTTAAAAAAATCAGAACATTAACAGACGTGGAAACGGCTCGCCTCGTTTATTTTAGCTACTTTCACAGTATTATGTCCTACGGCATCTTACTCTGGGGTAATGCAGCCGGTATTCAATCAATTTTCGTCTTGCAGAAGCGAGCTATTCGTGCAATCTATAAATTAGGCCCTAAAGATTCTTTAAGGGAACAATTTAAAGAAATCAATATAATGACCGTTGCATCGCAATACATTTTTGAAAATATTATGTATGTTAAGAAAAATATTAATGAATTTACCAAGATAAGGGATATACATAATATTAATACTAGAAATAAGTTTAATCTTAGTGCACCTGTAACTCGATTGAATCGAGTCCGTAATTCTTTTATGGGTCAGGGTGTACGCTTTTACAATAGGATCCCAGAAAACGTCCGAGAATTTTCTATTTCACAATTTAAAAAGGTTGTGAAAAGTCGTTTGTGTGTTAAAGGTTATTACCAAATTAACGATTTCATAAATGATAACACGCCTTGGGAATAAAATGCTCGCTCCAGGCTATTTCAAATGTATCATTGTCACAATTGATTATATGATGTAAAAGTTGATTAAAAAAAAAAAACAAAGACATGTCCCGCTGAGTTTCTTTCGCCGGTTCTTCTCAGGTCTGAGGCAGTAACTTTAGTGAACTGGTGGTAAATTGTTTGACGTTCAAAAAACGAAGCTTGTAACTTCTTATTTTGAATAAAAATATTTGAATTTGAATTTGAATTTGAATTTGAGGTACGTTAAATATAAGAGAAGAAATGGAACACGCAATTTATGATTATTTTCATGACAAAAAATAGAGAACGGTAGGTTTAAACTACAAACGAGGTGAAGGTATATAGAAATCGTAGCATTTGGTGCACCATTTTCTCTAGCTACCTCTCTAAGAATAAAGTGTGAAGCTGAATTAATGTCATAAGATAACCTAGTAATACAATTAATAAGAATAAAAAGCAACAATCAGCGTGAAACTGAAAAAAAAAATGAGTTCGATCCCCAGTCAACATTTTCTTTCTCTCGCTCTAGTAAGCAAAGCAAAACGCGTCGTTTTCCGCACCAAATTTCACCAATCAACACGCCACACGCCTTTAATTCTGCAGAAAATGAGGAATGGAAATGCTTAAAGTCATATTCAAATTCAAAAAACGATTCAATTCAAACAATTGACCACTGGTTTACTAAAACTACTATCACAAACCTGAGAAAAATCGGTGCAAGAAATTCAGCAAAATATTCTTATTTATAGTGTTTTAACACCAGGTTTTCAAGTTTTCTGTCTGCCTACCCAGCCGATTTAAAATACAGAAGCATGTAGCTGTGCTGTGCGCAGCCGAATGAGTTCCGTTTACCGTCACATACGTAGAGAGATTAAAAAATACTGAGAGAAGCAAACAACGTTCCATATCATTTTGTTATATACGCTTTTAAATTTAGTATTTTCTTTCCCAAGTGTCAAATAACACTTTAAAAAATAGTAAGTATATTAAATAAATAGCATCTCTCTTGCCAAGCGATAATTCTTACTAATTGTCTTTGTGAAGCGGAAATTCGTAAGAATCTCCCCACAGAGATGCTAACAACATAAATAAATTTTATCAAGCGTATCAAAATTTCAACATAGCTCGATAAGAACGTATGATTTAGTTGGTCACAATAATATACATGTACACTTTACATATAAAAAGTATTTTGAGTTAAGCTATATTATAATAAAAAGTATAGAACAAAAGGCAGTTGTGATGCGATCCCACTTCTTGCTGTAAACGTGACGTTTGTGGAGTTCGACGCCCATTCTAAGAAATTAATTAATTTAAAACTTTTCACTTTGTGTGAATAAGAGGAAACGAAGTGTTTTATAATCTCTTTTCTTCTGATAAGTGCGATATAAAGCGTGACTTTAAAACATATTACGACTTAGAAAAAAAAATAAAACATAGTAACAAAGAATATTTTATTAATTCTAAAGTTGATTACTTTATAAGACAACATTTTATCATAATTTTAAGTGCGGAGTAAGTAACTGCTTATTTTTAAAATATATAAAATTAAAACAAGTATGGAAAATTTAAGTTTTATATTTCTTACTTGCCTCCTTTTGATTATATTTCTCTAAATATGTATATATTTTTTTTTACTATGTAGAAAACGCTGGTTCTCATTCTGTTTTTATTATTCAAATATTTACCTGCAACAAGAAGAAAATGTTATGATTTTATTTGGTAGAATATTAAATGTATTTCAATATTTATTACTAATTAATATCTAATTATATATTTATTTGCAGCCAAATTTATCAATAATTTGAAAATAATGATTACGTATAAATATTTATTAGGTAAAAACTTTCACTATAAGAATGTTACGTTGTGTGAATGTTCTTGTAAGTATTGTGCTATTTAGTACTCAGCTTCACGCTGTATCCCGACATTGCATATTGCATGAGTATTTAGACAGTAATAATATATTTCAATATATTTATAGCTTTTATTGTTTCAAGCTGTATCACTTCCGCTGAATTCGAGCTTTTACGTGTCGGGTGACGGTACTCAACGCTGAGCTTGGACATATCCATTTACCATTCCTTACTCTCCATCTAATTTTCCCGACATTGCTTGTCGAATGGCGTGCTAACTAAATATTTTAACTAGTAGTTAGGTTTACAAAATGTATTAAAATATAAAAAAAACAGGAAAAACAATAAAAAAACAGTGTATCTTTTTTAAAAAAAAGAAAGGTATATGTAAAACTGTATTTTACATATGTACATTTATATATACAAAACATATTCATAAATGAAAATAAAGGCGTATAGCTTTCAGCATATCATTAGAGAGGACAGGAACTTTACTAATTGGCGAGCTTTTATAACAGGCATTGCCTTGGGGCAGAAAATATCTTTTGAACAAACTCGTAACGTAGAAAGTTTACACCGAACGTTTTAAATCTCTTTTAAAAGGTCATGGGAAATGTGTTTTGTATCTTTTGTCTATTCTCATTATTATTAACAATTGGTATTTTGGAAAATTCAAACCCTAAGAGTGTGTTTTGGAAGTTAATTGTTTGTATGAAATTTCCTTACAACAAGTATATAGGTAGCAGTCAAACTGTGCATAGGTATTACTTTTGGGATCTACGTGCTAATTGAGATAGCTTTTAGCGAAATCGGTGTTTAAGAATGTGTTTTGGGGGTTTACAGTCTGTATGGAACTTTGTTATTACAAGTACTAAGAGTCTAAAGTTATTTATCAGTGTACTCGTAATAGAACTCCAAGTAAAAGAGTTTTATTTTTTTAATATGGTATCCGTCAGCATGGTTAGTTCTTAAATAAAAAGATTATATCAATATAACGCATTTTGTTTAACAAAATTGATAAGTTTTTAATGTATATATAGTATTATAGAGATGTATAGAATGAACTTTAATGTTTTAAAATAAAATGAATATGTACATAGTAGACCACAAAGGTAGTTCAGATCAGTAAATAAGAAACTCGCAGGCTGGTCGCTAGGGCTATATAAACTGTAGTATTCATATTTAAGCTACTCGAGTATTCAAACATGCGGGAATGTTATTGTGGAAAAATTGTAATATATTTATTCTTCTTTAAATAATATTAGTTATCTGAAGTTTTACATATTAGTTCATATGTATTGTATATACATTACATTACATTTTATGTTTAATGCGTGTATCCTTTAATTACGTAATCATTATCCACATTCCATTCAAAGGAACCTATTAGTGAGGCAACTCAACGCCCAATTTTACCTAATTTCGTGAAGAAATTAAATTATAAAATATTTTATATCCCCAAGTGGGAATCGACCCCACAACCGTTGCATTCATGGCCACGGCTTCAATATTAGATAGATACTTAAAAAAACGTATGTAATGGACTGGATTTTGTATGTAAGTGTTTTATTTTCGACTTCTTCTGAAAATTATACAATTATTCAATATTTATCGTTCTATAAAAGTGAAGCTCTACACAAAACGGCAGACAAAAGCTCGTTACATAAAAGCCATAGTATTAACAGAATTGGATTAAACGTGAACCAAGAATATAAAATGATGAAACTGTCTCACTTAAATTTCCATTTCCGCGATATATTTCAGTCTCGTTTCAAGAGATAAATAGGGAATGCGGGTTTTTAAGTTTGTATATTCTCAATGTAAAATAATAATATTGAGACCTAAGAATATTTCAATAAGATATATTTTAGTTTGTATAACATGAAATTCATAAATATATTTTTAAAATATTAAATTCATGCATAAGGATGCTCTCGTTGTGGTCTAATGGTTTTCATCGAATATTAGTATGTATTTGAAACAAGAGTAGTGGAGTGGAAAAACGTTATTTAACATTTAACTATGTATTTGTTTATTAGTGTCAATATCAGATTGAGTATGGTAACTCGACCTAAACAGTAGAAGACCAACAAGCCACCTACAATAAAGCGGCAACCGGCACGTTTACCATATGTGCAGGCGTTACAGATAGGATTGGCAACATCTGAACAAGAGCTTCTATAAAAACAATATTCAACAAGAAAGTGACCGAAGTGACAAAGAAAGTTTAAAAATTGTTCAACTAGGAGAAGCGTCGGTGTTAGGCTAAAGGAACACACTTTGATCTTAGCCAAAAGGCCGAGAAGCTCACTGCTGGCCCCTTTCGAATGTCCTCGACATTCGGAGGGACGAGCAGTGTAGTGCGCCGGTGCTCCCTGGGCGGCGGGTAATTTTTTCCCAAAGGAATTATTCTCTGGGCAATGATTGCTCGTCGGCGAATAATCCGACGCGGCGGTGTTTCTCCGCGTGTTCCTCTGACTAGCAGAGGACACAGTGCGAGGAACTCAGACGTGCGTGGCGTTTACTTACCCTATCGCTATGTAGGTGCAATAAATAATGTATCAGCGTCGAAAATATCGGAATTTTGCTCATGGTTGCGGTCATGTCTCGTAATCATGGGTGGAACCGAAGGTCTTGCCTTAACCGGCCGGGCCGCGAGGAAGAAAACCTCTATAAAAAATTACCCCAACCCAAGTGGCGAAGCAGCGCGAGGGGTGCGTGGCTGATGGGAAGATCAGTCGCTACTGCTATCCCCGCCAGGGTACCGGCCGACACCCGTGGCGTATTTAGGCTTATCCAAGTACAGGGGGCACTGCTTGGACTGACCGTTTTTCCCCCATACTCGTGGGACTAGTATGGACATTTTAAAGAAAACAAAAAATACAAAAAATGATGGTAATGAAGGAGGAGTTTTAGAGTCCGCTTCGGACTCGGGAGCTGTGCGGTGCACACGGCGAAAACGCAAGCCTGTAAAAGGTGTAGGTGATTCTGGATCGGAGACAGAGGCAGCACGTGGTCCTAAGTGCCACACAGCGAGAAGAGGAAGGCCACCGAAAGCCCCTGGCAATGTACTTACACGAATGCGTAGAGAACAAAGACAGAGGGAGGTAGATTTAGAGAGGAGCCTATCGGATTGGGCATCACAGCACGACAGGTCTGCTCAAACAACGGACGGAGAAAGTGTCTTAGCGATAGAAGATACAAGAGATACTTCGCTATGCTCTGCCGAAGAGCTGCGCACATACGCCGGACAACGTGTGGCCTCAATACTTGAAGTAGCGACGAAATCCAGCCACCTTAAGGGCACTTATGTGCGTAAACTAAAGGACGCTGCTGCAGTGTTGACGGATATTATTGAGTCTTTGGTCACCCGTACTGAGAGTGAAGAAGTTCACCGAACACGTGAAGAAAACCGACGGCTTACTGTAGAGGTAGAGAAACTGCGGACGGAATTGCAATCGTATAGTAAGGATATGCAGGAACTCAGGTCAGCCCTAGCAGCACCTAAAAGCAGAACTCAGACTGACCCAGCATCTCTTAGTATTGGCGAGGAAGTACTTGAGGGGTTAAGGCGCTCTATAGTCTGCTCAGTGGGGACGATGATAGATGCCCGTTTTGCTGGCATCGAAGAGCGTCTTTTGCCAGCGAAAAATATTCGCCCACCGTTAGCGGCAGACTCTAGGAAAACACCGCCTGACCACGTAAAAGTGGCGGCTCTTCGAACAACGACAGAAATTAGGAGGCCCAACGTCGAGTCTAGGCGAATACCGAGGCGCACTAACACTACAGTGTGCTCCGAGGCAGGTCAGAGTGTACCATTGCAAAACACTTTACCAGAGCCTGAAGCCAATGTCGTTGGAAATGGAGAAAAGGAGGATGGTTCTTGGACCACTGTAGTAAAGAGGGGTAAAAAGGGTAAAAAAGCTTCCCGCGTCTCTGGTTCTGAAGCGGTGGTACCAGTTAGGCCTATGCCTAAAATAGCTAAACCACCCCGCACCAAGGCAGTTATTATAACTTTAAAGGAGGAAGCCTTGGTAAAAGGTATATCCTACGCCCAGGCATTAGAACGAGCTCAGCAGGGTATTAATCTGACACAGTTAGGTATAACCGAGGGACTAACAGTACGCCAGGCGATTTCTGGCGCTAGATTGTTGGAGCTATCTGCCGCGCACACCGCAGAGCAGGCGGATGAGCTAGCGGAGCGATTACGAGTGATACTTGATGGGATAGCCGTAGTCACGAGGCCCCGAAAGAACGCCGCCTTCAAGTTATTAGGACTTGATGACTCAGTGACTAGAGATAAAGTGGCTAGCGCCGTCGTGAATGCTAGTGGTTGTACAGTCGACGCTGTTACTGTGTCTGAGCTTCGCCTAGGTCCTAAGGGCATGATGACGGCGGTGGTGCGGTGTCCTTGTGAATCTGCGCAGATCATTGCGACTAAAGGCCGGATTTTGGTAGGCTGGAGCTCTGCCAAGGTTCGGGTTCTAGAAGAGCGTCCTTTACGATGCTACAGATGCTTAGCGCTTGGACACGCCAGGCCACAGTGTCCCTCAACAATAGTTAGGGAGCATCTATGCTTTCGTTGTGGTTGTGAAGGTCACAAATCTTACTCCTGTCGTGCTGAGCCTCGCTGTATGATATGCACAGATGCAAAGAGACCATCCGGACATTTAATGGGTAGTGCAGACTGCCGTCCACCGCTTGTCAAAGGATCAGATGTCCTCGGGACACGAGCTTCTCCTAGTGTCGGAAGCCCTCACGACGTAGAGGATAGTATTATGACGTCATAATGGATGGAAGACAAGTACGCTTTCTTCAGGGTAATATCAACCACTCGGCTAGATCACAGGATTTGCTAATGCAATCTATGGCGGAGTGGAATATTAATATTGGTGTAATCTGTGAACCATACTTGGTCCCTCATGATCCTCGTTGGATGGCTGATTTGGACGGCTCTGTCGTCATTATATCTGGCACTATTGATACTACCCCTCTTATAACCTTGGAAAGAGGCCCGGGATACGTTGTAGTAGGGTGGGGTGAATACGTCGTAGTCGGCGTGTACTTCTCCCCTAATCGCAGCCTGGCTGATTTCGAACTTTTTCTTGACTCAGTCCGAGTTGCAGTTAGTCGACAGTTGTCTGGGAAAGTTATTGTCCTCGGTGACTTTAATGCTAAGTCCCGTGCGTGGGGGAACTCTACTTCTAACGCTAAGGGTGAAGCTGTTCAAGTATGGGCTTTGCTTTCCGGATTATCACTTCTTAATGTAGGTACAACATTTACATGTGTGCGGCAAAATGGAGGGTCCGTAGTGGACCTCTCTTTCGCCTCCCCAACCGTCGCACAGTATGTGACTAATTGGAGAGTAGAAGAGGAAGTTGAGACATTGTCCGATCATCTCTACATAAGATTTGATATTTCCACTCAACCAGCACCGGTGACCTCACCCAGCGGTCCAGCTCGAACGTTCCCGAGGTGGTCTCTTAACAAGCTAAACATAGAGCTAGCCAAAGAGGCTGCGATTGTGGCAAAATGGAGTTGCCAGGGAAATAGTTCGGGCACTAGCTCTAACGTTGATGTGCTGGCAAATCAGTTCCGTATTTTATTAACGAAAGTATGTGATACTGCAATGCCGAGAGTCCTTCGGAGGCCCGCCCGTCGACATGTTTACTGGTGGACACCTGAGATTGCTGCCCTGCGGGCATCTTGCAACCGAGCCCGACGGGCGTACACAAGGTGTAGGAGAAGGGATGGTCTCGATCCTGCTCTTGAGAGCCAGCTGCAGGGCTTATACAAAGAGAAAAGGAAGGGTTTGCAGCTCGCTATTAAACTGGCAAAGCGTGAAGGCTATCAGGAGGTACTAGCAGGTCTTAATAGGTTTCCGTGGGGACGCCCATATCTTGCTGCGCGAAACAAACTCCGTGTGCGAAGTGCTCCTCTAACGGAAACCTTGTCATCGGAGTTTCTCCTACGTCTTGTGGTGGATTTGTTTCCGGAGCCGCTTGGACATATTCCCCCTAATATGGCTCCTTTCTCAGCACATGAAGAGGTGTCAGTGGTTCCCCCCACAACTGAAAGGGAGATGGATCTAGCACTCCAAAAATTGAGGGCCAAGAAGGCGGCTCCAGGGCCAGATGGTATTCCAGGAAGAGTTATGGTCATCGCCCTGGAATACCTAAGCTTTAAGCTACGGGAACTATTTGATCAGTGCCTGTTGACTGGTCAGTTCCCGAAGTGTTGGAAGGAAGGAGCTTTGTGCCTGCTACGCAAGGAGGGTCGTCCTCTGGACTCTCCTTCTGCATATAGGCCAATAGTGCTGCTCAATGAGACGGGCAAGCTGTTGGAGAGGATCATCGCCTCCCGCCTTAAAGAACACCTAGAGGAGGTAGGTCCGGGACTTTCAGAGGCTCAGTTCGGATTCAGGGCCGGTCGGTCTACGATTGATGCCCTAAACGCTCTGAAAACTCAGTTGATGGCCGCCACGGCGGAGAGAAATGTTCTTCTCGCTGTCTCGCTAGACGTGGTCAACGCTTTTAATAGTCTGCCGTTTGAGACGTTAAAAGAGGCACTCCGGTACCATGGGGTACCTCTCTATCTCCGGCGGCTGTTGGATGACTACCTTCAAGACAGAGTAGTCGTGTGGGTCAGAGGCAGAGGCCAGGTTGGTCGACGAAGTGTCGGGCGTGGAGTTCCACAGGGGTCCGTTTTAGGCCCATTACTGTGGAACATCGGCTACGATTGGCTCCTGCGCGGGTGTTTTCCTCCTGGGATAAGGGTCATCTGCTATGCAGATGATACTCTAGTTACGGCCAGGGCACCCTCTTACCAGGAGGCAGCACGTTTGGCTGAAATTGGCACTCACATAGTTGTCGACCGTATCAAAGCACTGGGTCTGACGGTCTCTATGCCTAAAACTGAAGCTATTCTTTTCCATGGCCCGCGCAGGGGCCCTCCCCGCACGGCTACTCTGCGCATTCAGGGTAGGGAGGTGGCGGTTCGGGCCCAGATGAAATATTTGGGCCTGACCTTAGATGGCCGATGGTCGTTCAAGGCACATTTTACACAGCTTGCGCCGAAACTGGTGAACACCGCCGGTGCCCTTGGCAGGTTATTGCCGAATATCGGAGGGCCGGATTCTCCATGCCGACGGATTTATGTCGGTGTGTTAAGGTCCATGGCACTTTACGGTGCACCTGTTTGGGCCGACGCTCTCTCCGCTCACAACAAGGCACAATTGCGGAAAGCGCAGCGTGTAATAGCGGTGAGAGCCATTCGAGGGTATCGGACAGTGTCTTGGACGGCGGCGACTCTCTTGGCAAGCGATCCGCCTTGGGAACTTCAAGCGGAGGTACTTGCCAGAGTACACGAATTTCGCACAAACGAGCGGTCCCGAGGTGTAGAACCACTGCAGGAGGACATTGCGCGGATCAGGAGAAGAGCTGACGAAGCCCTGATTCGCCGATGGATGGGGGACCTTAGGTCACCGGCGGCAGGCCTAGTAACGGTGGAGGCGGTCCGCCCTCACCTTGAGCGCTGGGTTAAGAGGAGGTTCGGGGTCCTGACGTTCAGGCTGGTGCAGATTTTGACTGGACACGGTTGCTTCGGAAAATACCTGCACCAGATTGCACGTCGGGAGGTGTCACCGATATGCCACGAGTGTGATGCCAACGTTGATTCTGTACATCACACGTTGGCTGAATGCCCCGCTTGGGCCCCACAACGCCATGCCTTGATGGCTGTAGTGGGTAGGGACCTTTCATTGTCCAGTGTGGTGGGAGCCATGCTTGACTGTGAGAGGAACTGGTCTGCAATGGTCTCTTTCTGCGAATCAGTCATCACACTGAAGGAGACTGCGGAGCGGGCTCGTGAGTGTAACGCTGGCGCAGACCCAGTCCGCCGTCGTAGGCCAGGGGCTAGGAGAAACCGCTATGCGAATATTCTCCTCCCCCTGCTCTAGGGGAGCTACTGCGGGAGGGCCATGCTATCCCTCCTGAAAGACATCGGGACTGTAGGTAGGTGTCCTAGAATAATTTAATTCTCAGGGCACCCTGAAGGCGATGGTGGCCCGTTATAGACGAGCCTTCCACCGAGGTGTCGTAGTGGTATGCGAGAGCGATCCTGCGGCGTCTCGAATAGGTGAAGAGGGACACGCTGGGTTTTAGTGGGTAGGGTCGGAGTTTCCGATGAGTCCCACAGTGCCGCTCGAGCGATTCCCCTCGGGCGGTCTGCATAAGTGCATTTCCCAGCGACAAAAAAAAAAAAAAAAAAAAAAAAAAAAAAAAAAAAAAAAGGAACACATCTCTAATATCAAGTAGTTACACACAGTATGTGAGTATATAGCAGGTAAACCCAACCAATACATCATATTTAATTATTCCCACATATTTTTCCCCTTAATGTAGTATAAAGCGTGAAGATTTAAAATTATACCTAACTCTCCCAGCTATAGCGATTGCTTACAATAATCATTCCATTGTTTAATGAACTGAGATCGATGTTCAAGCAACTAAAGAGGAATGCCTTCATTAAATTCCAAGCGTTCATCTCACTTTATCATCAAGATAAAATTTGATAATCATTTTTTGGGGTTTTAGGCATTCTTGGAAAAAAATGTACTACGTCTGTATTTATTTGGAACATCCTATTGGTTAAATACTTGTTGCAAGCCTCTCTTATATACATTTGTTTTTCGTGTTTTGTTCCTAATTATTGTGTTTTTGGTCTTTTATATTTTTATTCTAATTTTATCTTTGAACTTCGATTGCCATTTATATAAATCTTTTCTGTTATTAACTGATAAAAATATCAATAATTTCAAGAAAATCTACATGCTATAGGTACACACGAACAATGTTGCCTGTTACAATTTGTAAGATAATAACAATAAGTTATTATATGCTGTTTGTTACATAAATGTTACAAATTTGAATTGTTTAAAAAAAACTGTGAGAAGTACTAAAGTCAGTTTAGTTTAGAAAACTGTATGCCTTATTCAAACGTCGTTCCAAAGCACCCAAAATAGAGTACGCGACATTCATTTATATAGAAATGCTGAAAGCACCTATACAGAGGGTATAGATGCTTTCGTAAACATTCCATTTCAACTCTCTTTCTATTAGTTTCTACTGAACCGAAGAAGTTTTTAGAGTGTATAGAAAAACCGCAGTGTGGGCAGTTTTTCTACACAATTTTGCCTATATATGAGTATTTATATTAATGTACTAATCATGTTCAAGTTTTAATTACTCCTCATATTTTTTCACTTCAGCCTACACATCACGCTTCTGCAATCTGTCCTGGAGTACACAAGACCCAAGATAGAGGAAGGTAGAAATGGATGAATAAACTACATACATATGGCTTAGTTGGTCAGAGCGTACATATTTTTTAAACTAGTAATATTTACGGAACAACATTCTAAAAATAGATTAAATAATTCAACCGAATTTAATTTACGAGGCTGAGCCGTCTGCTTTATTGAATCACATTTAAAACTTAGCTGTCTAACTTTATGTCGCCTATTTATGTATTTTTTAATAATATATTTTAAAATTCTTGCTTAAAATCATGACTGAAAGCGGAGAAGTTTCTTGACAAATTATTTAATCTACTTTTATTTTCACTGTCAGCTACGCTATATATACTAACATAAATATACTCAAAACTCATTACAAAGTGGGGAACGGAAGTGGAACGGAGTGTCCTATCACTAGGTTCCCAAGTTTCCTCTGGCTACCCTGCCATGAGCGAGATACAGCGTGAAGTTGAGTAGAGTATTAGAGTAAATATACGTATTACTACCACATGTTTCATATCAGGGATTTTTTTACGTATTTTTCACTATAAGTTTTTCTATTTAAATATTTCTACTATAATTATTTAATCATTAAGTCCCAGTACATGAAGAACTATTATAAGATATACCTTTAAAATAAAGATTATATATAACTAATACAGCTTTCTCTTTCCTTCATAATACGGAGGAAAAAGAGAGCTATATTATGGAACTTATCCTTCAAAATTCAATTTTCGCCTAATTAGAATATAATAATCTTCCTTAACAAAGAATTTAAGATAAATTCTTTCAACAAAGTGACAGGACGAGATGAAACAATAAGTTCTAATCGTTACTTAACCCCGATTTGTTCTTTCTTTCTAACAAATGACAATCCTGCTTCGTTCAAAATTTTTATAGGCTTTTTAAATTTAAGTTTAGTATTTTCTGTCCTAAGTGTGGAATAACACTTTAAAACATAGTAAAAATATTAAAATAAATAGTATTCTTTCTTGCCAAACGATAATTCTTACGAGTTGTCTTTGGGTAGCGGAAATTTGTAAAAATCTTCCTGCAGAGATGCTAACAACATAAATAAGTTGTAACAAGCGTATAAGAATTTCGACGGAGCTCGGTGAGAACGAATGGCTTAGTTGGTCAGAGCGCTGGAACGGTATTCCAGAGGCGCGGGTTCAAATCCTGCTTCGTTCAAAATTTTTATACGCTTTTTAAATTTAAGTTTAGTATTAACAAATGACCACCATTTGTCCCGCTCAAGTTAATGTCTATAAAGATAATATTTTATGTCACACTTCTAGAAATTCACTTACTTCTAGAAATAACTTAGATAATATTTCACCAATGTCATAAGATTTAAAAGAACTTCAAAATAGGTTCAAAAAAGGTTATATCTGAATATGTTAAATAACGTTACTTTTCAATATCAGTTAAAAGCAAGCAGCAAGTTATATACAAATACTGGAGTACTGGTACTGTTCTGTACTGGAATGTTTAGACACTAGATTCTCAAGTTTCTACCTAGCCTGCTATATGTGGGATACAATGTGAAGCTGAAAAAATAAGAATGAACTAAGCTTTATCGTTTCGTCCTTACTTCGAAAAGATATAAGCCGGGGATCAAGCATAATGAATCAAAAAACCAAAGTTTTACGAATGTTTCAACGACCATATAAGTTATAGTACTCCTTCATAAAGTTCAGGTAGGCCCTATCATTTTATTTAGAATATGTTCTATTACCTTATTTTGATTATTTATTATAATTTACTCGCGTCAATTATTATAACTAAATGTTAAATGTTAGTTAGATATTGTATGGTAGTTTTAGGTAAATATTGCTCGTTCAGTTAACATAGTCCAAGCTTACGCTCCAACCGAAAAAGCACCTAAAGAAGAAGAAGAAATGTTTTATCACGATCTGAGAATGGCGCTGAAAGACACAAATAAGAATACTTTTGTAATAGGTGACTTCAACGCTCAAATTGGAAAGCCGACCCCTGAAGACAAGGATGTAATGGGACCGTGGGGCTATGGTAAACGAAGTACAAGAGGTAAAACTCTACTAGAGTTTTGTTGTGAAGAAAGATTATACGTAGCCAATACTCTTTTTAAAAAAACACCGAAATGCAAGTGGATATGGCAGCATTGTAATGGAACAACAAGAAATGAAATTGATTTCTTTCTCACCAGGAATCGAGCTGTAATCCAAAATGTGGACGTCATATCTACACTGCACTCAACTGATCATAGACTGGTGCGTGGTACTATCCTTTTGGACACTAAAAGAATAACCTCAAGAAAATATTTCACTAATAAACGAAACTCAGACTTCACATCAATCGAAAAAGGAAACCTGGAAAGTATTTTTTCAATAAATACTGAAAATATAGAAATCTTTGATGTAGAAACGTCATAGAATATTTTTGTGTCAAAAATTAGAGAAACTATGGCTAAGCTTTCAAAGAAAGATAATAAAGAAGAGCAAGCCATAGCAGAAGACATCACGCATCTCATTCGAGAAAGAGAAATATTAAAAAAAAGACAAAATAAAACTATATGGGAAAAAGCAGACTGTCGAAGTTATACAAAATAATTAAACGAAAAATAGAGCGCAGAATAAAAGTGAGAAGATACAAAGTTATTGAAACAGAATTAGACAAAAGATCTTCTGTTAAGAGAGCATACAAAAAGCTCAATACAAATAAAGTCTGGGTCCCAGCACTCAAAAACAATAATGTCTTACATTCGAGTCGAAAAGATATGATAGATATAGCGACAGAATTTTAATCAAACCTATACGACCACCCATCAAAATATAAGTCAACTGATAATTCCATACTAGAAAACCTAGAACAGGTCCCGCCGTTCATACAGAAACAAGTAGGCGCGCAATAAATAACTTGAAGGAAATAAAAAGTGCCGGAAAGGATCAAATTTCTAACGATGTACTAAAAGCCATCGCGGAACCAGCTACACCTATACTGACTAAAATATTCAACCAAATTTTGTTAACAGAAGATATACCTTCAGATTGGGAAACAGCAATTATTACTCTGTTGTATAAAAAAGGCGACCCTCAAGATATAGGCAACTACCGCCCTATTAGCCTACTCCAAACATTGTACAAAGTGTTCACTAGTGTGATTCTCAACAGAGTTAAGAAAAAATTAAATGAAAATTAAACGAGAGAACAGGCTGGCTTCAGAGCTGGATATTCAACGATAGACCATATATTTACGCTAACTCAAATCATAGAAAGGTATCAAGAGTACAAAAAAAATCTTTATATTGCCTTCGTAGATTACTCGAAAGCTTTTGACTCTATTTTTCATCAAACGATGTGGGAAACACTGAAAAAGAAAGGAGTGGAGAAAAAAATATATACGTATATTACAAAATATTTACAGTAAAAATAAATCTTTAATTAGACTTGAGAGGTCAGGAAAGCCATTTCAAGTAAAACGGGGAGTGAGGCAAGGGGATCCGATATCACCAAATCTTTTTAACGCTGCACTAGAACACATCTTTAGACAGCTAGCTGGGAGAACATGGGTATTAACATTAATGGAGAGTACCTAAACCATCTACGATTTGCCGACGACATTGTGATTATAACTGAGAACCATTCTGAACTTCAATACATGCTAGAGACACTCGATATAGAGAGCCAAAAATGTGATCTACAAATGAATGCTAGCAAAACATGTGTCATGACCAACGGTGAAAAAATCCAGACCAAGGTTCAATTTACCGAATTACAATATGTCGATAACTATATATATCTAGGCCAGAATATCTGCTTCGATAATCAATCCGCAGAAGAAGTAGATCGCAGGATAAAAATTGCCTGGAGAAAATACTGGTCTTTAAAAGAAGTATTTAAGTCCAAAATACCTACTCCTCTTAAGAAAAAAGCAATGGATTCTATCATTCTTCCCACTCTGATATACGGCTGCCAAACATGGGCGCTAACAAGAGAAATCATAAATAAGTTCAAGGTATTTCAGAGAGCTACAGAAAGAAGTATGTTGGGCTTAAAATTAAAAAACAGGAAAAGACACATAGACATTCGCAAGATCACCCAGCTCATAGATATTGCTGAATTGACGTGTAAACTAAAATGGAGATGGGCGGGTCACGTAGCTAGAGCGCGAGACGGCAGACGGAGTGAGAGAGTTGTTCACTGGTACCCGCGTGGGAGCCGGCGGCCGGTGGGCAGGCCACGGAGGCGCTGGCGCGACGATGTGGTAGCGCTCACGGGACCCACCTGGACCCGACTAGCGCAAGACAGGGGAGCGTGGCAAAAAAAGGAGGAGGCCATCGCCCGAATATGGGTACCCAATTAATTTAATTTAATAATAAACCATTTAATGAATATATTAATAATTTAACTTTAATAATTAACAATTCGTAATATGTACCTTAATTTGATTACTTAACTTTTTTTCTTTTTATTTTATTTTCTATCTTTTTGGTTTAATATTATATATAAAAATATTCTATATGTAATAAGAATCATTTATTGGAATAAAGGCTATTATTATTATTATTATTATTATTACAGCTCGTTCAGAATGTCTTTAAGTAACGGAATCGAATAGCACAAGAATCTTTGATTCTGCAACTGTAAATGACATGTTGTTGGTTTTATTCCTATTACTGGAAATGAATGATTTATCGTTTTTGTTTTCTCGCTTTGCAATACCAATGATACATTTGACCTGTATTTCACTTAACTGACGAAGCCTGAGACTGAGAAGCTACAAAGAGCATTAGTGGGACTTAAAATGTAATTATCATATTTCGACAATACGGAACGTAGCTTTTACTTCTTTCAAAAAGACGGTGGATTGAAACTCGTATTTGTTTTTAACGAGTTTGGAGTTTGTTCTTATTGAGGAGTCTTTGTTGCGTTGTATTTGAATGAATTATATTATTGTTATATGTTACATATTATTTTATTTTTAAAAATAATCTTACGCTTTTAATTATATAGAATGGTAAAAATTGTGGAATCAATCCCCAGCTGAGGATACGAAATTTAATAAATTTAAAAACCAAAAGATATAAAGAACAAATGAATTTGCAAAAACTTCTTTTTTACCTTTAAGGGCAATAAGGATCTAGTAATAGGAATTCGATAGTAAACTGTAGGTTTTATCTTATCTCCGTCTCATGCATAATGCATGGATACGGGAAAAAGAAATCTCACCCATTTAAACACATTGCTCGCTTAGCGATTGCCTCCAACGTCACACTTATGTTTTATTGTACGTCCATTTGTGTAACTTCTATTTTTAGTTATTGACTTTCAATAACTAATTGAATTATTATCAATTTTAAAATATATCTTAATTGATAACACTTTAATTATTAGATTTTATGTTATATATAGTATAATTAAATAAAGTAAACGTGACGTTGCAGGTGCGATCCCCGCTCAAAGGGATAAATATTTTTTAATGAAATATTTCATATTTTTATTTCTTTGCTCTGGTAACAAGGCAAAGCACAGCGTTGAGTTCCGATACTTAACACGCAATGCCTCAAAATTGTTGAAATGTGGTAAACGGAACGGATTCAGAGTTTATGTATTTCTATTGTTAACTAGAACTATTCGGTACTTTAAAAATTATCATCTTACTTGAAGATGAGCTATTTTCTTATTCGCGCGTATAATAAACTAATATTAGTAACTTAACTTTTGATTCACTTTATCACTTATCTTAGAGCCAACTTGAAATTAGAAAACAAAATACTTTTGCTGTCGTAGTATAAAGTTTATATAGTAAGAAATGAGTAAATAATCATTTCAAGTTGTTATGGTGCAGTAGCTCAAGCGTATGATTGTAATTGTGATGGTTGAGTGTTCGTTTCCCACTTGAGAAATTAAGTATAAATTATTTGCCTATCCTCCAACTGGTACAACGCTATCAGCGGAATACAGCGTGAAACTAAACAAAATAATGTTAGCGATCATATTAATTAATTTTTATTCGCGGAACTTTAACTAAGCGAAATAATCTTACTACAATTTTATAATCTGATGAATTTTAAATGGCTTATCCAAGGCCACAATTTGGTAGGCTGAAAAAAAGACTTTCTACTTGTAAATTTTAAATAACAGTTTAGAACTACACTAATATTTGTGAAAATTCAAAGTTCTTCATTATAAACTTTAACAATCACCATTCAGAACTTTTGACATTACTTGTGGGACGCAAGTTTAAGGCCATAAACTATTATACCAAACTGGTCACGTTTTGGTCTGGAACTTTGAATAGGGAATACCTATTAATTTATATGATCATTATTATAAAAAACGAAGATTCTCTTGCTCTTCCTGCACGTATGGCAAAGTAAAAAGGACCTAGGTACTTAGTATAAAGATACTCAGTTCCACTCCGCGCTTTCCCTTGAAATTGATGTTTTGTGGCGAAACTCAGCGCCGCGCTTTGAATGGCTACCATAGCGAAGAAATGAAAACATTAAACATTTAATTTGACAAAAATTAACTTTCATTTTGCTACACCACGATTTGCCTCTGAATATGAAAACACGAAAATAATTCAGTGTTATTAAACTTTAAAAAAATGCTATGCAGTTGAAAAAAGAAACGGCCAAGGACCAAGTAATAAAATGTTACTTGGCCTTGGTTAAAATGTTGTATTTAATTTTTTTGGTGGGTATTTTTGTTAAAATAAATATTTAATTTATTTTAACAAAAATACCCACCAAAAATAAAAACCTACGCTATTATTGCTTAAATAAACTTTCTACCAGAATTATTTAATTTTCTGTTAATATATGTATATACATAAAGATATATATGATATACAAGTAAACGATCGAATATTTATATAATAGCAATCTGCTAGTAGAAAAATATTCTACTACCATAAAAAAATGATGAAGATGGGGTTTTTTATATATTCTGTACAACATGGATAAAATACATTAACAATTTTCAGTGGGCGTAGCCGCGTATGGCCTACTTAAATTAGAAAGCAAGTAATACGGTTTTTTCACAGTACTACATAAAAAACACAGTTTCTTATGAGTAGCATATTTTAAGAGTAAATATTTACTCGTAGTTTGAGAATACTTAATTATGAACACATGGCCAGACATTTCAGTAATTACAAAAGCTTATTTGAAAACTTAAGTATTCATGACCGCCCCAACCCTCTTCAAAACTTTACCTACTTGTAAATTACTGAGCTCAACAATTCTTTCAAATTATTATTCACCAATAGTTCTGATTATATAAATATAATTAAGATATCGTGACTCTCAATGGTTGCGGATTCAATTTCAATTGTATAAAAGACTTCCACTCATTGGGCAAACATTGAATTTGCGTACAAGCGTGACTGTAAGCCTGACAGGTTATGGGTTGATCCTCATTCAAGAAAATTAAATATTTAATGTTTTGATTTCTTCGCTCTGGTAATAAAATAAAGCATTGAATTTCACCTCTTGTCAAGTGCTCAAACGATCTCAAGCCTCAAAATCACAATGCTTCAAATTTGGCAGATACTGCAGAATGAAACGGTGTTTCTTAACACCGGGACATACGAATATATAATTCACATCAGAATTAAAACAGGAATTTATGTTTTTCCCCAACTTAGGACCACACCAAAATTAATTATTTACTGTGCGTTGTTTGTGTAGTGTTTTTGTGTATATCGCAAACAAATAGACACACCGATTACATCAAAATTTCACCATATTAATGTCAGTTATATGTTAACTCTAACTTAATAATATGGTAAGTTTTTAGACATACTCGAATAAATTAAATATTTTATCATATATGTAAGGCTATACTTTAACTTAACGTAACTTTTCTTTATTCAAGAAATGAACACATGTCTGGTTGTAGTAGGTGCCGATATATTTTTTTAATTTTAGTTAAAAGTTCTCTTTTGCTACTCAACAAGTTCGTAACTCTAAATAGATTACTAAAAATAAATAATATTTAACGAGTAATCAAAAAGCCTAAGCTTTAATTATATATTTTCTCAGCTTCACGCTGTATCCCGCACGTGGCATGGTAGGCAGAGGAACTTGGGAATCTAGTGTTAAGACGGAGTGTCTTAACACTAGGTTCCACCTCCGTTCCCCACTTTCTGCCAAATTCGAGACATGGCGTGTTGAGTGGCAGAACTCAACGGCGCGTTTTGTCTTGTACCAGAGCGAAATAATGAAAACGTTAAATATTTAAATTGAAAATATTAAATTTTTCATTTCCTCGAACCCAGAACCTGTCGGTTACAGTCACACGTTTGTGCCGCTGCGCCACGACAAGCCTTATATATTTTAAAGGCTTAAAAATGAAAACATTGAGGAACTCAAGGTCTTAAAACTAGATTTCCAATTTCCTTTTGCCAACCCTTGCTGTGGGCAAGATTATCACAGGCGCAGCCAAAATAATTACTTCGGGCTTAAAGATAAGCATTAAAAAGATGAACATTATGAATAAAATCACTGAATTTAAGTGAAATTTGTAATTTACGAATCTAAGATACATATGTTTCAATAAAAACAAATGAAACATATGTTATAAGATACTTGTAAACTATGGCACTATATACGTCAGTGTAGTTACGCGCATAGGTACCCAAGAGGCGTGAGTTTAATCCTATTGATTTTTTAATTTTTTTAAGCCTACCAACATTTGTGATTTTGCGCATTAAGTTATAATACTGAAAGCCGCTTTATCTAATAATAGTAAAAAAATGAATAATAATCTCTCGATAAGGTGGTCAACCTACCAATTGCAGAATAGTTCCTACACTACTCAAGGTAAGCTTGACTTGTGTCTTTTTCATTTTCCTATACACTTTACAGCCAAGGAAGGAATCCTTTGGGAGTTAATATATTCAGCCCTAAATACAAATGTTAAAAAAGTTTCATATATATCAACATTCATTGATATATATGTAACTTTTATTTTTGGTGTATTCGTGGTATATTTCGTGGTATATTTTAAACAAAAATTGTGGCTCTATGGGGAGCAGCTACCATGTTTGGTAAGATACGTTTTTAAAGCATACTAACATTTTTACTGCTTAACTTCAATTATTATTTATGTAAACCCTTTACCCTTTTTTACAGTAGGGTAAACACTAACTGTTCAGTTTTTGAAATTTAATTTGACTAACTGGCAAAATTCAGCACCGCATGTTCTCTATAAGAACATGAAAAAGAAAATAATGAAAGTATCCCACTCACCGAGTGGGGATCGAGTCCTCAATCATTACGTTACAATCAAATACTACCTTTGCGACGCCGCTGTAGCCTCCATTCAAATAATAATTAAAAGATATAGAAGGATGAAATGACAAAAAATCTATAGCCATTCGAGTATTTTACACTGAACAATCATTCTGAGGCGATCCTGTGGAGGATATTGCTTTGCGACTTGCAAACAAATAGAGTATACGATACCGATCTACAGCAAATGTGTTTGCTCTAAAGCAGTATAGAAAAAAATATTTTGCAATCAGAAATTTCAAAGATATTTCTTTGAATTTTTTCTTTAAATATAAAAATATTCTGAAATAGTGGCAAATCACTTGCATTTTCATTTGCTTGGACTTTACGCACTAAGACATTTTACTATCATATTTTTATTTTTCTTGTTTATTTTCAGGAGAATACTTAGTATCCCTAAGGAACAAATGGCACAAATTAACAGAATATTACCGTGACAAGTATGCGTGGGATTAAATGCTGTTGGTTTCTCACTAAGGAAGCTAATTATGTTATATGTTTACTTTGATTGATATTTTAAAAAAAGCAACTTTTGAGTTTCTTGCCGGCTTTTTTAAGCAGACCCGCCTTCCGAGCCGGTGGAAGCTTCCTGCAGGACTGACACTACAGACAATTGTATGTAACTTGACGATTCAAAAGTATTTGTAATGGCTTATTTGAATAAAAATATTTTAATTGTGATTTTGAACCTCCGTGACAAATTCAAGCATTTTACTCCTCAGACGTTTACGTCGTACATCGTTTAACATCAACTAGTACCGGAAGTTATTTACATACATATTTAAATATTGATATTTGAATGTAGAAGTTATTTAAAGGTAACGTATACAATTCATTTTCTAAAAATGAAAATTAAAAAACGGTACTCGCTCTGAACACAAAGATAAAAATATTATCAAGTAATTCCATTAAATTCAATAATTAGAGCTAGCACATAATACCTACATACAGACATGTGGTAATCATTCAAAATAGCCAATATTCATAGCCGCTTACTTCATATAATCTAATCTTTATAGTCAATATAATATCGGCACCCAAGTGTACGTGAGATCGTACACGTCCCTCTAAATTGTTCCATTACAATAAAATTCCAAGAGGTGCAGATATAGATAGCGGTATAAAAGCGAAGTGGTAATTCCTAAGTCATCTGCAAAATAGTCCACTTCTACCAAATAATGGTAATTAACTACTATACTATATATAATTTTATTTTTTAATTTTCAATTTACATATTAAAAAAATTAGACTATACCTATTTTTTCGGAAATTTACTAAGAAATACAAAAAGTCTATATTATACATTTACATTAAGAAACAATGTCATGTTACTTAATTATTAATAATTAACTGCCTTGGAAACGGTTAAATTCAATTTGTGTTGATACCCCAGCCAAATGCGGGCTAGGAACCCATTAGGGGTTAAACAAGCGTCCATAAGTCAGCATATTTCATTCTATAGTATAATTTCTTGTAAGAGCGCTATAACTTAATAAGAATAGTAACGTAAAGTTTGTACGTCCGCTATTTTTTCGAGTCAGACTCGCCCACCTTAGCAACCGCACCAATTCGGGTATGGTCGTTTATTATTCAGAATTGAGTCGTCAACGGGGAAAAAATGTTTTTCATTAAAAGTCAATTTTGAGTTTACTGTTTACATAAGTTTGATTTCTATGCTCCGAGAAACTATATACTTAAATATTTGATATAAATTTAAGCTTGGTACCTCCACGCGATATGGATATAAACTGTCTTGATAGACGAACAGACGGGCAACAAAGTGATCCCATAGGGGTTTTATTTTTCCCTTTAAGGTACGGAACCATAAAATGTTTGATAATCCAATTATAGAGGACGGTTATATGCCACGTTAATCATTTCAACCTAATCCGCTGTACGTGCTTTCAGAGTTTACTTCCAAATTTGAACTGTGTCATATACATATTTTACACAATCCAAAACTATGTTTCGAAAATGCAAGAAAATTATTTCTGAAAACGCAAGAAAACGCTAGTTAATAATTATAAACAGAATCATTACTATATTATATGCCTAGTATTTTTTTTAACATTCAGGTTTAAAGTTAATAGAGAGGACTAACACCAAGGAATAGATGTCAATTAACTTTTAAATTGCTATCGTTACATAGTTATGTTTCAATTATTTCCATTATTAAGGTGTATTAGTGATCGGAAATCTCAAGAGTTCATCCATCAGACAAAGCTGACTCATATATTGATCATACTCATATATTGTATACTCAACGTACAAACAAATTATTGGTTTACACTTTGACGAATTCAATAAAAATGAAAAAGAAAGATACATATATACTATATGTATAGGACTTACATCTTTTTTACGTCTATTTTATACCTGTATGAAGATATGTAGAGGTACTAAAGACTTAAGTAGAAAAAAAAGAAAATATAACTGAAACTATACAAGTACTTTTAAACACAAGTGTATTTAAACAATAGATTTAATACTATTCCCATTAGACTTTAGTTCATATTGTTTGTTATATTTGCTAGCGGAAACAGCCGACGGCGTTTCGTTACCGTCGTCGTGGAAAGTTGAGCAGTGAATTATATAATTGATTTAGTATTTGTTTGTGTTTGATAGTTCATTGAAGACAAGAACAACATTTTATTTTTATTTCACCTTAGAACCCTTACGATGAAGGGTGATATAAATACTCCGTTATTCGCTTTCTACTCGAATTTGAGCTTCACGTGGCGACTTCTTTGCCAAATTTTGTTTATTTTGTAATAATAACTTTTTTATCAGGCTTTATCCTACGTATAGTATTTGATAACGTAGAGGCAACTGAAAACGTAGTGTTAAGATAAGAGCCATTTATATAGTTCTGTTTCCCACACGCCGCCGAAATCTTGAGTATACGTTGAGTAGCGGAACTCAACGCCTTGCTTTTTCATAAAGTAGTAAAGTAGTAAAGTAGTAGTAAGTATTAATTTCCTAAAGTAGAAATCAAACAAAAAGATGTCAAATGTACTAAAAATTGTTAAACTTTATTCGAGTTGACAGTAATTCCGTTATCCACAGATCAGCCACATCAAATAGTATGAACACAACAATAGGGTGCAATCATCATAATACACGCGCAATACAATTAGTTTTTTATACGTTTAATAACAATTAACCCATAAACAATAATTGCCTGTTTTATTTTTACTTTCACTGATTTGATTGATTTCACATCAAAAATAAAGCGGATTTGTCTGTAACCATGAAATTTGAAAATTGTGTAAAATAATAAAATTTATATTTTGATAAGTGTAAAAACAGTCTCAGTAACGAATGATGGAAAGTTGCTAAAAAACACAATGTTGATAAATTCGAAATGTCTATATGTATTTCTTTTTCAACCTGTGTCATTTACTTTTAAACATCAGTCATTTTCTTTTCAAAGTCATCAGTACAAACAACACACACTCCTGAACATATTGGAAATAAGTCCGAACCTTAAAAGTTATTTTGAAATTTACGTCACTGTATTCTATTTTTATGGTTTTATGGAACTTTATTCGACTTTTCTTTTAATTTTCTTATCTGTTACCACAGAAGGGGGTCAAATAACAAATAAAATAAATCAAACGTTAATTTACAGGATTACTAAAAACAATATGCCTTTTTCCTTTTAAGGAAGAAGCTGGATTTCGAAAATTTACGCGCGTTATTTCTTTACGTTATAAGATTTCTTTGTGGATTAAAGATGAATTTATGTTTCTTATTCTTTACATAATAATTTATGTTCATTATTCTTTATATGTAACCAGTTCTGCATTGAGCTGTCAACGCTATTGGTTCGTGTTATTATATATCTTATTATATGATAACACTGATCAATTCGCCAGGGAGTTTTCTAGTTTAGGCAACGCTCTTTTTGTTTGTCACAAAAAACTCTGCTCCAAAACTAGAGTCGGTGACGCTAAAAGCGCAGGGAATGTATCAAGTACGTAAACTGTATAAAAAATAATAAAAACAAGAATGGTTAAAACAATCGTGTATTTATTCGCGATTATGAAAAAAATATTAATTTCTTTTTTCTACAGGCACCCACAGCTGATTATCGATGACCACAATATGTCGATGTAGATATTGATAAGTAAAAAAAATCTATACATCGATACATCAATATTTTTTTGTTACTACCGACACGCCTATTAATTTAGAACATATTGCTCATTGAGGGGCGGACCTCGACGCCACACAATGACCAATATCTTCTAATTTTTTTCAATATCTTGTAATCGCTTAGTCGAGCTTTATAAAACACAGTATATATTTTATTATTTTTTTTATATGTCTCTGTTTAGTGCGATTAGAAGTATAGCTCTATTCTACATCAATGATGGGCGCCTGAATTTAACACGACTCAGTGTTTTTAAGAAATATACTACTAAAATTGTATTTAATTTCATATTTCATAAGAAAAATATGAAATTAAATACAATTTTAGTCTCTGAATGGAGATCAAACTCATAAACAATCTCTTGTGCGTTTACTAATACTATTTTACACTGCGCTACGGCGGTAACTGAAATTTGCTTCATTTTGAGACATACAATGTATTCAAAGTAACTCTAGTATTACTTATCAAAATACATTTGATACGTATATAAGCTAAGCTGCAACTTATAGGATGTTTACGATTGTAAAAGCCAAGCTATAACTTGAGATAGATTTTGTACTCAATATGAAATCTTATTTATAACAACAGCTTCCTCCTGCGTACAGTAGGGTAGGCAAAGGGAACCTGGTAACCTAATTTAAAGAAACTTCGATCTTATAAAGACCAAAAAACTTAAAACAGTGTAGCACCTTTATACTGTAGACAAGAAAAGGAAATCATAAAATATATATATTCCTCGAGTGGAAACGGAATCCCTCGCGGTTACATTCACACGCTTGCAGGATGTATATCCTCGTAAGTACAATATTTACTTTTCCTCTGGATCTCCTTTCATATATTATATGGTCAGTGGTGGATATGTGTAGATCTTTGTTGTCCTCTTTCAAGTGTATAATTTCTATTATTTAAGTAAACAAAATCTTTGCCTGTATGTAGCAGGGCAGAAGCAGTATTTGTGTTGATTATGGATATGGATTGGAACCCACTTGAGGAAACAAAATAATTAATATTTTAATGTCTTCGCTCCGCTGACAAGGCAAATTGCGGCGCTGAGCTCCGCCACTGAACACGCAACTCAACGGTAATCACGTGATCACGGTATTCAGTATGAAGCTAAAAAAATATATTCTATCACACAATGGCTAAAAACGTAATGTAGCAGAATTCAAACTTGCACCTACAGTAAAATTACACTTATAAAGTACTTAAACCAATTTACCAATAATTGGAACGATGAAATATATTGTTAACAATACAATATAAAGCACAACAAAATGTCAAGTAAATTTCTACTCAGAATCCATCTCATATTACTTTACGGTAGCTTTAACATATAAATAATGTTTTCCAGTGAATAGTTATTCGGCTCAAAACTTACTATTTTGGCGGTCTTGTAACTTGAGGGCTCTATTGGAGGGCAAAAGCTTGTGACTGTAAACTGTGACGATATTTATGGGTTTGATCCCCACTCGAAGAAGTAAAATATTGAATAATTTCAAAATAAATATTAATTGTTTTAATTTTGGCTCTGCTGATAAGGCACAGTGCAGCGTTGAGTTCCGCAATTTAACACGTAACGCCTCAAATTTGGCAGAAAGTGGGGAACGAAGTGTCTTAATACTAGACTTTCAATTTAGATGTTCCGAACCTGCCATGTGAAAATTCATACAGCGTAAGGGTTAAAAATAAAAACATTTATAATTATAATAAAAAACAATACTTAGCTTTAATTTCGTATACAATTACCTAATAATGATGGCGGTAAGTATTCTACGCACTGCTATTATTATTCCTTTAAATGCATTTATACTATTCTTTTTTATCGCAACAATTATATTTTAAAAACTTGTCAATAAAGTACTTAATCCAAAATAAACAATCGTAAATAGTGAAAACACTTATGACTTACTCGTATGTAACCAATCTCGAATTACAATTATTTTTACATTCACTCATTGTATGTTTTAATGTAAAATATATCTAAAATATGTTAACCAACCATACTACACCACATGCGTCCGCCATCTTTCTTCTCTCTTTTTTATTTTTCATTTGATCTTGACAGTAAGTTTTTCAGCCAACATTATATTTGAAATTTATCATTATCTAATAAAAAAAAAAAATATGTTAATATTATAAATTAATATTATTTAAATTATAGTTTTTATATTTATAAAGTAGCTGGAGTTCCAAACTCAAAGCCACGTTTTGTCTTTTTACAAGAGAAAAACGCTAGGCAGCTTAGTCGGAACGAAAATTAAACTGAATCCTTAGAAATGCTGACTATTCCTTTTGAACGAATAATTTAAGATGAAAAGTATATGGGTATAACGGAACATTTTTATTTAAATTTGATAGAATTTTTAAAGACTTTTTTTCATCAGCGTATTCTTTTTTTTTTATTGCAAAAATTTTCACATATGTATTTGTAAATAATGAATAACTCCTTTCTTCATTTTAGCGACCTTGAATAGTGGAAGTGAAGTTCAAAGCTGAACGTGGGTGTAACTATACTTAAAATATAATGGCATTCAGTCACAATGAACTTGGTTTTATGCTTATACATGTTGAAGCTGTAGTGGCGCCTTGTGTCTGATTTCGAATCCCATTTTGGAGGAATTACTTGTATTTTGTTTCTTAAATAAAAAAGATGTAAGGGCTTAGATTTTACCATTAATCATATTTTTTAAAAATTGGTTGAAAAAAGGTAAACCGCGTATCTAACACTAGGTACCCTTTGCATATAGCTATTTGAGGGTATAGGATATAGCGTGAAGCTAAGCAAAAACATATTCGACTGTTCTATACATTAAGTACGTAAGAAGTTGAAATGAAAATTATTTTAATTTGACCTTATCTATAAATCTTATGGAAAACTAATTTATAGAATCCCATAATCTTTTTCGTGTGAAAGTTTCAAAGAAGGCACGGCAAGAACATTATTTAAATTAAATTCCATTATCTGCTTGTTCCAAAATAATTAATTTGTTTTGTCGCTTAATTAAATTATATTAAACAAAACGTTTGTTCGGTGAAAATTTCAATTGAAATGTATTGAACTTCACAGATGTTTATTAGATATATGTTTATATTCTAACGTTTAAATCACATAACACTTTTTTCATTATTTAGCCTTTTCCATTAAAATACTATTGCTTTACATCTCGTATTAGCAACATTCGAATAAAAAAGGATCCTAATTAAGTTACTGGAAAATTAAAATAATTAATTCTGTTTTAGATATTTAAGATCATACATAAGATCTGGATTAGATATTAGATATAACCTTTTTTTTTATATGTCGCACATAGGCAGGTAGTCGGTAGTTAGACTCATCATACTTCGTTTCTCACAAGAATTTTCAAGTCTTGTTTGGTTGGTTTGAGTGGCGGAAATCAACTTCATCATTGATAAAGTTCTGGAAAACACTTTGATCTGGTCCCTGCTGAACAAATAAATATTTTTTTTATTATAGTGTCATCCTCTTTATCTTCAGATGGTACTTTGCTATACTCCAGGCGTCATGCGACTCTTGTAGGGTCATTTCAGATCGGTGGTACAACCTACTTAAAGGTCGGCATCGCCGCCGGCTGGTACCGCTTCTGTTGTAACACGGGGCCATGGGTGGCGGTGATCACTTACTGTCAACTGATCCGTACGTTTACAAAAACTCTGCCCTGTTAGAGCGAGCGTGATAATTCAAATATTAAAGAATTTATACCCTAAGTTTAAATTGAAGCCGCCAACCGTCGCATTTACAGTCACACGCTTGTGCCAATGCGTAAGGTATTAAATAAATCAATAGTTTTTTATATTCTGCACTCTGTTTGACAAGTTGCAGCGTTTGTTTGACGCTACGTCTTGTTATCAGAGAGAAAATAATTAACATTTTATTTCCTCAAGTGGGGATCAAACCCACTCAACCTAATATCATACGTTTATAATATAAAAGAAGATAACAAATGAAAATACGCTCATTATACAAACGGTTCCTGCAGTCGTGTGTGACCTTTTGAATTAATTGTCACTGCTAACTGGAAAAGACTACATCATAAATAACACACAAGCTTTCTCATAAATGAGTCAATTATTAAACTTAAATTTAAAAAGCGTATAAAATTTTGAACGAAGCAGGATTTGAACCCGCGCCTCTGGAAAACCGTTCCAGCGCCCTAACCAACTAATAATCCTGCTTCGTTCACCTGAACGAATGGCTTAGTTGGTCAGAGCGCTGGAACGGTTTTCCAGCGGCGCGGGTTCAAATCCTGCTTCGTTCAAAATTTTTATATGCTTTTTAAATTTGAGTTTAGTATTTTCTGTCCTAAGTGTGGAATAACACTTTAAAACATAGTAAAAATGAGTCAATTATTATTTATAAGAATAGTGAAATGTATGGTGTTCCCTTTCCTCTTAATGTGCAATGTTTATTTATAGTTCTCTAGGTATTTTTTATGTAAATCTATTAAATTAGGCAATATTAAACTACAAAGTAACATATTTGTAAATATTACTTATTACTGACACGTTGTCGTGCATTCATTGTAAGTATTTCTATTTAAGATGTGAAAGCAGTTATTTAACTGGATCTTTTTTGAGCGTGTTTTCTTCTAATGAGTGACATCATCCCTGTTTTACAATAATTTCTCTTCTTTATGTGATCTCATTTGATAAACATGATAAAATTTAAAAATATTACCGGGTAGTACAAAAAATCTTGTCACAAATCTTCAAAAATCTTAAGAGATTTTTTCTAAGGAAAATCACGAGAAAAATCTAGTTTCGGACAATCAAAAATGACACTGTACATAATGTACTTCGCGCTGAATTAGTGATTACTGTAGAGCGATTCCGCGGCGGATATTGCTGCATGATTGCGAACAGCGCCACTCAAAGCTATTGGTATACTATAATAAAAAATAATTTGTAATGCGTTTTTGATATACGGGGTTTTTTAAATAACTAAAAAATACTGGGTAAACTTTACTTTGATGAATTTTGCTTAGCAGTTTGGAGTTAATACTAAAAAAATGTAATTCTAAATTCTTTTGTCTCTCTTTTTATTGATATTAAATATAATACAAACAAAATCAATTGTTATATAATATTATATATATATATATATATATATATATATATATATATATATATATATATATATATATATATATATATATATATATATATATATATATATATATATATATATATCCCGTATTTTCGTTAGTTTCTGCAAGTTTTGATTTTCTAATTGATAAGTTGATTGAATATGAGACAACATACGACTGAACGATACAAATGAACATTTAGATATATTGAGGTCCAACTTATTTAATTCACAATAAGAGTTAAGTCTCTGTAAGTCTGACTGCAAGTCAGTGACATCGGATCTAGATAAGATGGCCTTATAAATTTTCATGTCGTCGGCGAAGCATAGCAAATTAGAGTGATGAAAGCATGATCCAATATCGTTCACAAATATTAAAAATAATAACGGGCCTAACAGGGAACCCTGAGGCACACCACTGGGTGCAACAACCCAGCTAGATATATAGTTATTAATAACAACAGCCTGGGATCTGTTAGAAATATAAGACTCAAACCACCTAAGCAAGTTCCCGCTGATTCCAATGATTTTAAGCTTACGAATCAGAGTAGGATGGTGTATTCTATCAAAACATTTACTGTAATCGGTATAAATAACGTCTACTTGCCCTCCCTCACTCATACCATCAGCAATAAATTCATTCAATGAAATTATATATATATATATATATATATATATATATATATATATATATATATATATATATATATATATATATATATATATATATATATATATATATATATATATATATATAGTGATTAGTTTATAAAAAATATTAAAATTAAGTTAAATTATTCATAAGCAACCTTAAAAGTCATAGAAGATGTTTTTATACTTTATGTTAATTGTATTATTAAGCCACATGACTTCAGTCTTGATTATCGTGACGTCGCCTATAGTTTTTTCACAGGTCGATAATTCGACGGTCCTACCGAAGGATTATTCAATTTGAATCAGTACTAATATTTTATTTATTTATTTATTTAATAATTGGAAACCAACAGCACATGAAACAATACATAGCAACACTTATAGGCTACATTTGGCCAATTACAGGTCTTCACGAATAGACATAGTATATAAAAATATAATGCGAACAGTTCAAACATGAGGATGATACGTAACCTTTCCACACAATCCACCCAACTAACGATACAGCTCAAAGAAACTTTGGTTATACAATCGCCTTGCCACCGCCACACTTGAGTTAAGAACGTCCAAGTCGCCCAATCTGCACAAGTCATTCAAGCTTTTACTCGCTCGCCACAAGAATGCATTTTGACAATAATATGTGGATACCAGAGGTGGTTGGATAGGAGTATAGTATCTAACAGATTGTGATGGTATAGTGAAATTAATTTTGTAGAGTAGTTCCGGGGAATTGACTTTATTGGAAATTATTTTAACAAAAAAACTATGTCGGATAACTCACGCCGTTTATATAAAGGGAGCAAGTGGAATCGAGCGCATCGATTTAAATAAGTACTAGAAGAATATGGTAGCCTCAGACGGTAACACAGAAATTTAACGAATTTCATTTGAACATGCTCGATTCTGTCTATATATTTCCTGTACCGGGGATTCCATATCTGCGATCCGTAGTCAAGGATACTTCGCACAAAGGTGCAGTACAGTATTTTGATAGTTTTAACATCTTTAAAATTAACTGAGCTTCGCATGATAAACCCAAGTGCTCTTGAGGCTTTCTTCACGACCGCGTTAATGTGCTCGTCGAAAATAAGCGCCGAATCGTGAACAACCCCGAGATCCCGTATTTTCGTTAGTTTCTGCAAGTTTTGATTTTCTAATTGATAAGTTGATTGAATATGAGACAACATACGACTGAACGATACAAATGAACATTTAGATATATTGAGGTCCAACTTATTTAATTCACAATAAGAGTTAAGTCTCTGTAAGTCTGACTGCAAGTCAGTGACATCGGATCTAGATAAGATGGCCTTATAAATTTTCATGTCGTCGGCGAAGCATAGCAAATTAGAGTGATGAAAGCATGATCCAATATCGTTCACAAATATTAAAAATAATAACGGGCCTAACAGGGAACCCTGAGGCACACCACTGGGTGCAACAACCCAGCTAGATATATAGTTATTAATAACAACAGCCTGGGATCTGTTAGAAATATAAGACTCAAACCACCTAAGCAAGTTCCCGCTGATTCCAATGATTTTAAGCTTACGAATCAGAGTAGGATGGTGTATTCTATCAAAACATTTACTGTAATCGGTATAAATAACGTCTACTTGCCCTCCCTCACTCATACCATCAGCAATAAATTCATTCAATGAAATTATATATATATATATATATATATATATATATATATATATATATATATATATATATATATATATATATATATATATATATATATAGATATATATATATATATATATATATATATATATATATATATATATATATATATATATATATATATATATATATATATATAGTGATTAGTTTATAAAAATATTAAAATTAAGTTAAATTATTCATAAGCAACCTTAAAAGTCATAGAAGATGTTTTTATACTTTATGTTAATTGTATTATTAAGCCACATGACTTCAGTCTTGATTATCGTGACGTCGCCTATAGTTTTTTCACAGGTCGATAATTCGACGGTCCTACCGAAGAATTATTCAATTTGAATCAGTACTAATATTTTATTTATTTATTTATTTAATAATTGGAAAACCAACAGCACATGAAACAATACATAGCAACACTTATAGGCTACATTTGGCCAATTACAGGTCTTCACGAATAGACATAGTATATAAAAATATAATGCGAACAGTTCAAACATGAGGATGATACGTAACCTTTCCACACAATCCACCCAACTAACGATACAGCTCAAAGAAACTTTGGTTATACAATCGCCTTGCCACCGCCACACTTGAGTTAAGAACGTCCAAGTCGCCCAATCTGCACAAGTCATTCAAGCTTTTACTCGCTCGCCACAAGAATGCATTTGACAATAATATGTGGATACCAGAGGTGGTTGGATAGGAGTATAGTATCTAACAGATTGTGATGGTATAGTGAAATTAATTTTGTAGAGTAGTTCCGGGGAATTGACTTTATTGGAAATTATTTTTAACAAAAAAACTATGTCGGATAACTCACGCCGTTTATATAAAGGGAGCAAGTGGAATCGAGCGCATCGATTTAAATAAGTACTAGAAGAAAATATGGTAGCCTCAGACGGTAACACAGAAATTTAACGAATTTCATTTGAACATGCTCGATTCTGTCTATATATTTCCTGTACCGGGGATTCCATATCTGCGATCCGTAGTCAAGGATACTTCGCACAAAGGTGCAGTACAGTATTTTGATAGTTTTAACATCTTTAAAATTAACTGAGCTTCGCATGATAAACCCAAGTGCTCTTGAGGCTTTCTTCACGACCGCGTTAATGTGCTCGTCGAAAATAAGCGCCGAATCGTGAACAACCCCGAGATCCCGTATTTTCGTTAGTTTCTGCAAGTTTTGATTTTCTAATTGATAAGTTGATTGAATATGAGACAACATACGACTGAACGATACAAATGAACATTTAGATATATTGAGGTCCAACTTATTTAATTCACAATAAGAGTTAAGTCTCTGTAAGTCTGACTGCAAGTCAGTGACATCGGATCTAGATAAGATGGCCTTATAAATTTTCATGTCGTCGGCGAAGCATAGCAAATTAGAGTGATGAAAGCATGATCCAATATCGTTCACAAATATTAAAAATAATAACGGGCCTAACAGGGAACCCTGAGGCACACCACTGGGTGCAACAACCCAGCTAGATATATAGTTATTAATAACAACAGCCTGGGATCTGTTAGAAATATAAGACTCAAACCACCTAAGCAAGTTCCCGCTGATTCCAATGATTTTAAGCTTACGAATCAGAGTAGGATGGTGTATTCTATCAAAACATTTACTGTAATCGGTATAAATAACGTCTACTTGCCCTCCCTCACTCATACCATCAGCAATAAATTCATTCAATGAAATTAGGTTAGATGTTGTTGACCTTTCTTTAAGAAAGCCATGTTGATAATCTGAGAAACAATTTTTCAGAGATGGATATAATTGCCTGTATATGATCTTCTCGAATACTTTGGCAACAACGCATAATTTTGAAACAGGTCTGTAATTTGTAATATCAGTTTTTAATCCTTTTTTATATATTGGTGTGATAAAAGCTGATTTCCATATTGACGGGACAATATTTTCTGACAATGATTTTCGGAATAGTAAGTGAATAGGGTTAGAAATAGATTTAGCGCACAAAGAATATAGGGGGTAAGTAGTCTGGTCCGACTGATTTACTAGTGTCTAATAATGAAAGTAGCTTAGAAATATCGTTAATATCTAAGTACATACTGGAGACGCTAGTCAATGTCGGGATGTTGCTATCTGAGGCTATATATGAACTACTTACCGAGGAAGAGGGTTGAATGAAAGTTGAATAGAAAAATTTTGAAAAAAGATTAGCGATAGAAGCACCGTCCGTTGCAACAGTGCCACCACAAACCATAGAATTCGGCATGCTATGTGATTTATACCGTGATTTGACGAACGTCCAAAAGTATCTAGGGTTGTCTTTGATCGATTTTTCGACACATGATATATAATTTGAATAGCACTCCGATTCAATTTTATATGTTAAATAATCTGACTGGTTACTATAGTTTTTAAACTTTTTATAATATTTATACTTTTCTTTTATGCATTTTATTAACGACGGCGAGTACCATACCGGAAACTTATTTTCGTAATAAAGTTTAGATGGTACATTAGAGTCAATTAATTTATTAATAATTGAATAAAAGTTACCAACAGCGGATTCTACATCTCTGTCCGAAAACTCGTTATGCCAGTCGATAATATCTATTTGCCGGTTGATTACGTCGTAATTCCCCTTATGAAACATGCGTTTTATTCTTGCCTCGGACCGTAAGGCAGCGTTGTGATATGATTTTAATTTGATAATGAGTGCCTTATGGTGTGGATCGAGAGGAACTACCGGTTCTAAGCATTCTGTGACGTGTACGGAAGTATTAGACAATACGAGGTCTAAAATCTTCCCATGGCTGTTTAAAATACCGTTGAACTGACTTAAGTCGAATGTACAAAGTTCATCGATTAAAGTTGTTCATCAGGGCTTGTCACGCTAGTCGCACCATATGAACCATCACTGTTACATATCCAAGATATACCACTCAAGTTGTAGTCTCCGACAACCAGGAAAATATCGTCGGGTCGATTAAATATAGAATTACCGAGCATATTCAAATGATTCCGCAATTGATCTGAAAAACTATGGCCTAGCTTTTGTTGGCACAGATAAACAACACATATATTAAGCTTTACGAACTTATTATTATTAGAGCGCTTAATCGGCAGTGATATCCACATATCTTCCGCGGTAGAATTAAATTGAAACTGCGAGGTAACTTGAAAAAAACTTTCTTACGGCGATTAACACCCCGCCACCGCGGCTTTGTCTGGTAAGGTCATAATTTCGGTCTCGACGCCATACAATATACCTACCATTGAACAATTCTGAGTCACACACACCATCCAACAGCCACGTTTCCGTTAAAATAATTAAGTCATACGAGTTAAGGCACACATTACGATAAATTATTGATGTTTTAGATAATAGTAATATGTAGTAATACTTACTTAATATCAAATAAAATAATCATACTTGATGCTTATAAACCCGACAGGTTATGGAGGATCCCCTCTCGATGATATAAAATGTTAAATATTTTTATTACTTCGTACGGGTAACGGAACGAAGTGTTTTAACACTAGGTTATTAAGTTCCCTCTGCCTACACAGCCGTGTGCGGTATACATATGGCATAGCGTGCAGCTGAAAAAAATAAAATAACCTTATTTCGAAAAAAGTCATATACTGTGAAATTATAAATGGCACGGGCACGAATTGAAATTCTTTTGACGCTCGTTAGCGACTAAACCCCCATCGATGTTCAATATAAAAGATTACATGAATCATGCGATTACTTTACAATGATGGCTCAACGATATTACTCATCTGAAAAGTGTTAGCTATTTTCTCATAGCAGAATTTTATAAATTATATTGATTGCCTGTAAGACTACTGTACTGTACTGTTAAGGTTTTAACTCTTCTGTAAGGGTTGTAGGTTTAGTTCAGGGAATGTCCAATCAAATGAAAGAACGATTTTGCGTGAGGAAAATATAGAGCCGTCTTGATTCTAGGTTCTTTGTAAGTGCAGAGCCTGTGAGAAAGAGCGTCAATTGACTAATACTTAAAATATATTAATCGTTGATATGAAATACTTGTGTGATTTTATATAGATAAAATTTAAACGTAGGTACGAAAAAATCTTAGGCCAATATGAAATTTACATTACATTTACAACAAATAAATAATATAAATTATTTTATATTATAAGGTATTAAAGAAGATACAAGATATGGTGTGGTATCATAGCACAAACTTCTATATCATATCTAAAATGCAGTAATCTCTAGCGGCTACAGTTTAAGATGTGTCTTTATAGCATTTCCAATTAGAACCAGGTGCAATGTTTAGAAGGTTTGTAATATATCCTTAAATCAATAATTACATTTATGTTACAATCGGTAACACACCAATAATGAAATTATTCTTATATAGTTTCTTTAACTTAAGATGTAAAGAGAATGGGCCGTCGTAACGCAGGAATACAAGTATGCAACTTTTACCGCGACGTTTGTAGGTTCGATTCCCACTCGGAGGAATAAAATATTTTATATCTTTATTACTTCGTTCCGTAGTAATGCAAAGAGCCTAGAGTTTAGACACTACGAGTTTAAACACATAATGCCTCAAGGGTGCTGCAGATATTGGGGAACAGAAATAACTTAATAAAAACGGAGTGTCGTAACATTAGGTTCCCAGGTTTACTTTGCCTATTCTGCTATGTCACGCTGTATCTCAAAAAATGGCATTTTGTTCAGATTTACGTTATATTTCATATTGCATTGTAACCAGAGGGAATCTATTGTAAAAACACTTAGTTCTGACCTTTCCACTCGAATTTGAGATATTGCGTGTGTAGATACGCTTAGCAAAACTCAATTATTTCTTAATTGTATTACCACCCCTAAAATATGTGCCAAGTTCTAACAATATGATACCATAACGTGAGCAATTAATCGTCTGTCCATCAGTAGAGGTAATAAAGCAGACGTTTACTTTCCTAATAAATAAAATAATGGCCTATCATAAATTTACTATTAGTTAATATTGTAGTGACATTTTATATAGTTTCTAAAATGTCTTATGACACATAGTTTTTTACCCCTGGCATTATTTCCTGCATAGTAGGATAAACAAAATCAACGTAGTCTGACTATTTCAGGCTCAATTTTAAACAGAGTGCTAATTAGCCTGGATTTATCTAATCAGGGATATGATATCTTATTATTATCATATGTCTGAGTGATTATTAAATGCAAATCCATCATTGTTACTACGACACAAACACCGTGCCACAATGGCTTTAATTTTTTTTTGTATAAAAAGTAGTTGTTTAAACAATTTATAACTTAACCATATCAATAATGTAAAAAAAGATTATTTTTTACAAATATATAAATATGGCAGTTGAAAATAGTATGTAGTCATACTAGATGGTTATAAATTTGTTTCTTACTTTTTAATGAAATCGACTTTTTTGGTTATTTTTCTATCATCCAGATGCAAATCAAATAATAATGGAATATTTGTCAATGCGTTGTTATACAATATATTTTCATAAATAAAACAGATCAGTTAAATGGCATTTCAAAATTGTTTTATTCCAATGGGATTACCTCTTATAATCCTTATAATCAATGTAATGCAACGTTATGTAGTTAAATCGCACGCCAATGCTAAGACACTAACGCTAAATATTCTGTTCTCTAGTTTCCCGTTAAATTGAGAAATATCTGACAGCACAACGGCGTGTAATTCAATATTTCATTTTCTCGAATATGGATCGAACCTACAACCTATCGCGTTTTAAAAACCGTTTGCTTTTATACGTTTTAGAATTAAAAAAGAGTAAAGTGAATATAAATATGTAGGGGTAAGAAAAAAATATAGAAAATTAACTGAATATTCTATAGCTAACCGTTCGGCGTCTAAAACAGTAGAAAGTTAGTTAGCATCTTGTAACAATTTGGAACACTGAACGAACTTCACTTGTAACGTTTTCATTGATTATTAAACATTGTAGTTTAAAAAATCTTAAAAATTTTACGCACCATTTTACTCTCGAGTTTTTCCTTACACTTTTTTTCTCTATTCGGATAAGCAATTTAATAATACATTAAAGAAATAGAAAATTCACTGAAATTAAATATTCACTCTGGTGCAATTTCCAATTATACCGATTGTTTCTTTTTTTCAGCTTTAAGCTGTATCTAACACATGGTAAGATGCAAGCAGCATGGCATACGCAGACTGAACTTGAGAACCTTGCGTTAAGACACTCCATTTCATTTCTCACTTTCCGCCGAACATTAGGCATTACGTGTTGAGTGGCGGAACTCATCTCCGTACTTTGCTTTGTTACCAGAGCGATGAATTGAAAATATTAAAGATTTTAATTTAAAAATACTAAATATTTCATTTACTTGAGTAGGGATCGAACCCACAACCTGTTGTGATATGCCTCATACCGGCTATAATTGTTATAACTAAAAAAAAAATACAATATTTTTTTACTTATGTAATTACATATTTATAAATAATATTTTTTTTCAGCTTCACGCTGTATCCCGCACTAGGCAGGGTAGGCAGAGAGAAAGGAAGTGAAACCTAGTGTTATGACACTCCGTTCCACTTCCGTTCCCCACTTCCCGCCGAGTTTGAGGCATTGCGTGTTGAGTGGCGGAACTCAACGCCGCGCTGTGCCTTATTACCAGAGCGAAGAAATGAAATATTAAATATTTAAATTGAAAATATTTAATATTTCATTTCCTCGACTGGGGATCGAACGCAGAACCTGTCGGTTACAGTCACATGTTTGTGCCGCTGCGCCACGGTAGGCCTCAAATACTTGTTTAATTACTATATATGAAACGTCAGATGAGTGACCATCTTAGTCATATGGAAGTAAATTTCGACTGACAGATTACATAATATAAAGACTTTATGAATTTTTACATGTAGTTTATTCAGGGTGTACAAAAGGGACAATTTTCGAAATTCTTACGGAAAAAGAATAAAATTATGTTTTAAATTTTATGAAAAAGTCATTATATGTTTTAATGGTTTATGGTAATAAAAGAAAATGGTGAAGAAGATTTTATAATTCTATAGTGCCGAAAAAAATATGAGCTATGGATTAGTTTAAAATAGAGATTAAAATTAAATTAATTTATTCATAAGCTACCTTAAAAGTTATGCTTTTATACTTTATGTTAATTATATATTAAAACCACATGGCTTCAGTCTTGTGGTTATCGAAAAGATTATCGTGACGTCGTCTATAGTTTTTTAACAGGTCGATAATTCAACGGTCCAACAGAAGAATTATTCATTTTGAACCAGTAGTTACATGAAGTAATACTTACTTCATATCAAATAAATTAGTCATACTTGATGCCTATAAACCCGACGGGTTGCGGAGGATCCCCTGTCGATGATATAAAATGTTAAATATTTTCATTACTTCGCACGAGTAACGGAACGGAGTGTTTTAACACTAGGTTATCATTTTCCCTCTGCCTACACAGCCGTGTGCGGTATACATATGGCATAGCGTGTAGCTGAAAAAAATTAAATAACCTTATTTCGAAAAAAGTCATATACTGTGAAATTATAAATGGCACAGGCTCAAATTGAAATTCTTTTGACGCTCGTTAGCGATTAAACCCCCATCGATGTTCAATATAAAAGATTACATGAATCATGCGATTACTTTACAATGATGGCTCAACGATATTACTCATCTGAAAAGTGTTAGCTATTTTCTCATAGCAGAATTTTATAAATTATATTGATTGCCTGTAAGACTACTGTACTGTACTGTTAAGGTTTTAACTCTTCTGTAAGGGTTGTAGGTTTAGTTCAGGGACTGTCCAATCAAATGAAAGAACGATTTTGCGAGAGGAAAATGTAGAGCCGTCTTGATTCTAGGTTCTTTGTAAGTGCAGAGCCTGTGAGAAAGAGCGTCAATTGACTAATACTTAAAATATATTAATCGTTGATGTTAAATACTTGTGTGATTTTATATAGATAAAATTTAAACTTAGGTATGAAAAAATCTTAGGCCAATATGAAATTTACATTACATTTACAACAAATAAGTAATATAAACTATTTTATATAATAAGGTATTAAAACAAGATATGGTGTGGTACCATAGCACAAACTTCTATGTCATATCTAAAATGCAGTAATCTCAAGCGGCTACAGTTTAAGATGTGTCTTTATAGCATTTCCAATTAGAACCAGGTGCAATGTTTAGAAGCTTTGTAATATATCCTTAAATCAATAATTACATTTATCTTACAATCGGTAACACACCAATAATGAAATTATTCTTATATAGTTTCTTTAACTTAAGATGTAAAGAGAATGGGTCGTCGTAACGCAGGAATACAAGTATGCAACTTTTACCGCGACATTTGTAGGTTCGATTCCCACTCGGAGGAATAAAATAGTTTATATTTTTAGTACTTTGTTTTGTAGTAATGCAAAGAGCCTAGAGTTTAGACACTAAACACACAATGCCTCAAGAATGCTGTAGATATTGGAAAATAGAAATAACTTATAAGGACGGAGTGTTTTTACATTAAGATCCCAGGTTTTCGTTGTCTATTCTGCTATGTGTGAGGTCACGCTGTATCTCAAACGATGTCATTTTGTTCAGATTTACGTTGTTTTATATTGCATTGTAACCAGAAGGAATCTAGTGTAAAAACACTCAGTTCTGACCTTTCCACTCGAATTTGAGATATTGCGTGTGTAGATACGTTTAGCAAAACTCAATTATATCTCAATTGTGTTACCACCCCTTAAATATGTGAAATGTTCTAACAATATGATGCCATATCGTGAGCAATTAATCGTCTGTCCATCAGTAGAGGCAATAATGGCCTATAATAAATTTACTATTAGTTAATATTGTAGTGACATTTTATATAGTTTCTAAAATGTCTTATGACACATAGTTTTTTTTTACCCCTGGCATTTTTTCCTGCAAAGTAGGATAAACAAAATCAACGTAGTCTCACTATTTCAGGCTTAATTTTAAACAGAATGCTAATTAGCCTAGATTTATCTAATCAGGCATATGATATATTATTATTCTATCATATCTAGTCTGAGTGATTATTGAATCCAAACCCATCATTGTTACTACGACACAAACACTGTCCCACAATGGCTTTAATTTTTTGCTGTATAAAAAGGACAGTCTTTTTTTACATTGATATGATTAAATTATAAATTGTTTAAATGAGTACAGCTTTCAAAAAAGCTCAAACATAATAAGTTTAATAACAACAATAAATAATCTGCCACTTCGACATAGTCTTTGAGAGACAGATGGAGACAGAGAGCTTTTAAGGCCTGTCGACTGAGATGGGTATACAAGTAGAGTGCTATTACGATTGCAATACTATCAATAGCTATGTTTTTTACTTGTTGAGATTCAATTTGCTACCATCTACTTTAGTAAAGCTAATACGCAATATTAAAGTGGCTACGTTAGATCAGAATTAACTGTTTATTTTTTCTCGAATCGAGCCTTTTGCAGCTTTGCGCTGTTTCCCGTATTTGCCAGAGGGATCTTTGAAACTTAGTGTAACTTTTTGTATCAAGACACACACCCAGTCAGACACTTCTCAACTGTCTAGTATAGTATAGTATAGATACGAACAATCAACATTGTGATGAATCAAAAGTTGAAATGTGATTTTTTTAAATTATTGATAAAGCATATATAATTATTGTTGAGGTATATATACAGTTGTTGCAGAAGGAAGTCAGAACTTACAGTTATCGAAAACCAAAAGGGTTTTCTTAAGCCTGTGTTGACTTTTCATTATTATAGAATCTCAATCCTCCCAAGTTGGGGGAATTAGACAACTCTGGGAAATAAAGCGTGATGATTCTATAATTCAACAGATTCACGTTTTATTTCACATATAGAAAAGAAACAGAAAGAACGCTGTGTTAATACACTCCACTCTCCAAATACCACTTTAATTTAATATGTTGAATGCCAGAACTCAATACAGAGCTTTGCCTTGTCCAAATATATAAATCCTCGATCATAAATCAAACGCACAACCATCTTGTTTAAAGTCAGATATTGTCTCCACTACGCTACGAAAGCCTCTTAATTCTAATTACTTTTTTTTACAGCTCCACGCTGTCTCTCGCACATGGAAGGGTAGGAAGAGGAAACTAAGGAACCTAGTGTTAAGATACTTCGTTCTGTTATGTTCTTTCCGCCGAATTTGAGTCATTACTATCTAGTTATAATAAAAATAATGAAATCCATACAGCATTCAACCAAAAATGTTAATTATTACAATCAATTAGTGGTCCAGCGGCAGAAAGCCTGAGCTTGATGCGGGTATGGATTCTATACTCACTTAGAAGATATGTGTTCAGCCACTCAATATGCAATGTCAAATTGAGAACGGAATACTAGGTTCGATATGTTTGTTATATTATATGCAAAAGAAAAAAATGAATGAAAAACTACTTTAATACTTATTTAAGGAAGCCAATCGTATTACGAGTACGATTAAATGTTAAAGTACAATCTAAAAGTATATGAAATAAATTATTATCGATTATCAAATTTTAAACAAATATCTTTTGATTAAAGAATTTGATATGATGATTTGATACAAAATTAGTTTTTTTTATCTAAAACGAATACTTATTTGTCACATAAAGTGAAAAAAAAAATGTATTACTTTATTAATAATTATAAATTAATAACTAACTCATCTATATTAGGAAGATGCAGTAACGAACAGTGATTTGTCACTTCATTAATTACAGTGTTTTTAATGGAACAATGTTGACCCGAATTTTGGTAATATTGAAATTTTCATTATGTAAACACTATATATAATATATAGTTACACATTTTACTATCACGTTAATTCATTCTTGAGGCCGCAGTTTTTGTGGACATGAGTTCCCACTTTGGATGATGAATTATTTAATATTTTCATGTTTTACTTTTAATAAGGAGGCAAATCGTGGACTCAAGGATTCAACCAAGTCACAGTCCAGAAGAACATAAGTATTAATAGGCATTAATAAAAAACTGAGTTTTTTAGCACCAAGTCCCTAGGTTCCCTCCGCAGTATATGCCGAAGCCCAGCGTGAAGCTAAAGAAACAATACATTGATGGTCTGATTAGGATTTGTCTAGAAACAAGTTATGAAAGTACGAAAGCTCAACTATAGTTAAAGTTATGAAAGTACGAAAGCTCAACTATAGTTAAAGTAATAATATTTGTGTAAATAACTGATATAAAGTAAAACAAACACTTTTATTATAATTCAGTATCTATACTAATATTTTAGGCCTAAAATTTAATTATTCTTATGACGAGTATTGACTTTGTCTATTCTTAACGACTTTTGCATGTATGAGTAACAGAAATATAAATGTGGATTTCAAATCTGATGCTTAGGTCGTAAGTTCCATGGACTAGTTTACGAAAGCGAAGGGCATGTAGCTTTTCAAAAGCGAAGGCACCCATGGGCATAAAACGTGTAAAAATGTATTCGCTTTATCGTGAGAAATATCTGATAACTTTTTAATTTTAAATAAGCAATTTTTTTTTCTACCTACTTACAAAATTGTCAGTTTTTTTTTTTTTTTTTTTTTTTTTTCAGCTTCACGCTGTATCCCGCACTAGGCAGGGTAGGCAGAGGGAAAGGAAGTGAAACCTAGTGTTATGACACTCCGTTTCACTTCCGTTCCCCACTTTCCGCCGAATTTGAGGCATTGCGTGTTGAGTGGCGGAACTCAGCGCCGCGCTTTGCCTTATTACCAGAGCGAAGAAATGAAACATTAAATATTCAAATTGAAAATATTAAATATTTCATTTCCTCGACTGGGAATCGAACCCAGAACCTGTCGGTTACAGTCACACTCTTGTGCCGCTGCGCCACGACAGGCCTCAATTTTGTCAGTGGTATTTTAAATAAAATGAAACATCTCTAGAGGCCTCTCGTAGCGCAGGGGTACAAGCGTGTAAAAGCAACAGACTGTGAGTTTGATCCCAAGTTGAGGATTATTATTTTAAGATGAAATATTAAATGTTTTCATTTTTCCGCTCTGATAATAGTGCAAGGAATAGTGCAGTGATTTCCGGAAAATGGGAAATAGAACGGAGTGTCTTAATACTAGGTTTCCAAGTTCCCTCTACCTACCCTACCATGTGCAGGATTATTAGGCTCATAGGCCTTGATATGTCTTTATATATTATCAAATATATAAAGACATATCAAGGCCTATCAGTTAGTACTTATATAAGGTTATTTCAATTAATATTACGTTAAACGAAGTATTAAACCAAATTGCCAAAAAGGCAAGTTTATATTCAAAGTGTTCTATGTAATTGAGATTTTATTATTCATTTACCAAGACCGCCCGCTGACTTTGAATTAACAGAGTACGTTGACTTCGTTTAAGAAATTTTAAAGTTAAAAAAAATTAGAATTTAGAAGTTAAATTTTATTTTAATGTACAGGTTATATAAATAATATATTTTTAAAAATATAATTACACGTTGAGTGGTGAAAATCGACACCGGGCTCTGTCTACCAGCGCGAAGAAAATAAAGCTGCTAAGCCCCTCACAGATCATTTGGTCCCAAACGATTCGAATGGCTCTAGGTTGTGTACGATCACATGGTTCAAGCTAATACTAGGGTGCATCAGCCCAGAGGCTATAACAGCATTCCACATGAGGCCGCGCCTGGACCTTATATAGGGCCAAATGGTTTTTTGGCGTGAAACAATGTCTCGCTCTGCTGATGACACCATTGCTGTCCAGGTGATCATGATTCTGGCAGTCACTCGAAATGGTCCCAAAAACCAGTGACAAGATAAATAAGGTTTTTTTTGGTAGTTAACGCGTGTGTAAGATACAGCCTAAAGTTAAAAATATATATTTTTATTGTTTTTATTTTCTTTTTATATTTCGCCGGGCTTGAACAATAAAAATAATATTTTTTTCATTACTAAATGACTAACATACACAAGGCAAAGCCCAATCAATCTACATGACGTACGAAATACTAAATTTCATATCGACGGCACAGAATTTAATTATTAACCTTATCAATTCATCCATTATTTACCTTATTACATTTTTAATCCATTCAAAACTGTAAAAAACATAACAAACAAACATATGTATCTACAAACATTGTAACTATTGTATAATAGACGTCTATTATGTTATTTTATATAATAGGGAATGCAAATCAATTCTGACACTTTTCACATATAGCTCTTACTCATAGTTTTTTAAAAAAAATTTCGTCTCTCGTGTGAGTTGACTGAGCTGTGCTTCTACTTATCTATTAACGCTGCTACCAAGTTTACACTCTAAGCCAACAATATCTTGCTTGATAAACTATGTATTTGAGAAAATATATAAGGGACACAGCCCTTGAATTTCTACGGGAAGGCCAAAAGACGATAGTATAAAGTTTTATAATCCACGTATACAATAATACATGCCACGGATAATGTAATATATTTATATTTAAAAACCTCACAACCATCTTTATGCGCAACATTATTTTATTCGATCACGTAGCCCTCCTGAAAGAAAGCTTTTCACATTGCATTATTTATAACGTCTGTTTATATTTAAATTTCATTTGTCATAGTGGCCTTGCTAGGTCTCATGTGGTATGAATGTAGTTAAAAATATATTTTTCTATCATTACTATTTGTTGAACAGGAAGGAAAGTAAAAATTAATAGTTCACTTCTTTTTGCTGTGAGAAATACTGTATAAGTTCTATGTTTTATGTGTAAATAATGTATAGCAGAGGAAGCTAAGGAACCTAATGTTGAGATTTTTCACATTTCACTTGCATATCGGGTGGAGAATCTTATCATTGTGCCAGCAGGGTAATAAAAATAACTCAAATGGAACTCAAATGGGACTCTGTAATTCAATAAATTTGGACGGCTTAGCTCGTCCAAATTTATTGAATTCCACTTTATAATTTAAACTATTTATTTGAATTGAAAGTTTACGAGAGAAACGTGTTTGATTTACAAGCTTCATGTTATCAAAATTAAAAAGGCTGAAGGCAAAGATCTTTTCTTACTGCGTTAGTAGTTTTTCTGCATCGGCATTTTAGTTTTGGTGTCTTCTTTCCGATGTAGAAAGAGCAATGGAGTTTAGAGATTACCTGCAAATAAAAAAAATATAATTAGCTATCACTGTTTCACAGCAATTTAAATTGCATTTGCAATAATTACTTCCACTATTTATAGTATTTGACATAAAAATAACGTTTTGTAATTGTGTTTTATAAATTACGCTATGTCCCTGCATGGCAGGCAAGAGGAAGCTGGTGTTAAGTTTCTAATTCATTGCACAATTTTCTATTTTTTTTATTTTGAGTAGCGGAACCCAACGACGCACTTTTAATTTTGTTTTTAAATCACTTCTTATTTTGTTTTTAAATAATTTACACAAAATTTATAAAAGAAAAATATTTTTTAATCGTTTAATTTCTTACGCAAATACAATTTATGTTTCTTACAACTACCATTACCAGAAAAGCTAATTAGTAGTAACTATTTAATATATTTGTTCTTTGACGTTACAAATTTGATTTAACAGCTTCTCGTGATATTTTTTGAATATAATATTTCGTGGACCAACAAAATAGTAGTATGTTAGTTAAGCAATGATAGGGTTGCCATGAGATGTATTGTAAAGTAAGATGTTCCCTAGTTAAGAACAAGTCATTTAGGAGCAGTTTTAAAAGGGTACAACATTACTATTATAATATTCTTTATTAAACTACCTTTTAAAAAATAGTTCTTCCAAGCAACCAGTTGTACTTAAATTGTTACTCCTCTTTTTTCTTTTAAACGTGATTTTTCCAACGTAGTTTAGTATGCAGTGTTGTGTCCCAGTAATTTGCTGTAATTTTGTATGGTACTATTTGGTCGTTAATGTATAAGACATGATATATTCCTCTTTTTTGTTCGCGAAGTTGATATAAAAAAAATAAAAAAACATTTGTCCAATTGTATATTTTGTTAAAAGTTGAGGCTAATTTCAGATAAATAAATCAGAATAAAATAAATATCAAAAAAATCAAAGAAAGTCTAAAACAAGCATAAAAAAATCTTTCGAATGTTCGTCAAAATCCATTCCAATCAACTATGAAGTTTTAGTCCTGTGTCGGCAATTTACCTAAAGTCAGGCAGGCCTTTTTACAGGTTCACACTGTATCCTTACTTATGGAAACGATAAGGTAAACGAGTGTCGGGTCATCTGAAGGTGAGTAATCATCGCCGAGAACGGCCCCGTGTAACACCAGAGGAGCTACAGGCTGCGACCCCGCTTTTCCTAGAGCTAAGACATTCTATTCCCATTAAAACACTTCCGTGCCTCACTTTTCGCCAAATTTGAGGAAAGGCGGACTGATTGGCGGAACACAACGCCGCGTTTTGCTTTGTTACTGATGCGTAGAAATAAAAATATTAAGTACTTCATTTCCGCCAGTAGCGTCAAACTGATAACTTGCTAGGTTTATAGTCGAACATAATAGAAAGTGTAGTCGAACATAAAGAAATAGTTTGAACTATCAAAATCAAATCCTTGCTTTGATAGCCAGACGAAGCGTGGTGTTAAGTTTCGCTACAAAACACGAAATATCTTGAAAAGTGGAAAAAAGTAGAAATCCGCTACTCCGCTGTATGCGGATGCAGGGTGAAAATATTTATTTTTTATAAAAAAAGATTTATTAAAAGAGCTTCATGCCTTATATTCCGTAATCCTTATTTTATATAACTTTCATTTCATACCTTAAGAGTAAACAGGTTTCACTATTTCATAATATTACGAACGTTTATCATAATAAAACTATAATTCTTGTTTCCACATGACAAAGAAATACGGAGCAATATCACTGAGTGTTGTGCAATATGCATATTAGAAGAAACAAGAATACTTGTGAATGGATTTTTTTAAAAGATGCTTGAAAAATTGTGTATTATTTGAAAAGGTTCCATTATTATATGGATATTTTATGGCTAGTTATCACTTTTATAATTGTACTTTGTTCATGTTCGATGAGGCACTCATCATATACGTACATACGTATATACTACCATATCATTAATATCTTTGTTTATTTATTTGTTGTTTTAGCATCACGCTGTATCACGTATATGACAAGATAGGCAGGGGGAAATAACATAGTATTAAAACATTAATTATAAAATTGATTGAATAGTTGGAAAACTTGAAACGTTCACCAATGGAAAGTTTTGTTCATATCATATTAATACACAAGGAATACGCATTTTAATATGAACTTAATATTAAAAATAAACCACACTATGTTCTAATTTCTATAATAAATTTATTTAGTAATGCGTCCTCTTTGAACTATTAACAGCTTTAGAACATTGTTAAATTGCTAATTATGGGTCGCATTAATGTCAGAACATTAGAGGCGCAACGCGAAACGCTAAATAACGATCGTACCAACAATATTCATAGCAATTTTGTATGAATTATAAGCGACTTTACGAATTGGACAAAGTGTAGTATTTTTTTAAAATGAACCACTTTTAACCGGATTAATCGCGTATATTGATTGTTAAACAGTTTTTTTGGAAACCCGGCGTTTCGAACACTTTACAGAAGTCCGTGGTCAGTCGTGGGTAGTCTACCCTAAAAGTGTTTCATTTAAAATGTGTAACAATCGCGAAAATCAAAGACATTATTATGTACTGTTGTTGATTACAATTGTTAAATTTTTCTAATGATCTAATACTTTTTCCTAACATTGATTATTGCTAAGACGCGTACATCTTTGTCAATTATGAAACTAAATTTACATGCTGGAACCAGTCACAGCGCAGACAACAGCGTCCTATCCGGCAGCTGTAGACGCGACATGTAGTGGGTTTGATTCCCACTCGAAATTAAATATTTTATTTTTTCGCTCTTGTAGACAAAATGCAGCGTTGAGTTCCGTTACGTCTAGAGTTCGTCGGAAAGTGGCGAGCTAAAATGTCTTAATGGGAACGGAGTGGGTTCATATTAGACTCCCACTGCCTGATGTCATTTTACTTGATCTAAATCATTCAATGGAGATATAAAATAACAATCATATAAGTATCATCGATTCTTAGTCGGTAATATTACATTGCTAAGGAAATAACCACCAAGGGTCATATTTTTGTAAATACATATATTTAAGTTTTCCTTTATTTAGAGATCGGTATTTGAATTTATGCATAAATAAACTTAAGCTAGATTGACGGAGACATTTACTAATATCTCTTGAGGATCACAACTCGTTTCGAATGCCTCTACATTGTATCTGTATACATTAACATGTTGAGAGAATGTTATAATTTGGTAAAGGAAGTTTAGTCTTAGATATTGATATCTAAAACTATCGTTAGAAGTGATCATTCTATAAACGTATTTGTAAGCTGTTAATATATATGCTGTACTTATATAGCGTATACATATTTTCGAAGTTACACAAATATAAAATGAATTTACTTATGTTTTGTGTATCTTATATAATACGTATGTAAAATAGGTCTGTCATGGTACAGTGGTATCGCGTCTACATGGAAGTAATGTCGTTATGGGTTCGAATTTCACTCAACGAAGCAAGGGGTAGTATTGAGTTGTTACACTTAGCATCCAATGACACAGAAAGGGGACGGAAAGTGGATTAAATAGATAATATAATATTGCTCACTCTTTCTCGAATAGAATTAAACAGAAATAATAACAATTATTTTTATAATATAAAAAATGTATTTATACCCAAAGTAACGAGGCCAAACGACAAAAAATCGTCGAAAAATAGAGATGAGGGGTATTTTAATAACGGAGTGTCTTAACACTATTAACTCTACTATGATTTAATTTTTTATTTGTTCGAAATATAGTGTTACATAATAAAAATGTGTATCACGTACGTTTCACAAACACTTTATGTAATTGACAATCGTATTAACTTAGTGTCGAACAGAAATTTCAATAGAAATGCTTTAACTCGAAATCTATCAGATATACCTATTTGCACCGGACAAAGTCACGGCGGCCAGCTTTAAGGAAGTTGTCGGAGTCCAGAAGCTTCATAGTTATTGTAGTTAATTTCAAGTTATAATTTACAATTTAAAACTGGTGAATTTAATTATATTTTGTAGCCATTTCATATATGTTTGTATATTCTTGTACTTTTATCGAAATTAATTCAAAATATTATCGAAAAATGTAGTAAGAGAAGAATAAGCTCTCCCATTGTGGGTTATAAATTTGAATTTTACTTAAATAAAATATCTGCTACGTTCATAATTATGTATATCATAAATATACAAAACAGTCAGAAGTATGATAATAAATTAACCTCCACAATTTTTCTAATGATATAATTTGTGCTTACGGTAAGTGCACTACCCTTTATAACTTATATCTTTGTAGAGTAAGTACAATGATGTATCGCAATACATTAAGCTCGTAAGCTTGATACACAAGCTAAGTGTGACCGTGGAATATTCCATAGTAAAAGAAAATATTAAATATCTCTTTTCTCGAGTGGAGACCGAACACGATTTCTGCCGCGTTTACCACACGCTTCTGCGCCTGTTCACTTCAGGCCTCTTTAAATAAAGTACTATATTAAGCAATGACATTGTTATGTTATGATAATGTAAATAACATCTTCAATTGTGACACAACATCCATACTTATAATAAATCTGTAACTGATCACTGTCTGTTCATCTAAACGTTTTAAAGTAAAGGTCCGAAATCATGGCATTTAAAAATGTTATCTGTTTGTCTATGCATTTGTACGCGCTTTCCTCAGTAACGGAAAAAATATAAACTCAGCTTAAAATATATTAAAGCCATCAATTTGTAACGTATAGTTTTCTTAAGTATCGCTTTGGTGAAATCTGTAGCGACAGTTAACTTCAAATGATGTCCATTAAGCGCTGTTTGCTATCCCCTCGCAAATGCTGGGGAATTGTTGAAAACTTTCTGACGGCTGGACGTGGATAATAATACTCAATTTTAATTCAGCGTTTCATTGTCTGGTCATCCTGAATAACTCGTTCGTTTGAAATTTTTAGCTCTATGTAAGGTTACATAAAAAATGAGAGGTGTTAAGGGACACCCGGATGGATCGAAATTCCTTTCAATTAATTAGTTAAGGAATTGTTATAATATTTTTTTATTTCTTTTAAGTTATAAAATATTTTTTTATTATTATTAAACATTGATATAAATTAGGCTAAATTGTAGTAAAACCTGTAATTGTGTTTTTATCATTGTCATTATTTTTTATGTACAAAAAACTTGTATAAACTTAACAAAACAAATATAATCGCCGTGACAAATCAAAGAAGAAGATAAAAAAAGTTATTTACTAAGTTAAGGACGTCGTGATGCAAACCACATAGTATAACTGTAAAGGCTGTGGTTGTGAGTTCGATGCTCTCTCACTCTAGTATAGACAAAGCACAGCGTTACGTGCCACTTGGTCGGTCTCGTTAAACAGAGAACAGTGACAGGTCCCACAAGACACATACCTGATTTTCGTCCGTCCGTTTGTGAATGTTGATCTTTTTTATTTCATGCCCACCTTATATAATTCAAAGGTTGAAAACTATATCGAACTATACCAATTGACATCTTACTTTAATAAGCTTTAGCTAGTAACGGAAAGCCTTTCTTTTTCTTCATACGGAACTTAGTAGTTAGGAAAACTACCTTTCCCAATTTCCGCCGAATTCGAGTCATTGAATATTAAGTATTAACAGCGAAACTCAACGCCGTACTTTACCTTGTCACCAGGGCGACTAAACGGAGAAATTCATATAATATTATATATTTCATAAATAATTTCATCTCTCAATCATTAGTAAAGAAAATATTTTATATAAAAAAATGAAATGAAATACTATTCAATACATATCTTTGAGTAAGCTGTGTGAGGTTAGTAAACGACATCCGTGAGAACGCGGATAAATCCTACAAATGTACGTTATAATTTACAAAAGCTGCAGTCGATATGAAGGAAGCATTAGGTGTTGACTTGACTACTCGTTCTAAAATCTCTGTTATTTAATCATATTAGATTATATTTTTAGCGGAATGATTTTTTGATGTAATATTTCATTACATTCTTATAATAGTAGCCGCTACATATGTGACGTTTTTAGCTTCACGCTGTATCTCGCACATGGAAATGTAGACTGAAATAACTTGGGATCGTAATGTGGTAACGTTCTGTTCTCATTAAGACATTTCAGATCCCCACCTTCCGCCGAATTGTGATTGTGATTTGACTTGTAATTTCTTCATCTGCTTCACGAATCTCTTTCCACAATGAATGGATCAAATCCACAACTATCGTAAAAACTATCTGATGAATGTGGTTTTATCAACCAAAAGACGTCCAATAGAAGTTAAGTAACAGTCCCATTATTATTTTGGTATACTCTTAAATTGTTTCCTACAAAGTTAGTTAATCATATTTATAGCATTTTTGAAATTTTATTCCAACACTAAAGAAGAAGATCCTTTTTTAAATAAATTTATTTAAAAGATCACTTGGATCGTAATTGAGACCGGGATTAAAATTTGTTTATTTATTCTAAAAATATGGTTCAACTAAAACAATAATTAGAAGCAAATTTATTTAAGGGTTTAGAACAACTGTATGGGATCGTTGAAGACGCGGTTGACATGGGCGCCGCTGTTCGTAAAATAATTTATATTTGAAGTACAAAGGAAATTAGATTTCAGAATGTTAAGGTGAAGGGAACGATAAATATGAGGAAAAATCAATGAGTAAATTAAAATACGGGCGGTGGATGCGCAGCTGTACATCAGAATGGTAAGAAGGATCGCAGGTTTGATTACTAATAATTACTAAAATAAAGATACGTGTCGTGGCGCAGCGGCACAAGCGTGTTTCTGTACACGACAGGTTCTGGGTTCGATCCCCACTCGAGGAAATGAAATATTTAATATTTTAAATTTAAATATTTAATGTTTCATTTTTTCGCTCTGGTAATAAGGCAAAGCGCGGCGTTGAGTTCCGCCACTCAACACGCAATGCCTCAAATTTAGCGGAAAGTGTGGAACAAAAGTGGAACGGAGTGTATATCGGAATTATATTTTTATTCGCTTACTCATTAGTATAAATTGTCATAAAATGACAAAATCCAAATGTCCATAAACGTCTCATTAATCTCAACGAATAACATAATTATAAACAATGATTCAAGCAAAATCTTAGACGAAAGTATAATTAAATAGCTAGCGTACCCGCGTGGCTTCACTCTTTTGAACTATATGCATTTTCACTTAATTTATAATGTAAAAAAAGAAGATATTTAAAAAAATACTTTAAAAATACAATTAAAAATGCATATAGTTTATTACTGCGTAAATTAAAAACAGCTAAAGCTATAGTCAAAAGATATCATTTTTAAATCTTTAAAGCTTATGTTTTAAGATTTTTATTTTTTTTAACAAATACTCCTGTCTGCCACAGTATATTTAATATTTTAATAGATAATATCCTATCCTTATTAATAGTACCTCAAAGTGTACATAATTTTCATGATATTCGGTTGAGTAGTTTTGGCGTGAAAACAAACAAACTTACACGTTTATAATATTATTATAATTGATACTAAATATTGTACAAACAAATATTCTATTTCGTTTATATAATCATCTCGAGATTCTCAGCGATAATTAACATCACTTGTTGTTACTAAACGTCGCTTATCTGTCTCGTTGCCTCAAGTTTACGCTTAGGAACTACTTATACGAATTTGTATTAAGATATGAGGACGTCGTCTGCCCCTGACGTATTAACTCGTTTAGAATTACTGTTATTTACTAAGCTCTTGACCTATTTAATTAGATTTGCTTAGAATAAATCAGCTCATCGTGATACATCCAGTACATATATTTGATAGTTTTCATGATATTTGTAGACACACTTCCCTTCCTCATCCCTTCCCCCGAGAAATTATTTTATTTGAATTATTTTTACTAAGCCGTTTAGGCAAAGCGCGGCGTAAGGTACCGGTACTGCAAATATAGTGATTTGCAACATACTGTACTTATCTTCTCCTCTATTAGGGCAAATTGAATTTTGTTTGACATTATAAATTAATTTCAGCTTTATACTCCCAAGTGTTCTTAAGAAAAATTATCATTTAAAGACGCACAGGTAGACAGACGAATAGACAAATAAAAGGACAGACGGTATCCAAAGTGACACTACAAGACCATAACATTACTACAAGACATAAATACTTCAATATATAAGTACATATCCTATACATAATATACATCAGTGTAATACTGACTTGCATCCTATAATATACATTAGCTATTTTCTCATACCTATTGCCAAATAGTCCGTCTCAGGATGGAGTTCATTAATTTTATCTTGTCACGTCGCACATTTTTTGCGTCCATCGCCCCTTCCAACACTATTCGTTGCTTAATATTAAAGGTAATTATAGTCTTTCTCTTTTTAAAATTAAAATGTTATCTTAGAAAATATATATTAACTTAGAATATTATACTTTATTTTTAAATGATTTGGTAACAAGATAAGTCGTGGCGTTGAGCTCCTCTTATAAACATATAATATCTCAGAAAGTGGGAAACGGAGTGTCTTATTAGTTGACTCTCTCTCCCTACCCTGTTTCGCGGTAGGTTTATTGGTTGGTATTCATTATAAATTTTATGTGAATATAACCTTTTATTCTTAAAATCAGACGTCTCATACTTATCTCGTCGTCGTCATATTCATTGTATATTTGTATTGAAATAAAACGGAATATATTTTCACACTTTATAATTATATTTATTATTGTTATACTCTGTTTAACACTTTACAAGAGCTTGATGCAATATTCATAGTACTTATGATTGCTTACTGAATATGCTCAATACATTGAAAGCAGCATAATAGATAAAAAAGCCATATAACTTATAAGAAACTATATACGAAACAATTACAAATATATTTTCAAATGGTTTGAATTAGATTTTATTATTATAAAATAATATCACTAAATTTTACATACCAACGGAACGGAGTGACTTAATACTACGAGTAGGTTCCCAATTTCTCTCTACCTACCCTGCCATGTGCAAAATTTTGTAAAGTAAATACTTATGGGTCAACCGCTCCCAACGACCCAGTTCTTAACTTCTCTTCTTAAAGAGTTTTTATTCTAATTTTAGCCAATTTTCTTAGCAAATTAAGTTACTTTTGTAATAACTAGGTCTTAATAATATCAAATTTGAATATAATTGTATATTGCAAGTTCGGTCGAGTGCCATAACAGTTAGCTCCTAACAATCTCAATTGTTAGGAGCTAAATGTTGTGGCACTCGACGACTTGCATGTTAAATGGAACTTAACGCAGCACTACTTCGTATGATGTAAGCAAAAACATTTAATATCAACGCAATTATTTCTCTTAGGGGATCTCAATTTTTAACTGTAGCAATACCTAACATAGAGACGTCGTTCCACTACCACACGGTAACTTGTACTTGTGAACACACAAAAATATCTATTTACTAAATTTTATAAAGCTATTTAAACGACACTAGAAATAAAATATCTAAATATTTTGTCAATTAGATTGTATTTTTGGACTCTTTTTGCATTTCCACTTTCAATTCACCAATTGCAAAGTGATTTTTTCCCACTATGTATCTCTTATACATAATTCCAAAGAAATACACAAAACAGCATAATAGTAATAGTACATTATTTTGCTTCTTGCAAAGCTTCTTAAAATTAAAACGTCAAATATTTTTTTCGAAAACTTTCAAGCAATATAAAAAGGTTCATTTGGTGAAAATAGAAGTCTTTGTTCAGGTTTTAGTTATTGGTTCTTGGAACACATAAATATTTAATGATACGTATTTTTTCTAGTTTTATCTTTAAGCCTCATCATTATTATGTTTCTATCTGTTTTTATAGACGACTGATCAACAAAACAACAATAAACCATTGTAGTTATATATTTCCTACAATTATTGTAAAAAACACAATATTTGTTGCAATTTAAGTGAAATAAAGTGCATTTTCCAAAAAAGTAAATAATAATAGTGAAGTCTGTTGTGATACAGGGGTACAAGCGTGCTGCTGCAAACGTGACATGTTGTAGGTTCTTCTCGAGGAAATGAAATATTAAAAATATTTTGTTTTGTCACTGAAAGCGCAATGGAGAACAGATGTATCTTAATGGAAACAGAGTGTCAGAACAATGTCTTCACAGGTTTCTCCGTGTCCAGTGCTAAAAAATCACAATAAGTCTAAGAAATTTTGAAGTAACATAAAAAAATAAATATATAATAAAATAATGACTATTACATGACACATCATTTAAATATTATCAAAGCAAATTTATAATTTCAACAGACCTTCACCACGTTTTGGGTATCACGTAAAAGCGATTATGAAATTTACAATGAAAAAATAGGAGCGAGCGACAACACGAAATATTTAAAAAAATATACCTATAGTTTATAACAGCAACTTTACCTTCTATGTGTTTTTAATATTTAAAAACAATTTGATTGAATACTTAAAATTCAACGGAAAGTGAAATAAAGATCTAGTAGGGGCTTCACCTACTTAAACTACAAAATTATTTATTCATTAATCGGAATTACGTTACTCAGCTGTATCTAATATGTGTTAAACCTTGACATAGATCGCTTTGCTTTTTATTGTTTACTTTAACAATTATTTCACTTGGCTCTATAAAATACTTTATTTAGTTTACACTTTCCACAAAATCTTACCTATATCTATCATCGACACTTTGGTACTTTTAAACGACGAGAAACTTAAAAATGTTGTTTGTTTCGTAGCAAATAAATAGTCGAGATAAAAACCTCAAAGTTTACCGCAAGAGTCGGTATAATACGCTCAGTCTTAATTAGAGGTTAAAGATTAGACTTCATTGCACGTTTTAACCTGAAAAAGTACTTTTCTCGTTATTTATTGTTAGAAAGTTTACAGAAATACTAATTGTGTCAATATATTTTTGTAGCTTCTCGCTGTAACTGCATGGTACAAGATATGCAGAAACCTGGTGTTAAAACACTTCATTGGTCCAATTTGAGCTACTTAGTGTTCTTTCAAAATTCAGCGGAAACTGTGGCACGAAATATCTTAATAGATACGAAATGTCTGAAAACTAGATTCCTACATTGCCTCTGCCTATTATTCCATATGTATGGGTTACCGCGTAGAAAATATGCTTCTTTTTGAATTTATTCTTCGCTAGATTTTTTCTCTTGTTAGTTGTTAAACTATATATAGACATAAAGAGATTAGTAGTTTAAAATATATTGTGATGTAAATAAAGATTTATTTTAAATTTTCTCCTAGAGGCCGTCGTAGTGCACTACGACGCAGCCTATAAACTCAAAAGTAGGAATTATTTTCCTTTCGCCACTCTGTTTATTAAATAAAAAGTGGCGTTGAATTTCGCTACGCGACCTGATATATCTTAACAGTTGGGTGGAACGTGAGGAACAGAGTGACTTGACACTAGGTTCACTCACTAGGTCCACAGAATATTTACGCAATTCATGTATGCAGTATACTAGACCAATCAATTTTAAAACTTTGTGTGTTGAACAATTCTCAGTATTGCACCTTAATTTCAATATTTATTACACCATCAATCAGGAAAGAATCCACAATTATCGCACGCATAATACAGGATTACTGTGTCACAAGTATAAAAAAATAAATAATAATAATTATTATTTTTTTGTAATATTTCTTTTATATCTACCATATTCTTGTACGAAATAATATTGTATTTAAATATATAACTGATATTCATTGAACGGAACGTTAATTTGACAAGTTTAGAGAAAGATCAGGCGTAAGACCGCTTTACACGCTTTACGAGGTGAGGTGTGACAACGATAACTTAAGCAAGTTACAGTGGAAATTTTGGAATTATTCTATCTCGAACAGAGGCACCATAAGGATTATTTTTATATCAATTATTACCTTTCTGCTCATTTTAAAACAGTTCATAACTCAATGGTTTGTAATTTTGTCTAACGTAAATATAACAAATAAATACTTTGGTATTAGTATCTTAACTCTAGGTTCCCAGGTTCCCTTTCTTAACCTTGCTATGTAAAGAATATAACATGAAGCTAAAAAAACACTATATTTTTATTCTTTAAAATAGAGTTAAAACTGCCTGAACAATGATTCCAATTTAGAAACCCACAATTAACGTAAACGACTACTCGATTAATGTCCGTATATTTTTCACCCGAAAAAGTAAAATATTTCAATCCTGAAATCGTACACTAATTAAAAAGCTCAATAGCTTGTAAAGCTGTAAAAGCAACAATCGATTAAATCATTCCAGCTGCAGTTTATTTATAGAATTTCTTTATAAAATACTTAATTAAAAACGCATTTTGTATTTTTTATTTTTTAGTTCTATAGAAATCGAAGGGCGGCGTCGAGTTTTGCCATTCAAAACGGAATGTCTCAAAAGTGGAGAACTGAACAGAGTGTCTTAAAACGAGGTACCCAAACTCTCTCTTCTCTCTACCTACTCTACCATGTGCGGAATGCAGTGTGAAGCTGAAATTAATTTATTACATACTAGGGATCTCTAGTGCTAGTGTCTTGCACTAGGTTCCCAGGTCCTCTTCACCAAACCTGCTTAGTCCGGGATACAGCGTGAAGTATACATATTTTATGTCATAAAATTAAAGTTAACTAAAGTAAAAAAAATCGTTTTAGACTTCACACTCTTAATATATGTACTAAAGTTCCTAATATTAAAGAAAAGGAAGATATTCAGTAAAATTTACCACATTGTAAGCAGTAAAGTAACAGTGTAAGCTAGTTTTTGTTATTTTACTTTCAAATTTCTTAAAAAACAGTTTTAATGTGCCTCATTTAAAAAGGATTTAATGAAAATCATTTCAATAAATTGAATTCCTGGATTTGGAATAAAATTAATAAACACTGTGCTTAAAGTTATCCTTTATTACTAATATATCATTTATAGTCCATGAATGGAGATATGTATATATCTCCTACCTAAAGTAGGAGTATATTTCATTGTTCAAACAGCAATTATTAAACAGAAATTAAAGTATAAATTGCAATGCGAGGTTTTTATAAGATTTTTCCTGTTAATTCTGAAAGACGTAAATTAGAAATGCCAATACCATTGTGTAAAAACATATTAAATTATCAAACATTTGAGGAAATCGTTACATACTTTATATCGCTTCCAAAAGAAATAAGGAGTAACGTAAAACTTAATTCGACCAAAATTCTACATCATTATAACGACCGGCCGCGAGCGTTTAACACGTAATAAATTAATTTATAGCTAAACTTCAAATCTTCTTTGCAAAATAAAGTAAAACCTTACATTTTGTTAATAACTCATCAAGTATAATATAATTATTTTTTATAAATAATTTATTCAATATTCTTTAAAAAATGCAAGAAAATGCAATTTGCAAAAATTAAGAAAACCCCGTTTCAAAAATCATAATCAAATACATTATCTTATCAAAGTCTTTGTAGCTCTTTTATTAATAATTTAATTTTAATATAGCTAGGAACCCAATGAACACAATAAACCAGACTTTAGTAAAAATATACACTGAAATCGGTCCATTTATTCAGGAGTTATAAGATAGATCAAACATATCTTATGCAAGTGTAAGAGAGGAAAGGATAATCTGGTGACGAATTGAAGGTGTCTTCCAGTTTCAGTAAGCTTAATGGAATCAAGCGATATATATTATATATATATATATATATATATATATATATATATATATATATATATATATATATATATATATTATATATATATATATATATATATATATATATATATTATTATATATATATATATATATATATATATATATATATATATATATATATATATATATATATATATATATATATATATATATATATATATATATTATATATATATATATATATATATATATATATATATATATATATATATATATATATATAAGACCAATTTTATCGCAGGGGCACGACCGTGTGACTGTAAAGGCCACAGGTGGGTTCGATCGCCACTCAAATATATGAAATATTTAATACTTTTAAATTAAATATTTAAAGTTTTCATTATTTCGCTGTTTACTTTAAAGTACGGTGTTGAGTTCAACCACTCAACACACCATGTTTCAACTACAGCGAAAAGTGCGGAACGCAACGTAGTATCTTAAGGTTACCAAGTTTTCTCAAGCTACCCCGCCATGTGCGGGTTACAGCGTGAATTTAAAAAAGTATATATTTTATATATTATTTAAAAAATATATATTATATTATTTTAAAAAAGTATATATTTTGTCAGTCTAATTTTGAACCGACCATGGTACATGTCTAGCTCCCATAGTAAAAACAAGTAGACAACGAAATCCTTTTCGAAATTGGTTCACAGTTTCAGCACTCTATGAAACAAATGTGAGCGATGTAGCTTTTTCCAATCAGCCTCTGAAAACCTATATATATATATTCATTCTGACTTTGACTACATATGGATTTAAATGTGTGCTTGTAAAAACTAAAACTGTATGGAACAGTAATAGTAATAGTATAGAAAAGTTAATGAAAAAATTTTGATAATTTTTGATTCCTGGAGAAAATAGTTAGTATACATAATATAAATACCTAAGGAGTACTGTGTTATTATTTGTATTATATCATACAATTTGTCAATTTAATTTAAATAAATTTCAATAAATATTTAGAAAAATAAACTTAAATTATTATTAAACTTGGGACCTGTCGTGGCCCAGGGGCACAAGCGTGTGACTGTGAATGCGACTAATTATTTTGCATGATGCAGTGTGCAGTTAAAAAAAATGTCGTTTTGGTTACGTACTTAATTAACAGACTTATGTGTGCTATTTTTCGAATTGCTATATATCATTATTATTGGCACGGAAAAGTTGCTATAATTTTTCTTTTATAGTATATTTTACTAAAATAAGAACGCATCCTCACGTTTTTTCATGTATATCAGAGTAGACAAAGATTGAGAAGCGGAGATCGCATTATAATATATAGTTTTATTTTGTAATTTGTACAATTTTTCCATTTCCAAATTGGATTCGTGTGGCTGTAACCGACAGGTTATGGGTTCGATCCCCACTAGAGGAAATGAAATATGTAATATTTACAATTTAAATATTTAATGTTTTCATTTCCTCGCTCCGATACAAGCCAAACGCAGCGTTGAGTTCCGCCACTCAACATGCAATGCCTCAAATTCAGCGAAAAGTGGAGAACAGAAGTGGAGCGGAGTGTCTTAACACTAAGTTCCCTCTGCCTACCCTATCATGTGCGGGACACACAGCGGGAAGCTGAGAAGGTACAATTTTCCCAGTTGCACTTTAACTGTTTCTTTTATACAATAGACCTTCAGTGTTTGGAAAAAAAGCATGAAGTTTCTTTGTTCCAGGAACAGATCTTCTGCCACTAGGCAGAAGCAAAACGAACTTGCAGAAAATCTCGTTCTTCTTGAATACTTTCCTTCGTACAGCGTGATGTGTATGTACTTTACATGCTCTGTATTCTTAACTATTAGAGATCACGTTTTATTTTTTTTTATTGGAGTATTAGTATTTATAACGCTATAATTCTAATAAAAATATTAACAATTTTTTTTTGTCAAAATCAAAATCGATATTGGTATTGATTTGAAATCTTCCCTTCCGGTTTACGATGAGTAAAAAAATTCGAATTTCGAATTCAATGAAATAATTAAAAATTGCGTAATTTTAAATTAAGAAACAATATTTTTAAAGTTTTGTCACAACTTGTTTGATAAAAAAATAAACATCCAAAAAATGTATTATACATATATTGGAGTACTCGGAGTCCTAAAGTTAATCATTACATATATTTCGACCAATAATTATTAAATAAATATATACTCAGTACTTTACAGTGTTTAATTATCTTGAAAGTCACATAGGGCCGCCCTTCTGAACGCCCGCCGGCCATACGACGTCCTCTGCCCTTACTTTCAGTGTATAAATAGGACGTAGTAATTTATTTAAGTATTTTTATGGCGACAAGTGACCCGCATTGGCCTTAATGTTAGTGTTAAGTGAAGATATTTTCAAAGGAATATTTTTTATTATAATTTGTTATAGAATATGTATTGAATCATTGCATTAGATGCGATTAAAATTGAAAATTGCATTGATGCAATATTAAACTTTTTTTTAATATTTTTTTAATTTCATATTTAATATTTAACTTTTTTTTTAATTTGGCGGGAAGTTGAGAATTCTTTCATATTTGTGTAAGCTATTTTTTGTTATTTTACTTTTAAATTTATTAAAAAAGTTTTAATGTGCCTCTTTAAAAGGTTTAAATGAACATAATTTCAATTAATTGAATCACTCGAGTTGGAATATAATTAATAAACATTGTGATTAATGTTATCCGTTATTACAAATATATCATTTGTAGTTCATGAAAGGAGATACGCGTATATACCTGAGTAGGTTTTATTGTCCAAACAGCAATTTTTAAACAGAAATTAAAGTATAAATTGCAATACGAGATTTTTGTATAAGATTTTTCCTGTTAATTCTGAAAGACGTAAATTAGAAATGCCAATACCATTGAGTAAAAACATATTAAATGATCAAACATTTGAGGAAATCGTTACTTTTGTGTACTTTGTATCGCTTCCAAAAGAAATAAGGAGTAACGTAAAACTTAATTCGGCCAAAATTCTACACCATTATACCGACCGGCCGCGAGCGTTTAACACGTAATAAATTCATTTATAGCTGAACTTCAAAGCTTTAATTACAAAATAAGGTAAAATCTTACATTTTGTTAATAACTCATCAAGTATAATATAATGATTTTTTATAAATAATTTATTCAATATTTTTTAAAAAAATGCAAGAAAACGCAATTTGCAAAAATTAACAAGGAACCCCGTTTCAAAAATCATAATCAAATACATTATCTTGTCAAAGTCTTTGTAGCTCTTTTATTAATAATTTAATTTTAATATAGCTAGGAATTCACTGCACTGAAATCGGTCCATTTATTCAGGAGTTATAAGATAGATCAAATATATCTTATGCAAGTGTAAGAGAGGAAAGGATAATCTGGTGACGAAGTGAAGGTGCCTTCCAGTTCAGTAAGCTTAATCGGCTCAAGCGATAGTTTGTACCTAAGGTAAGATGGAACATTTACGAACCAAGCTTATATAGTAAATATTTTTATAAGATATCGTATTTTTTTTAAAGATACGTTTGTTTAAGTTTTGTGTAGAATGATAAATAATTTATCGTTTCTTGTTACATCTGACAATGCTTCATTCGATATGTTTATTAAGATATTGAATAGCTAATGTAATAGTTAATTTGCTATTCTTATTTATGGACAGTGGTAAGAGAGGGAGGAGTAGACCTCAGTTAACCTTTTTAAACACAATGTCTACAATACTGGAGGTGGATCTCGTTAATAGCATGAGGATCCCCCAGAAGGCATTTATTAAAAGGTTGATAACAGTGTAATAATGTCTTTGATTTTCGCGATTGTTACACAATTTAAATGAAACTATTTTAATCAGATTAATCGCGTCTATTCAATGCTAAACATTTTTGGGAAACCTGACGTTTCGAACACTTTACAGTGGTCAGAACACTTTACAGTACCCGTGGTCACGGGTAGACTGAGGTGGCATTTGTCTGTCAGTTAATATAATTATTATATCAAACTACCGCCAACGATTCCTTAATTGCCTCGCGTACTGCCCTGGATTCTTGCAGAATGAGCTAACTGTATCTGGTCCTCTAGTGTGGTGTGCTGGGGACTTAATTTTTTTTAAGAGTGGGTCCCAGGTGGTGGATAGTTTCCAACCATCTTCTCTTTTAGGATGTTTTTGTATTTCAATAGCCTCGCGGATCATTCTAGAGATATATCTATTCTTCCTAGCGAGTATGTGGGGTTTATCAAACCTGATGTAATGGTTGGATTTGTTCGATGTATGCTCACACACAGCTGACTTGGATACATGCCCATTCTTGACATCGGAGATGTGTTCCTTCACCCTAACACCGATGCTTCTCTTTGTTTGACCTATATATGATGATAAGCCACAGTCACAATCAAGTCTGTATATATCTGCACACTGCAAAGGAATATTACTCTTCACTGGTCTCAAGAATTGGCTCACTTTCTTGTTAGGCTTGAAAATAGTTTTAATAGAAGCTCTTCTTAAGATGTTGCCGATCCTGTCTGTAACACCCTTAACATTCGCCACACAGTCTATAGGAAACCCACACACACCAATAGATACATCAATGGTGAATCTCACCACCACCCTACACAGTTATCTACCGTTGGCAAATCTTTATTTCAGAGAGCCCACCACCTCTGCGATGCGGAAACACCTAGGGGACGAGCTTCGACAGGTGAAGACTGCTCTTCATCAGAACAAGCTGCCAGTTCCCCAGTATATATATATATATATATATATATATATATATATATATATATATATATATATATATATATATATATATAATATATATATATATATATATATATATATATATTTATATATATATATATATATATATATATATATATAATATATATATATATATATATATATATATATATATATATATATATATATATATATATATATATATATATATATATATATATATATATATATATATATATATATATATATTTATATATATTACAACTTCATGTTGTATATATATATATATATATATATATATATATATATATATATATATATATATATATATATATATATATATATATATATATATATATATATATATATATATATATATATATATATTTATATATATTACAACTTCATGTTGTATCCCGCATATAGCAGGGCAGAGGGAACTTGAGAATTTAGTGTTAATATATCTATACTGAACATACTAAATATACTAGATATATCTATACTAAATATACTGTTGTACAGTAAATAAATTGCAATTGTTATGAAATCATAAAATTTTTGGTTACTTTATAATAACTTGGGTGGAACTCGCGCGTGATAAACACGATTTTCCCGCCCATAAATATGTTTCAGTAAGTCTCACTATTATTTGTTTGTGTTTCATTAACGTGTTAATAATATACTTGAAAAAAATACAGGTATTTAGAAATTACATAATTTTTAATTTTATTTGCCTTACTTGAAAACAATTGAATTTATAAATCCTTGTAGGTACACAATTTTTTATATTTCTTTACACGCTTCAACGTTTCTTCCTTTTATAACAGTTGTAACAAAGAAACACGGAACCATTGTTTCCTTTCAGTAGTTAATTAGGAATAAGGATGTCTATTCTCGCAACAGTCATTGCATTGTGTCAGTATAAAGGTAAGGGATATATCGACAATGTTCGAAAGGATATGGAAGCTGTACGACGATACTTTAATTAGCAATGATGTATCTATTGCTAATTTAAGTATTATCTTAATGTTATATGCTCACTTTTATAATTTCAAAAGTCATATATGACTATATAAAGAATATTAAGCTATTTAAATAGAATGCACATTCAGATATACTCACTTATGCGATAAAAAGAAGCAAATAATTTATGATTGTTACATAAATCTAAATAATTTTTCAATAACGTTTTGGAAATATTTGAGAGAAGAAAATGCACGATATTAGATAATATTTTATGTTGGATACAAACTATTTCATTGAATTCCAATATTCACAAACTTTTAAAACGTCTAGTGTAAAGTGATATCAGAATCAACATTGAAATAAATCAGTGTAGTGGGGTAATATTTTCATTATTTTTTAAGGAAACCAAGAAAAGTAAATTCTTTTCTAAGTGAGGGATGGTAATAAAATATTTACAAAGATTTTTACGATATTTTTTTTATTACTATAATAATAATAAAAAAATATATAATATTGAAATACAAAAACATCCTAATCACAACCAGATACATAAGGCTCATTCTGCAAGAATCCAGGGCAGTGCGCGAGACAATTATCGCAAGGAAATCGTTGGCGTTAGTTTGATATAATAATTATGTCTAATGACAGTCAATCTATCCGTGACTACAGACTACTGTAAAATATTAGAAACATCGGGTTTCTGAAAATGCTTAAAAACCAATATACGCGGTTAATACACTAAAAATAATGATAAATACATTATAAATTCTATTTCCTAAAAAGTCCTTATCTCTACTTATAGTTCATCATAGAAACTATAACACAAGTTCACATTATCTATTTCTAAGCATTCTATTATTATTAATTAGTATTCTTGTGTTGTTCGTGAACTCTACGTCCACGAGGCATACGCTATTATTAGCTATTAAATTTGGACGATTCATTACATTGAAATCTACAATCTACATGAGCTCCACCAAGTTTGATTTATTTTGATTGATTAATTCATAGAAATATTTTGAATTGAATTAATTATGTTTTGTAATTTGACTTTATTATAGACTGAACATGTTTTGCTTTGCAGAGCCAATAATATTAATTTCAGAATAAAAGAAATGCAAAGGGAATAGGACAGGAAAGGCAAGGAGAATCTAATATTAAGCCACTCTTTTTCGTTCCCTACTTTCCCCCAAATTTGAGGCGTTGCGTGTTGAGTGGCGGAACTCAACGCCACGCTTTCCCTTGTTTCCACATAGGTCTCTAACAAAATGGTACTGACATTATAATAATATGGCAAAGAAACTGCTTCCTGCCTCCAAATACAATTTCATTGTATCAAGACCTCAAAGGAAGGAAGAATCATGTAATAGGGTTTAGATAACATTACTTTTGCCATAATATTTGTGAATTAATATAACAATAACTGAGTATTCGAGCGACATATACTTTTTTTTTAAATTTCATTTTAATGCCGTTGCGCAGGACCACAAGCGTGTGTCTGTAAACGTCACAGTTTCCAATTCGAATCTCACTCGGGGAAAAGAAATTTTATTTTTTTCATAACCTCGCTTTCGTAACGAGGTGGGCGCAGTGCTGAGTTCCACCACTTAATACGTTATTCTTTTAAAATTTTATTAAAATGCATGAACAGAAAGGATCTTTATAAAAAAAGAGTGTCGGTACACTAGGTTCTCTATTTTATATCCCTACCTTGCTAAGTGCGGCGCGCGACACAGCGCTAAGCTATTTCCTGGTGGTATTGCGTGCTAAGCGGCTGAGCCAAGGCCCGTCAATATGGAAACGAATATCTTAGATTATATAATATGATTATTACTAGAGGTAGAGTGCATGCATACCTATTACACTAACAGTCACTAATGTGCCACGACTTCTGTATCTTACGCGCTAGGCAGACTCAACAAATGAGGTATAGAGTATTCACCGCCATTACTCCATTTAGTGTCATTTAGTACTAGGTAGCGAAACCTAACGCCACACTTATTATAACTTAACTTTTTTCATTAAATCTATATAATAATTCAGTAACTTGTTTTTGGAAGCTAACACACTAGTAAGAGCTCTCCAACATGTTCTTTACTAAAAACTAAAGAAACAATGTGAGTGAAACAAGCTGATAACTCCTAGTTTTCGTCTTCAAAAAGTTAGTAAATCTTTTATGGGACATGGTACACGTATGTATATTAATAAAATTCCACAAGTAATTTTAAATTTGCCACTTCAAAAATTTAAAGTGAATGTTAAAAATAGTTAGTAATAATGTAATATAATTGTTAGGCAAAGCATATTATTCAATTCAAGAATACTACGATGATAAGAGTGCGTGGGATTAAATGCTGTTGGTACTCACTTAGGAAGCTATGTTATATATTTACTTTAATTGATATTTTGAAAAGAGCAACTGTTGAGTTTCTTGCCGGCTTTTCTCAGCAGCCGCCTTCCGAGCCGGTGGTAGCTTCCTGTAAGGACTGACACCACAGACACTTATATGTAATTTGACGATTCAAAAGTGCTTAAATGGCCTAATTGAATAAAGAATATTTTGATTTTGATTTTGAATTTGAGTGTATAACTCTATCATATATAAAAGGTGATGAGAATCCTAGCTCGAGCGTTGTCAAACACTACTAGACAATAGTACTATAATAAAGTAGTAAAAATGCAGTTAAATCGACAAGAAAAAAATAACTGTGTTACCTTCTCTTACATTAATAAACGCCGCTAGTGATATTTTTCCTCATATACGAGTATATTCCATGCACAGACGGGTATTGGGTTCACATTTATTATATATGTACATTTTTCTTCCAATGTACACTTTCTAAGCTATTATATAATAAATTGTTATATGACCTCAACGTTCAAACGTTGGCAATGCAAATGTTCTACATACTCATTCCTTTAACACCGTAACGTTTTAAGTGAATTCGTATACCTATTTGCTCAGTATTTGAACTTTAAATCATGTATTAATAATAAGTATTTTTCAGTATTAAGAACATTTAGATATATTAGTAAATTAATTTTCGAAAAAAAAAAAAAGCTTAAAAATGTTACTATTGTACCATACTAGGATAGGCAGAATAGGCCGATTAGGAGAACATAATCAAAAGACACTAGGTTTTTAATTAATTGTAACTAAAAAAATATGTCGACGTCACCCTTTGAGCCTCACCCTGTTCCCCGGAGGAGTCAGACTTCATTTACACCACTAACACTCCGTTTTACACTTTCCACCGAATCTTTGGACTCGTTACCAGAGCGAGAGAATGAAACTATTAAATATGAATGAGTGAGAGAAATATGATTGAGAGAAATGAACCCCCGAGTGGGATCGAACTCAAAACCATCGCATTTACATTTGTACACAAGAGTCAATATACAAGGACTGCCTCAATTTTCTATATAATATAGGTACATTTATTTATTAGCTGAGCGACTAACTACATACATGCGAAATTATTGAACTAGAAATCATAAAGAGTCGATATAATTTTGATTACATAGTTTAGTAGAGCAAATTTCTTTATTGGAATTTCTTTATTCTTAACGAAATTAGAAAAAATTGGGATTTCTGTTTAATGTAATTAAGTCGACGCATTTAAAATTACGAGCTACGGTTAATAACAATCCCTATTTTTTAGCTTTACACTAAATCCCGAGCGTGGCAGGTTGAGTGGCGGAACTCTTTAACGCCGCGCTTTATCTTGTAATCAAGAAAGGAAAATATTTCATTGCCTCAAGTGGAGATTGAATCTACAACCTGTCACATTTACAAACGCTCGTTTATGCTCCAGCGCCATGACAGACATGCATAAAATACAAAATAACAATAATAATTTCAAATGTGACTGACTCTCTTCTCTTATAACAAGCTTAATATGAGTCAACTCATCTTAAAGATTACTTTAATTAACTTTACGTAAGACATTTAAATTATACATCATAATAGTAAAATAGCTGTTTTGTGTACGCGTAAACAACTTACGAAAATGGAGCCCACTCAAGATTCTTGTCGTGCCTCATTTTCTCAAGAAACCGAATAGACTAACACCTAGATTCCAGTGGTAAACTCGAGTAAAAGAAAACTAAGACAATTTTTTTTTTTCAGAGTGGGAATCGAACCAACAATCATTGCACTCACTTTAAATTATTATGTAGCTTTAATAACGTTAAATAAAACATAGTTTATTGACCTTATTTAAGGAAACATTCAAAATACGGGCCATTATTCAGTCTGACACGTGGCGGGCTTTGAGGAAAAAAATATATTTTTTAAGTGAAAATAAATACTAATTCCTTAACAAACGTAAATATAATTTGTTTATTTAAATAAAAATATATATAATTTACACGACAGTTTAAATTTCTAAAAAATCGTGCATAATATATCTTTAAATTTGGTTAACTTAAAAAATATTCCACTTCTATATGCAGGAAAGGCGTGGATGTTAAAACTGAACTTGAACTATTATTGAGTCTTACACGTGGCGCGTTTGAGGAAAAACATCATTTTAGGTGAAAATAAATAACTTTTCCGTAACACTCCTACGTCTACGTTTATTAACACAAGTACAAATATGAAATCAATATCTATTTGTAACATTTGAAACATGATTTTAATAAAAACTTTTTCGATTTCCTTTCACTTTTGTTGGATTTGTCGTAATATTTTCTAATTCCTTTTTATATTTATTCAGTTTGTAGTTTACGTATTAGTATCAAAAATAAGGCCTAAAAGTTTTTTGCTTAATGATTGTTTTATGTATATACCTAACTCAATTCCGCCGAATTTGAGGCATTGCGTGTTGAGTGGCGGAACTCAAAGCTGCATTATGCCTTGTAAGCAGAATTAAAATATGAAATATTTAAATTGAAAATATTAATTATTTCATTTCCTCGATAGGGGTTCGAACCCAAAAACTGTCGGTTACAGTCACACGCTTGTGCTACTGCGCCAGAAAAAACATAGTACTAAAAAAATATTTTTCCCGCGCTTCAGCTAGCTTTAGAGATATGGCGTGTCAAGAAGTGTAACTCAACATTATATCTTATTACCAGAGCGCGGAGATGATAAGTATCCTCGAATGAAAATCGAACCAACTACCTTTACAGTAAGACACTATGCCTCTACGCCGCCAGCTTTAACATGATATTAAAACACACAAACGGGACAGATTTACAGGACACATTATAAAACAGTCCCTTTCTCACCTTTTGAACCACTAAAAATATTTTATATATTGTTCTATTTGTATGACAAGCGTGGTGTTATTAAATTACGTGAAGCAACGTGAGAAATATGCGTGAATTGTGAAATTTGTCGGATTACGTTTCATTTGCCATCACCACAATACTCTTATAAAGGTTGATTCTATTTTATTTAGAAATGAAAAAGCTTTTTTTTACTTTATTTTTTTTATAAATAAAATGTAGGAATTTCGTATTTTTTTTCCTTTGGACTACTGTTGCTTATATTGTCTATTCTCATATTTAAGCGTGTTAATGTGAATTGACCGCGTTTTTCGTTGAAGTAAATTTATAACTATCATTAATCTTGAACGTTTAGTTTGCTGCTATCAAAATATTGTAAGTAAATTGTACTATAACTTACATTTATAACAACTACATGAGGCTGACGTCGTACAGTAGCATAGTATGTGAATGTGTGTGCCACAGTTATTGATCCTATTAACTCTATATAAAAACCAATTGTGTTACTGTATTCTCTAATCAATTGCACTAGGTACTTAAGTCTCTATCCCTCCGGGTACAGGCTAGACCCTGTAATGTACGCGATACAGTGTGAAGCTAAAAAACCTGTATGATTCAAACGATTATTTGCGAAGCTTTGTATTTTTTTTATTTCAAAAGTGCAAAGCTTCGGTTCGCTCTTTTGAAGTGAAATTTTCAGCAGTCCAATTAATACAGTTCTTTTCTTTTTAAGAATGTGCTTGTTTTAGCACATCTTTTAAAAAGAAGCCATCTGTGAAACGGAATCAAGCACTAAAAGTTTCTACCTAAGGAAAAAAGAAAGGATCTCTAACATACTTATACGTCGACCCGTAATTATCTGATAATCCTGAAACACTTCATAGTAAAGCTATTGGGCATTCCGAAAATAATATAAAAAATCATCTCCTAGATACCGTCTTGTCAGAATGGCACAGTTTCTAATTGCATATGTGACGGTGGTGGGTTAGATTTCCAATTAGAGAACGAATTATTTTTAGTTCCTTCATCTGCAAGCAAGAAGAAGCGCAGCGTTGTGTTCTGCAACTGAATATGCAATATTTCGAATATTTGGCGTAAATTAGATTTAAAAAACAATCTTCATATTAAGAGTAAATAAGAAATAATATTTCTCTAATAATGTGGAATATGCGTTTTAATATATAACAAAGAATAAATAGATTATAAAATAAATATCATAAGAAAGAAGCAGAATTAAAACAAAACCTCTTGAGTTTTTTACATTTTATTTTGAATACCCAATAGGTGTGAACGATATGAGGTATTTTAGGATTACACATTCATTATGGGACATAAACACAATTTAAACCTGTAATACCTAAACAATGAAATCCTTGTTTTTTAGTTTCACGCTTTATCCCGCACATGGCAGGGTAGGCAGAGGGAACCTGGGAACCTAGTACTAAGACACTCCGTTCTCATTAAGACACTTCTGTACTCCACCTTTCCCCGGATTTGAGATATTGCATGTTGAATGACTTTTAAATTCAACGTTAGCAGTTAAACTGCTCACTGGTCAATAAACGTTTACATCTGAACTTAACCAATTAATTGAACTGTTAAATTAAATTCAACGGCTCTATATCCAATGCTTTCATATTTCATAATATAGCCTGTTTATAAAGTGTATACTAATTACTCACGTACGCAGAGAGAGGACGCCAAACCGCACCTCAGCCTACATTATCCTAATGCATATTAAAGTGTTTACCCAAAACCAAGTGTTCTAACCCTTATAACTGTGTATAGTTATGAGAAATGGCTTCGTGGAACACCTGGGTGATGGTTATTATATTAAAGATAAAAGAGACATCTAAAGAGGGTAAATAATTCAAATAATTAGTATATAACGTACATTAATTTATACGATCTTTGTGGCTCAGTGGGACAGACTCTACTACGAATACGATGCATATAGATACGATTGTCCCTCGGGAGAAACTAATTGTTCTATTCAAATTACGAGTATATCGTCATTAAGTATCGACAGTAAGTAAGAGACGGTTAATTCCAATAATCATAAGCAAAAATCAAATCAGTCAAAATTCGAAATCAGGTAGAAAATAGAAACTGTCCGTCCTCTCAAAGAAAAACGTGGAACTGAAGTTCTCTTCTTTTTAATAAGAAGAGTCGATGAATTCCACTTAACACACAATATTTAGAAATTGAATTATAAAATAGTGAATAGTCCACGGTCAAGGGTAGACACCCGTGACCACGAACAACTGCAAAGTGTTCGAAACGTGGGGTTTCGAAAAATATTTACCACTCACTATACGCAATTAATCCGATTAAAAGTGTTTCATTTAAAATGTGTAACAATCGCGAAAATCAAAGACTTTATTATGTTTATAATTTATTAAGATCATGTTTTATACTATGCGAAGATAAAGATAATTTATAATATACACAAATAAAGAAAAATAAATATATATAACTAAAACGTGACTGTGTATCTAAGTATGAACATTGAATACTCCTTTGATGCTACGGGTCAAAGGAGTCCCTTTGCTCTTTTTACACTGTGATGCTTCTTCAACGCTACGACACGTTCGTGTTAATAATTTAGAGCTTATTATTTAGCTTTACAGTAAAGGAAACCTGAACACCTAGTGTTAAGACACTACGTTCCCGTTAAGACGTTTTCTTTTCCCACTTTCAGCCGAATATTAGAGGCATTGCAGGTTCAGTGGAACTCAACGCCGCGCTTATGCCCTATTATATTATAAACCATATAAGATTTATTTATTTTTATTTCTTCTACGTACAGTGACCAGTTACAGATTTATTATAAGTATAGATATGTTTTACAAATTTTATTTTTTTACTTTTATGACTTACTGATAACCTGTTTAGAACCGTATTTTTATTGTAATGTTATTCGCTAAAATTATTTTATATATAATCATATGCCGTTTAATTTAAGATACTTGTATTGCATAACATACGTGTATAGGTTCAGTTATTTTTTTAAATCATCAGTCTTAATTACTGTAAAGCGGGTACTCTTCTTTAATTTTATGTATTGTATTCATACACTCACTCACTCTCTCTCTGCTTCACGCTGTATCCCGCACGAGGCATGGTAGGCAGAGGGAACCCGGGAACCTAGTGTAAAGACATTCCGTTCCACTTCTGTTCCCCACTTTCCGCCGAATTTGAGGCATTGCGTGTTGAGTGGCGGAACTCAACGCCGCGCTTAGCCTTATTATATTCATACCCTTTTATAATTAATTTCTTAGATTTTTATTATGTATAAGTGTCATTTTATCTTAAAACAAATTAATTTATGTATATAAGGAAATGCAGAGAGGTTTGGTGAAAGAATTCTCGTTTGGACGTATTTATGTTTAAAAATGCACATACATTATTATAGTAAACTTCATCCCATTTTAAGCTGTTTTACAAAAAAAAGTAAAAAGATAGGCCTGCTAATGTTAGTAGCACATGATATAATACACAAAACATTTTTTTACCTGCAGTATACAAACAAATTACAAAAACATTGTGATTTGTTTATAATACCATGCAAAATCTTCTTTTCTTACGTCAATTATCAATTGCTTTCTTTAATCACGTTTATAGTCAAATAAATTTAGCCATATATACGTGTCAAAAATGTCCACCTAACGATCCTAAATAGATTTGATATCCATATGAGAGTAGATAATATCGAATACGAATTTGTTCTCTCATTGACATTCAGCGGGTTCCAAGCAGTCAATAGAATCACAGTATTCAGCGGACTTTGGAGCATTATTAATTTTTTGTTCTGTTCGATAGATATTATTGTATGTATAGTGAAGCTTTCTTTCTGGCTTACAAAGGTAACAAATAAAGTAGAAGGAAGAACTTAATGTTAAAACACTATGTACGTGTGGAGTGGTGCTATTAAACTTTTAATTCAAATGTTTTATTCATAAGAAGAAATAACAATCTTCGTTTTTTGAACGTCAAACAACCACCGAGTCACTAAAGTTATAAGACCTGAGAAGAACTGACGCAAGGAACATAGGGGAACGTGTCTTTTTCTTTAAATCAAATGTTGTCAACGTGAATAAAATACTTTGAATGTGGTCTAAATGGTTTAAACGCTGTCATGAAAATAAATAAGAAATTTCAGAATGTTGAAAATGTTACTATAGGTATTTTAATACATAGCATCAAAAATATAAAATCGCAAACTACACAGATGAAACTTTAATTTTAGTAGTTGCAAATTCACTTTACATGCTCATTTGGTGCAACAACGACGTATTTGCACTTTTTGTCAATTGCAGGAGACGCAATCAAAACAGTATTTCCGAATTAAAACAAATATTTTTTTAGCTTTGCATATAGCAGGCAAAGGGAACCTGTGAACCTATTACTAAGACACTTATTAATATACGTACATTACGTTCTCTACTTTATGCTGAATTTTGCAGGCATTGCGTGTTGAGTGACATAACTCAACGCCGTGCTTTCACATTATTAAATATATGAGATTTCATCTTTGAAAAATGAAAAACCTTTTTTCTGAGATATAATAAACATGTGAACGTACACTTATCTACCGTAAATCACAGTAAAGTAATACCGTAGTGGCTGATACAATATATTATATTTATTATTGTTTTACAGAAAAAAATAGCTAATTTTTTAATTGTTTAATTAGGAAAAGGTTAAATAAAAGTCACCAATTTGTATTGTCGTATTCCCGCCAGTAATTAATAGAACCGGTGTTGGATATGACTCTTGCTTAGTTACAAAAAAAAAAAAAAATTTGGGCACAAATTTCGTATATTAAATGTGTAGATGACCTTTATAACTAACTATTTTTTTTATATATACTTATTTCTGAATGATTGTGATATTTTAAATGTACATTCCACTGAATAAAAATTATAATTTCTGTATGACATTATGTATGTATATATAAAAATTGTTATTAATGATGTTAGTAATAATATATTTAAAATTTACCAAGTAAGCATTCCAAAACTAACAATCGTAAATATCAAACGCACTTTTGATTTCTTTTATCAGCCTCAACTCAAACTTTCACATATCGTATAAAGTGCGAACAAGAACAAAACCTATCACTGCGTTTAACAATATGCACCACCAATATATTTAGAGGTTTCATTTTACAAATAAAATTGTTATTCTGTTTTAAAAGTTGTTGACATCATCTTTAAGAAATTGGTAGAATAACTAATCACTCAGCTTCACGTTGTATACCGCACATGGCAGGGAGTAGGCAGAGGGAACTTGGGAACCTAGTATTAAGACACTCCGTTCCACTTCCGTTTCCCACTTTCCGCCAAATTTGGAGCAATGCGTACTGAGTGGTGGAACCCCACGGCGCGCTTTTGCGTCAGAGCGAAGAAATGAAATAATTAAATATTTAATTTGAAATTATTTAATATTCATTTCCTCGAGTGGATGCCCACTCGAAATGAACCCAGAACCTGTCGGTTACAGTCACAAGCCACTACGCTACGACAAGCCTCAGAATAACTAATTGATTTTCTTTTATAAGTTTTTACAATATCACGAGTTACTTTATATAGCAAGACAAGCAAGGAGAAAATTTAGATCTTATTTATCCGAAACTCTTAAAATTATATATTGCAACTATTCGTACGTATGTATTGTAAACAAACGTATATAATACACAAACAAATATATACAATATTAAATTCGAGAAATCGATCGAGAACCATCGCCAGAAAATTTTACGCTGCCCCACTACGCCACAATTGTCTTAATTTTTGTTGTAAGCAATCAAAGCAGGTACAACCCAACCCAACAGTATAAAATGGAATAAATATTCTATAAACAACATTTTCACTCTTTATATCTCTGCATAGACAGAGAGAGAGCGTAGTGCTAAGACCCTCCGTTATCCAAATCGCAGTTTTTGATACAGGACTTTGCGTACCATAATAACATAATAAAGTATATTTTTAGTTAGCATTTATATGAAATAAAACGTATTTTTAAATGAGCAATAATTTATGTTATTAAAGAACATCCCCCTAATCTGCTTCGAATGAAATTTACCTTCAACCTCAGATATTACTCCCTTAAAGACTGTAGAGATTCAATTAACTGTATAAAATACTTCATTTTGTAAGAAAAATTAAAACAAATTTCAGTACGTGAAACATTTGATATGTTTATATCAAGTATTGTTTTTTTTTTTGATAAATATAAAATGAACTTTTAATATAACTATATATTTCATCATTCTGTTACAATCTTCACTTTTCGCATAATTTGCGAAAATGTGTGTTGAGTGCGGATCGAACTCACAACATGTCGCATTTACAGTCACACCTTTGTGCCCGTCCCTGCGGCACGACAGGCCCCGGACCTGACAAAACTGATTCGATCCAATTTTAAAGACAGTAACTTGCCAATATCCACACAATCATTGTGTATACATACAATTTAAATTTCGCTGGCGTATCACATCACGTGCTCCTGTTAAAGTATAAGAAAAGGTTACTTACTACGGTTAGGGTTCGACGTTACCGTACGTACGTCCCAAATGTTAGATACCGGAATATTCATGCAAAGCGTACATATTGAAATTCTTACGGTGAATGAAAAATTTTGGTCGCATAAAAGCGTCGCAACAATGAAATAATGAGCCCTGGGATTTGCATAAAAGAATTTTACGCAGTGAATTTTTCGGTTATAACATTGTTACTTAGCTTGCATAATTTAAATTATGAACAGTTGGATTTGAGCCATAATAAATTGTGTAGGTTTTTTTAAACTTAAATCCGAAGTAAGTGGCGGAATAGAACGCCACGTTATGTTGTACCAGGGTGAGAAAGTGGAAATAATTCGTTTGCATTTAGTAACATTTGTACTATAGTCGTTGAATGTAAATCTCTTTTAAGTAAAAGAAATTACATATTTCTTCACTATTTCCTATTTCTTAGGTTACTTTCTCATATATCTTAGGTAAATTCTTACTTACCGGATCTTGTTTAGAATAGCTGGTTTGTATGAAATATATTTACCTGAAAAAATATGATAGGCATAATTTACTGTAAATGTTAATATTATGTAAAAGAGCAAAATATTTTAATATTACATATTACTATTTTGTGACATAATTCATTGACTTGGTATAACAATAATATAAATGTACTGTTATATAAGACATAACATATATTGTACTAAAGCTGGAGAGCTTTACACTGTACTGAACACGTAACAGAGTAGACTAAAGGAATCTGGAGTTAAGACATTTCAATCCAACTAAAGCACTTTCCGGATTGTTAAAGCATTACGTCTCCTTTATTTTGATCAATATCTAAAACTATTTTATACTATTTTAACAGTGTTTTTCCACATTTAAGGAAGAAAATACTAAATTCAAAAGCGTATAAAAATTGGACGGTTTACAAGAGGCGCGGGTTTATATCCTGCTACATTACAATTTATACTAAATAATTCACTTCTTCGAGTGGGTGGGTATCGAACCCACAACCATATGTATATGTGCCCCTGCTCAACGACAAGCTGCAATATAATCTTATATCGATAGATATAATACATGTCGCATTATTTCGATATTTTTCGGTAAATTTTTCAGGTTAGTGTGTCATCAAACTTTTTTAAGAACTGTATCTGGCTCTGGATCCGATAATAGGAAATGAAAGTTCGTGTGTTAAGTTAGATTAGACAAATATTAATTCTTGTTTATTCAATAAAAGAAAACTCGGTTTTCATCATAATTTGGACTAACACTGTTATTTTATAAAGTAAATGATATATTAATGCATTTCTTTACGTAAGCTAAAAGTGATACTCGTACTAAAATGCTTTTAAGAGTTTTTATCCTTGAACAGTCCATTTGTCACTGTCTATTGTAAGTCTGTAATCATTTATTTGTAAGTCATCGAGACAAATTCAGAGTTTTATCTAATATCTATACTGAGATTTTTCAATATTTGCAACGAATCATATTAGTAAAGTTAACAAATTTATTATTTTACTTCAATATTCAACTACCAGTTCGCGAAAGGGAACAAAAAAAACAATACGCAGCGTTGAGTTCCAACATTCAACATGCAAAATAGTCTTGAAAAATAGATGAAAAGTGGAGAACTGGTTATTTTAATACTGGGCTGAACTGGTTATCTTAACACAGGGTACAGCCCTATTTATTTTTCAAAATATAGCGTAAAGCTAAAAAAACATATACATTTATTTATCTATCCGCTACTATTTGCAACGAATTACTGCTTATTGGAAATTCTCGTCGTGACTGACAGTCAAGGTGTATTTATTCCAAGAAAAAGGAATGACAACCAATAAATATTTACAATTTTGTAATGATTTTTTACTATATTTTTTGTACTCTCGTCAGCCTCTTTTTACATGTCTTTTTACTGTTAATAGAAATAATTTTGACGTGGGATGCTTTCATCCAATATCATCGATACTTTGTTCTCTTCCTACCTGCTTACAATCACTTTATCTTCATAAATATTTTGACCATATTTTATTTTGGCCTAATATTTTACAATAAAATTTAAAGCGAAAACAAAAGCTTAATATACAAATAAACAGTATTTTAAATACTGCTGAATCTATACATACGCTAACCGTACGAATAATTTTTAATTATTATTCCGGTTACTGTACGAATAATTGATAGTTATTTGTACAGTAACTGGAGTATTAGTCCAGATACATTTAATTAGTCCAGATACATTATCTTCAACAATTAGAACTTTTTTTTTAAATTATAACGTCTTAAGAGGTAACGGTGGTAAAATATCATCATGGGGGCAATAAAAAATAAGAAATGTATAAAGCTCTCCCAATAATATAAAACTGTTCCTAACCTAACCTAACCAAAAAATAAAATAAAATAAGAAATGTATAAAGCTCTCCCAATAATATAAAACTGTTCCTAACCTCACCTAACCAAAAAAAAAACAGAAATGTATAAAGCTCTCCCAATAATTTATAAAACTGTTCCTTTTTTTTATCCTCATGGACTATCTCCGTCTAGGGAAAGACGAAGGGGCGTGCTGGACTCTTACCGGCTAAAACCACCCCGGTGTCTCCTCGCACATGAGCGCGGGGCCGCGGGAGTCCAAATTCATCCGCAGCCCATCACTAGTGCTGGCCAGGTCTATCCGAGTGTCATCTTCTGCGCGGGTTTATGAGGTGTGTTAACCCGTGTATCGTCCCAGAGGCGCGCGCCTGCGACACGGGTCTATCGAATAGGGGGCGAGAACTTCCCCAAGTCCCTCGCCCCTGGACCCATTCATGGGGGCCGGAAAAGGGCGTTTTCCGCTCTTCTCCTGCATCCTGTGCGCCTTTTGCGGCCAGAGAAGGGAGCAGAGATCTCCCTCTCCCTTTCCGCAGTTTCCTTCTGCGACATCACGTCCTCGCAGAAGGACGCCACCGCATCCCAAGACTCTGCGCTACCAACCATCCTCCGCACTACAGCAGGCAGCGATAGATCGCCCCCTACTTTATTTGTGAGGACACGGCGCTGCTCCTCCCAAGCTACACACTCGGCGAGCGTGTGTTGCGCCGTGTCCTCCCAGCAATAGACGCAGTGGTGGCACCGGCTCTCTGTCTATACGGCATAGGTACTTGCCGAAGCAGCCGTGCCCCGACAGCACCTGCGTCATCCTAAACGACAGGGAGCCGTGCTTTCTCCCGAGCCAGTCCTTAAGTACTGGTCGGATCGCCTCAACGGTGTTGAGTCCGGCGGTAGGGCACAGAAGCCTTTGCCGCCATTCCGCCACCAGAACCTGGTGGAGCTTTTCTTGGCGCAGCGCGATTCGCCGCTGCACCGGGGTTAAGCCCCGTGTCCGCTCTTCCTCGCGCCATCGATATAATGACGCGAGCACTTTTGCCTCTAGGTCCCATGGCGGGGATCCAGCCAAGACGCAAGACGCCTCGTAGGAAATCGTGCGATACCCACGAACGACTCTGATGGCCATCGCTCTTTGTGGTTTGCGCAGAATGGCGAGAGTGTCAGCCGTCATATCCATCGCCCACACGGGAGCTCCATATAGGGCCATGGAACGCCGGAAGTGTGGCCCGAATTCTCAGCGACTGTCGAGCACCAATCCCAGATATTTCATGGTGGATTCGACAGCTATCTGGACCCCGCTGACCACAATGTGTGTGAACCCGGCGCCGGCGCACATCGGGGGCCATGAAATACCATGGCCTCTGACTTGTTACCTCTAGTCCAAGGCGACGGATATCCGCATCCGTCGCCTTGGACTAGAGGGCTACCTCTAGTCCAAAGCGTCGGATGCGGTTCACCACCTGTGACACAGCAGCCGTAGCTGTCAACTTCGCTTCCCTTTGTGAGCTCCCCCGGACAGTTATGAGCGTGTCGTCCGCATAACATGTTAAGTCGGCGCCCGACGGGAGTTCACCTCTCAGCACCCAGTCGTAACCAATGTTCCCCAGAAGCGGTCCCAAGACCGAACCCTGTGGAACACCGCACGACATTAGGTGCCGACCTGCACCGTTATATCCCCGATAGACAACGTATCTACCCTCTAGGTAAGTTTGTACTGTACGGCGAGGTAGAGAGGCACGTGATGGTATTTCAGAGCCTCCCGAATACAACTCCAGGGTAGGGTGTTGAATGCGTTGGAGATGTCTAAAGACACTGCCAGCACCACCCCACCCCGGGACACCGTCTTCTCTGCCAGGGCCCTCACGCGCATGATGGCGTCCATGGTGGAGAAAAAAAACTGCTCCTAACCTAACCTAACCAAAAAAAATAAGAAATGTATAAATAAAGCTCTCCCAATAATATAAAAAAGAATACAAACGCGGTGTCGTCACGAAAATTAAACTCAATATAAATTTCTATCAACTAACTATTCCCATTATAATTTATTCTTTAAATCCGTTTTGTATAAAACAAATCTTTTATTTTTTTGTATTTATTGTTATTATTCTGTTCTGTACTTTAAGGCGTTTCGAGCGCGTCGGTAGAGCAATATAAACTTTGCCATTGATACGTTGTATGGAAAAGACATAAAGGAGATTGTACGGTAAAAAGAGGTTATGTTACATTATAACAGAAGAATATTTGGTAAAAAGAGATGCAGCTTAAATTATTAATGGTAATTAAGGCTATTTGACTTTATCGATTTTTGTGAAAGTTTCATTATTTACCAGGATAAAAAAATATTTTATAAATAAATAAATAGTTCCACGCTGTGTTTAACGTATTGAAAGGTAGGCAGAGGGAACCCTGTATTTAGATATTTTCCATCTAATTTTGACATTGTGTATATTTTGACAGTGGCAGAACTCTACGCCACGCGTTCTCCTGATCACTGAAAACAGAAATAATTGATTGCCATAAGTAGGAACCGAACCCACAACCATCTTGTTCTCACTTTTGGATTGATGCACCACGATGGACTAAATATATATAATTAAAAAACAAAAATATATATTATACAACCGTAACAAATTAAAATTATACAATCGTATGTTACTTAACCAAAGACATTCCTTATTTATTCACTAACAGGAAATAGCGTCTCTTTTACTTTGTATGTAGACGTTGATAAGTGATGAAACTCAACGCGGCGCGTTACCCAAGCGAAAATATTGAGAAATAAAAATATAAAAAAAAAACATATTTACCTAGTGAGAATCGATCCTCAGAGATATCGCGTCTACAATCACACGCTTGTGCCACTGCGCCACAACTGAACTCATTTCAAATCTATGATGTAAAAAAATATTGTTTTTCTCATCGTCTGTTGCTCTCACTTTAAAAACATCTTTCTAGAAAAGCATACTTTTGGATTCCTCTTGTTCGATGAACCTTAAACTAATAGTAGATGCTCAAGATATAATCTTTTAAGGAATATTTTAAATTACAAAAACAGCGAATTGCGATGTCACAATACTAATTTATTACTCTACTAACGTATTCTATTAACACTGAAGTAGTATACATCTGTCTTTCAGAACAATCATTTAATCAAAACTACTGCCATCGACTCCGAAGTTGTTTCGCTTACTGTTCTAGATTCTAAGCAGTATGATTGAAAGCGTCTCGACGCCTTACCACTGCTTTGTCTAAATACATTTATTTAAAATTGTATATATATATATATATATATATATATATATATATATATATATATATATATATATATATATATATATATATATATATATATATATATATATATATATATATATATATATATATATATATATATATATATATATATATAGAGCATTGGGTAATCCTAGTCTATAAACGCGATTAATCTGGGCTTAATTTCTATTTAATATGATTGTTGTTCTCCAGTTTTGGCAAACCTTCCAACCCTGCCATGTGCGGGATAAAGCATGAAGCTAAAAAAGGTATAACTAACAATTCGACATATTTTCACTGTAGAGGTAATGTTGTTACAATATTTCTATAAAACATCTCCACATAGCTTATAAATATTATTATTACTACTGTACCCGCTGAGACGTGACCCGTCCATTCAATGATTTGTATAAAATATAATATGGTATACTTGACTGAATTTATTAAATATTGAAGGACATCGTATGGTTGATAGCGGTACTACAAAAAATGAATTTCTCTTCCCTTGAGGAATCTCTTTTTGGAGATTATAATTGAATTCTTATATTAAACGTTTTCGATATGAAATTATCGGAACCCGAGTAAGAAATTCCTTCGATACACAGTATCAAATACATATGTCTACATTATTTATTATGATTTCTTTTTGTTAATGTGTTCGGTATTTTGAAACAAGGCTGTTTTAAAGTACAGCGTTGAGTTCTGCCACAAACACGCAATGCGTCAAATTTGACGAAAAGTAGAGATCGGAATTGTCTTAATGGGAACATAGAATCTTAACACTAGGTCCTATAGTTCACTTTGTTCAAAGAGCGCGGGTTATAGAGTAAAACTAAAAAAATAATATAAATAATATTTAATTGGAATAAATTGTCAAAAGCAAATATTATTTGCTTTTAGGAACGTCTAGAATGATTTAATAACAGCTAAAAAATAAGTTTACATTTATTAAGTAATAAGTTTAATATCCTACTTGTTTTCCAAACTTTTTTCTAGTTCAATCATTTTTTACTGAAAACAACTGAAATAAATAAATACAATTATTTAATATTAATCTTGGTAAGTGCCTCCAGCGCCTGACCCTTTCCGGCCACTTCAAAATATTATATATTTCACTCACTCACAAATTCATGTTGTAACTACATTAATATACAGCGTATTAGGCGCCTCTCGTTAGGCTGGTTTTATGTTGTTATGTTTTTTTGCAACTTGTTTTGTTTATTTACACGCTGTATCCCGCAGTTGAAAGTGTTAGTGTAGTCAGGGGGCAGGGAGGCACTCCTTTTCTTTTAAGACACTTTCGTTCCTTATCATTCGAATTCTCGAGGCATCTCGAGTGTATGCTATGTGAACGGCAGAACTTAATGTCTTTCTTTGCTTAGTTACTACCAGAGGCATGATGTAAATTTTACATGAAAGAAAAGGCTCTATTTTAATGGGAATATCAGATAGTTTAGTAAATATTACATATTTTAATTTCATGTCTCTGGTGCTAACTAAGCAAAGAAAGACGTTAAGTTCTGCCGAATTACAAGAACCTGATAAAAATAATATAGTAATATATATTACAGGAACATTTATAATTTCTATATTTAATTCAATAACACTATTGGCTATGAAAAGAGTAACTTGTTATTATTAGTCTACATTTTTTTTTCTATTTATTCGAATTCAACATGTAATATATAAAAGATCTCTTATCTATTTGCCAATATATAGCTCTCAGCACCGGACAGTTGAATTGACCATCGAGTCTTAAATCGGTATGCATCTGTAGCGTGACAGCTATCATGTACGGACATTTGGACATTCCACTTAACTGAACTGGTAAACATTATACTATAATGAAATGACGACTAAATTTTCATTTTTAATATCTACTCTACTAAAAAAGTATATAATCCATTGAGGAGTGGAACTTTAAGGTAAGGTCACTTTTACAGTGGAAAAGTGTTTTTTTTCGCGAGTGGGAATCGAAACCACAACCCCTTCGTTTACATATTATATTATTTCATAGATATTCTTTTATATAAAAATTATACATTCATGGATAATATAGCCAAATTCAAATTTAAATCCAAATTAAACTTTCAAGCAAAAAATTATGATATATTAGTGCGTGCTGTTATGGTGACATAGGACATAGGCGAGTAGGTACTAAATAAAAATATATTTTTTGTATGTTTCATACACACATAACAGGATATGCAGAGGAATTCTGGGAACCTAATGTAAAGACTCTCCATTCCGTTCCCCACATTCTGCCGAATTTGAGGCATTGCGTGTTGATTGGCGGAATTCATGGCCGCGCTGTACTTGTTACCAGCGGGCAGAAATGAAAATATTAAATATTTAATGTCTTCGAGTGGGATTAAACCAACAACCTGTTACTTTTAAAGACCCATCTGTAACCCCTTGTATCGCCACGATAGGCATTAATTGAATTAATTTCAATTTATTTATAAAGTGTACATTCTAAAGAATTAAAAAAAAATGTTGATGTATATTATTCCCTCGTTCACAAATCAGTCTAGAAAAACTAGGAAAGTATAGAACACTAGATAAGCAATAATTATTCTAGACAGTTTGCTGTTTCTTCGTTTAGAATAATTGAATTTGAAAAACATTTGGCATAACGTAATCCATAGCAATCTTTAGACTCAGTGAAATATTTTTAATGGCTTGTTAAAGTAATAAAAGATTGTATATACGTTAAAGAGCCAATTCAAAAGATAACTCAATTACTTTATTCAACCAACAGCCTACACTTAATACAGTGGTTTTGCTTGGATTTAATTTACACCAAATACGTCAGTCTACACCACAGAGAGTAAACGGATAAACGATATAATATATCGTTTATCTGTATATCGAATGTGAAAAAATCATCATTATTATAATTCAAAACTAAACAGATGTACAAATACTGCATTATCAATACAAGTGATTTCTTGCAGTTAACCGGTGAATATATTAATAAGCAAACAGTACAATTTCATTAAATTACAATTTAAGAACAAAATAATGCTGTACATACATGTATACGTGTATTGAATACAAAAAATTATTTGAGATAGTACTCGTTAATAGGTTTAGATATCCTATTTATTCCGTAGTTTTGCAGTTGCGTCGTAAAGTTTCGCCACTCAACATGCAATGTCTCGACTTCAGTCAGAACAAGTGTTATTTTTAGGTACTGATATTCATTCACATATTTCCTATTTTAGTTATAAAAGTTAGCCAGCCACAAATTATTAACGTTTGAGATAGTTTAAAACTTTCATAAAATAGTTTGCGCTGTTATACATAATTGTAGTATATATAGTTAGCTATAATAATCACATTCATAATAAATAAAGTAATGCCATAACAGTATTCTGAATAACGTTCTATAGCTAAAATTTTATGAAATATTTTTTATTTGCTTGCTTATTATTTTGGTAAAATTTTCCAAAAATGTTGTATAAGTGCAACAGTTATGGATTTGATACTTATTCGAGAGAATAACTTTATTTTTGTTCATAATTTACGAACGACAACGACGTTTGGAGCCAGTGGAGCACAAATTATTTAAAAAAGGAGATCCTCAAAATACAGTTTTGAACTATAAAAAATACATTACAACACATATTTATAGACAACGGAATTCTTTTAGACGGCGTCCTACACATAAGTACAGACATATGTCAATGAACACATATTGATTTTTGCACTTACTATAAATGTTAGTAATAAATCCTATTTAATAAACATTTGTTATTTTATTTTTGGTCTTTGGTAAGGAGGAATGTGAAGTTGAGTGGCAACATAATATAACAAGTTTTTTTTAAATAGCGGTAAATATAGAAAAGCCTACCCTGCCTTGCAGGAAAAGCCTGGTGTGAGCTAGCTCACAAATTATTTTTATATTTATACTAGATTTTGTTTGCGGCTCCACCCGCATCGTCGAATGGAAATAATTAATTACATATAGCCTTTCTCGTTAAATGGACTATCTCACACAGATTTATGTTTGTCAATCCAAACCAGTAGGTTATCAGATTAAAGCGCTGTATAAAAACTAATATAGATAATAGGTATAATAGGCGTACCACGTTCAATGCGACGATCACTCAGCTCTTATATCTTATAATTTTGATATCTTCTAAAATATCTATTTTCTTACTCGCACGTAAAAGAAAATATGAATCTATATAAAATTTAAAACATAACATTTAATTGCATAAGGAATAATATTGTTGTGCTTAAAATAGTTACGAAAATAAACCCTAATATTTTTGTAATTTGTAAAATGTAACAATGGTTACTGTAGGTGGTCCTTAGCAGATAGACATATGCTGTCGCAGACATTTTTCTGGAACTTTCAAATGTGAACAATTCAACGGTTTACTCAGAACACGCACGGAAGTTTTCAATTCCTTTCTTTGACCTGATGTTTTCTTGATATCTAGCTAGTCTTACGAAAATGTCTCTTGAGTTAACCAAACATTTGCACAGATACCTACATACATCAGGAACAGAAGGCAATTATTATCGTGATATAAAACTCCAATTTCTTGCTGTAAATGCGACGATCATGGGATTCGATGCCCATTCTGAGCAATGAATTACATTTTAAATTATTCGCTTTGAGTGAAAAAGAGGGAATGGAGTGTTTAATATTCTCCTCATATTACTTTGGAAGACAACATTTTATACTTAACTGCCCATTAAGTCACTGCTTATTATTAAAATATATAAAATAAGAAACAAATATTGAAAACTAAGTCTCTTAACTAAGTTCTTACTTACCTCCTTTTGATTATATTTTTCTAAATTTGTATATTTTATATTTCATAGAGCAGAAAAACACTGGTTTTCGTTCTGTTTTTAATTTGTAAATATTTACCTGCAACAAGAAGAAAACGTTATGATTTCTGTTTTGTAGAATATTAAATATGTTTAAATAATAATTACTAATCAATATCCAGTTATATATTTATTTGCAGCCAAATCTATCAATAATTTTGAAATAATAATTACTTCTAAATATTTAATTAGTAAATACTTTCACTTATGCTATTTATATAGTTATCGGCTTCACAGTACAAAGTAAGCAGAGAGAACTTGGGAACGTAAAGCTAAGACAGTCCGTTTCGCTCCCCATTTTCCGCTGAATTTGAGGTATTGCGTATTGCGTGAGTGTTTATACAATAATAATCTATTAAACTGTTTAAACTTTTAAATTAAAAATAATTTCTATCTTTATTGCTTTTATTGCTTCGCGCTGTAGCACTTTTGCTGAATTTGAGCCATTGAGTGTCGAGTGACGGAACTCAAAGCCGTGCTATGATATATCCATTAACCATTCCCCACTCTCCATCAAATTTTCCAGTTATTGCTTATCGAGTGGCGTGCAATACTATATATTCTAACTAATTAAAAAAGCTATATATTCTAACTAATTAGAATAGTTATGTTTAGATAGTATATTATAATATTAAAAATAAGAAAACAATAAAAAAGGTAGTATTTTTTCTTTAAAAGAAAGATTTTAGTTCATCTGTATCTTAAATATATACACAAAAATATTGAAAAATGAAAAAAAAACCGTATAGCTTTCAGTATATCATTAGAGAGGACAGGAATTTTACTAATTGGCGAGCTTTTATAACAAGCATCGTCTTGGGGCAGAAAATATATTTTGAACTCGTACCGTAAAAAGTTTACACTGAATGTGTAACTCTTTTAAAAGGTATATAGGAGCTGTGTTTTGTCTTTAGTATTCTCTCATTATTATTTACAATTGGTCAATGATTCACTCATTAGTTTCAAATATTACACGGGGGCTCTGTTTAGGACGCAGTTGTTGATTAAAACGGGATTTTGGTGAATTCAAACCCTAAGAGTGTGTTTTGTTAGTTAATTGTTTGTATTAAACTGCCTTTCTACAAGTATCTAGCTAGCGGTTAACTGCTAAGTTTAAATATTGCATAGGTATTCTTTTTGAGGTGTACGTGCTACCTGAAGTGGCTTTTAGCAAAATCCGATGCCCAAGAGTGTGTTTGATTGTGAGGTTTACATTTTGTACGGAATTTTATTACTATAAGTTATTTATCGGTGTAATAGAACTCAAAGTAAAAGAGTCTTAATGATGTCTTTATATATCAGGCTTCGCCAGCATGGTTGAATGGAAATACTAATTAGTTTTGCCTTTCTCGATACATAAAGTATTTCACGTATCTCATACAAAAATATTTTTATCAAACCAAACCACGTTTATAGATTAATGCGATTTTTTTATAACTTCACGCTGTATCCCGCACGAGGCAGGGTAGGCAGAGTGAACCCGGGAACTTAGTGTTAAGACACACTGTTCCACTTCCGTTCCCCACTTTCCGCGGAATTCGAGGCATTACGTGTTGAGTGGCGGAAGCCAACGCCGCGCTTTGCCTTATTACCAGAGCGAAGAAATGAAACATTAAATATTTAAATTGAGAGTATTAAATATTTCATTTCCTCGACTGAAGATCGAACCCAGATTACCACGCTACGCCACGACGACGAAAATTTTAAATATTTTTATTTTTCTTAAAATAATATTATTTGTCTGAAGTTTTACATATCAGTTAATGTGTATTGCATATACATTACAGTTTTAGTTACATTTAGTGCGTGTATCCTTCATATACATGAAGCAAGCAATCATTATGCAGATCCCAGGCACAGAAAGGAACGTATTAGGCATTATATGTTGAGTGGAGGAACTCAACGTCCCATTTTACCTAATTTTATTAAATTATTAAATTATAAATTATTTCATTTCCCTCAGTGGGATTCGGACCAACAACCGTTGTATTTATACCACGGCCTCAATATTATGATAGATACTTAAAAAAAGTATGTAATTTACTGGAGTCTGTAACAGTGTTTTATTTTCTATTTGCTTTTAAAATGATACAATTATTCAATATTTAACGTTCTAAAAAAGTAAAGCTCTACACAAAACGGCACACAAAAGCTCGTTACATAAAAGCCATAGTATTAACAGAATCGGATCAAACGTGAACCAAGAATATAAAATGATGAAACCGTCTCACTTACATTTCCATTTCCGCGATATATTTCAGTCTCTTTCCAAGAGATAAAACAGGAAATGCGGGCTTTTTAGGTTTGCATATTCCCAATATAAAATAATAAAATTAAACCCTAAGGATAGTAGTCTAAGATACATTTTAGATTTTATAGCATGAAATTGATAAATATATTTTTAAAATATTGTTTTCTTGCATAAGGATGCTCTCGTATTTTTCGTTTTGGTCTAATGGTTTCCATCGAATATTTGTATGAATTCGAAACAAGAGTAGTGAAGTGAAATTACGTTATTTATCATTCAACTATATTTTGATGTATTAGTGTCAACAACAGATTAAATATGTGTGTGTAGTGACAGCAGAAGACCAATAAACTACCTATAATAAAGTGGCAACTGGCACGTTTACCATATCTGAAGGGGTTACTTCTATAGAAGCCCTTGTTCAAATATTGACAATATCTGAACAAGAGCTTCTATAAAAACTATATTCAACAAAGAGAAAGTGAGCCAATTCTTCAGATCAGTGAAAAGCAATATTTCTTTTCAGTATGCAGATGTATAAAAACTAGATTGTGGTTAACTGTGGCTTATCATTTTTTAAGTAAGGAGAAGCATCAGACTTAGGAAAAGGAATACTATCTCTAATGTCAAGAATGGTTATAGTAAGTATTAAAGGCAGTGTGTGAGTATATAGCAGATAAACTCAACCACTACATCATATTTGATTATCCCCACATAATTGTTAAGGTATATCTAATATCCCTGGGACCCATACATAAAATATTTGAAGTCTCAAACTGATAACACCAGAGGATAAGATACAATCAGCTCTTTCTGCAAGATCCAGGACAGTAGGCGAAGCAATGAAGAAATCATTGGCGGAATATATATATATATATATATATATATATATATATATATATATATATATATATATATATATATATATATATATACATTTTAATTTTATCTTTGAAATTTGCTTCTCATTTATACAAAAATACAAATGTTGTCTTTAATAAAATAAAGAGATCAATAATTCCTTGAAAATCATGTAGATTTTTCTTTAGCTAAAGTTAATTTTTTATCGTAAAATCTACTAGATACACTTTTGAATTGTATTAGTGATAAAAAGACATTAAAACAATTCTCTGTTCTGGTAATAACGCAAAGCTCAGCGTTGAGTCCCGCCACGCAACAAGCAAAATCTTAAAATCAGCGGGAAGCTGTAAACAGAAGTGGGTATTTTTACATTATGTTCCCAAAGACCCTTTGACTACCATACCGTGAAATGAAGGTAAAAGGCATATAACTTACATACTTTTATTTGTAGATGTTAAAAAATACAAAAGTCACTTTATTCAAACGTCGTTCCAATGCACCCACAGTGGAGTACGCATCGTTAATTTATATAGAAATGCTGAACTTCTGTACAGATGCTTTTAAAAGAATTCGATTGAAACTCTCATTCTGTTAGTTTCAACAGAACGGAAGAAGTTTTTAGTGTGTATAAAAAACGCAGTTTTGCTTTACATCTCTGCCTATATATGAATATATTTACACAAATGTACTAAAGTAACGTTTTTAATTACTATCCAATTTTTTCCCTTCACTTACATATCAGATTTCTCCGTAATCTCTTTACCAAATTATTTAAGATCAATCCAGTTAACAAGAGACAGGACGAGATGAAGCAATAAGTTCTAACCGTTCCCTAACTCCGACTTGTTCTTGCTTTCTAACATATGTCTATAAAGCTAGTATTTTATTTTACGCACTTACTTCTAAAAATTAATTTAGCTATATAACAACCTGTTATGTAGATAATATTTAACCACTGGCATAAGATTTAAAAAACTTCAATATAGGTTCAAAAAAGGGTTATAAGTTATTCTATAACTTATTCTATTTATTAAATATATCAGTTACAAGTTGCAGTTATAAATGTATTCTTACAACTCGTATAAAAATGTTGAATTATCTTCTGGAACTTTCACAAGCGCAGTAAATATATAGGCGCACAGCTTAGACTGCTTCAGTGAATTAATCAGGATAACAGTTAATATCTCCGTACCTTTCGAATTGTTGAGCGCATACTCGACATAAGTATTATTTGATAATAAAACATTCTTTATTTGCCGTGTTTTTTTCAAGTTTCAGATTTTTTGGTAATTGAAAATAAATTTGAGGCCTGTTGTGGCACAGTAGCACAAGCGTATGAGGATAAACGACAGGTTGTGGGTTCGATCCCCACTGGAGGAAGTGAAATATTTAGTATACAAAATATTTAGTCCGCAGTCTAACGTATTCGGAACGTCAAGTTTCAGAAATGTATTCGGGATTATTAAAATAAGAGTCGACGTGGTGCAGCAGTGCATAAAATAACTGCGAACAAAGCGATAATCGGTTCTATTTTGACATGAGGGATAGTTTAACATTTTTACTAGTTTTTAAAAGTGTTATTCCACACTGAGGACAGAAAATATTAACCTTAAATTTAAAGAAAAAAGTTTTCAAGAGGCGTGGGTTCAAATCCCGCTTCGTTCAAAATCAAAATTTTATACGCTTTTTAAATTTATGTTTAGTATTTTCTGTCCTAAGTGTGGAATAACACTTTAAAAAATAGTAAAAATAACAAATATCCTCTCTACTATATTAAATGGATATGTAATTCAATTTCGTTCGTATCTGTCTTGTGTACTTGGACACGATCCACGTTTCTGGTCGGGCAAAATTGACTTAGACCGTGTACCAAACATTATGTGTACACTCTTGTTTACCATTATGTACCATTTAATAAGCCTAACCTAACAGACAATGTCTTAAAATATTTGTTTTATAGTACTCGTACTTCTAAATATTTGTTCTATGAATTTCAGATATGGATTTTATTTCTAGCGTAATGTAATTTAACTAAACGCTTAACACAGCGAGAAAGTCGAATTAATTTAAATATAAACAAGTTATCTTGAGGTCGAGAGTTAAATATAAACAAGTTCGAAGAACTCTCGAGGTATACGAGATGGCGTAGTATTTGAGAGTAAATGCAAAAATTGTGCGTTCGATTCCCATTTTAAAGATTGATATTATAAATACTATTATTATAAGAATTAGATGATTGATTTAACTCGTCCAATTAAATATTCAATTTAAATAAACCGATAAAATATTTGTCTTACAAATTCAAGGTTTTATCAAAGAGTCCCCCCCTCTTCAACATGTATTATTAATTAACAAGGTCATGAAAAATAATTACTAACTATCTATTTTTTTTTCTATTAGTTAGAAAATATTTATGTAATTTAACAGCCACATTGTCCTACAAATTGCGTGGTACAACATCCTGGTCCTACGCTCAAAAGTTGTCAATGCCACAAGACCATTTTTTTAATTATTAACCATAGGACAAAAGTATCACGTGATAGGCTAGTATGTATTTCGTCCAAATAAAACAATGTCCTACAAAAAACAGGTATGTATCTTATCATTAGATTCTCAAGTTTCTACTTACCCTGCTATATATGGGATACAGTTTTAAGCTGAAAAAATAAGAATGAACTAAGGTTTAACGTTTTGTCCTTACCTAGTAAAGTTATAAACAGGGAATCAAGCATAATGAATCAAAAGAGCAAAGTTTCACGACAATGTTTTAAGGACCTTATAAGTTATAGTACACCTTCATAAAGTTCAGGTGGGCTCTTTCATTTTATTTAGAATAGTTTCTATTACCTTATTTATTCATGGCTATTATAAATTACCAAATTATGTATAACTAAATGTTAAATGTTAGACGTGGTATGAAAATTATAAATAAATACATATGTTACCCGTTAAAATGTATTTAAGTAACGGAATTGAATATAGTCTTAGCACAAGAGCCAAAGCGTGTAACTGTAAATGTGACAGGTTTTATTACTATTTGTGGAAATTAAATAATTAAGATTTTTGTTTCCTCGCTTTGATAAAGGGATAATTTGTAAGATTCCTTGTTCTTACGATTTTCCTTTTTATTTAACAATTTATAATACCAATGTGAATATCAATGATAGATACACTTGACATGTATTTCACTTCCCTGTCGAATTCCTATAAAGAGCATTAGCGGGACTTAAAATGTAATTATCATATTTCGACAGTACGCAACGTAGGCACTTTTATTTCTTGAAATAAAATATTTAATATTTACTTTTATTCGCTTTAGTTAGTGCGTAACCTGCACAGCGTTAAGTTCTGCCACTAAACTAGCAATGCCTCAAATTCGGCGGAAAGTGTCACAACTGTCTTAAAACTTAGGATTGCTCTGTCAACCCTTTTTTTTTTTTTGTCGCTGGGAAATGCACTTATGCAGACCGCCCGAGGGGAATCGCTCGAGCGGTACTGTGGGACTCATCGGAAATTCCGACCCTACCCACTAAAACCCAGCGGGTCCCTCTTCACCTATTCGAGACGCCGCACGATCGCTCTCGCATACCACCACGACACCTCGGTGGAAGGCTCGTCTATAACGGGCCACCATCGCCTTTAGGGTGCCCTGAGAATTTAATTATTCTAGGACACCTACCTACAGTCTCGATACAGTCTACAGTCTTTCAGGAGGGATAGCATGGCCCTCCTGCAGTAGCTCCCCTAGAGCTGGGGGAGGAGAATATTCGCATAGCGGTTTCTCCTAGCCCCTGGCCTACGACGGCGGACTGGGTCTGCGTTAACGTTACACTCACGAGCCCGCTCCGCAGTCTCCTTCAGTGTGATGACTGATTCGCAGAAAGCGACCATTGCAGACCAGTTCCTCTCACAGTCAAGCATGGCTCCCACCACACTGGACAATGAGAGGTCCCTACCCACTACAGCCACCAAGGCATGGCGTTGTGGGGCCCAAGCGGGGCATTCAGCCAGCGTGTGATGTACAGAATCAACGTTGGCATCACACTCGTGGCATATCGGTGACACCTCCCGACGTGCAATCTGATGCAGGTATTTTCCGAAGCAACCGTGTCCAGTCAAAATCTGCACCAGCCTGAACGTCAGGACCCCGAACCTCCTCTAAACCCAGCGCTCAAGGTGAGGGCGGACTGCCTCCACCGTTACTAAGCCTGCCGCCGGTGACCTAAGGTCCCCCATCCATCGGCGAATCAGGGCTTCGTCAGCTCTTCTCCTGATCCGCGCAATGTCCTCCTGCAGTGGTCCTACACCTCGGGACCGCTCGTTTGTGCAAAATTCGTGTACTCTCGCAAGCACCTCCGCTTGAAGTTCCCAAGGCGGATCGCTTGCCTAGAAAGTCGCCGTCGTCCAAGACACTGTCCGATACCCTCGAATGGCTCTCACCGCTATTACGCGCTGCGCTTTCCGCAATTGTGCCTTTTTGTGAGCGGAGAGAGCGTCGGCCCAAACAGGTGCACCGTAAAGTGCCATGGACCTTATCACACCGACATAAATCCGTCGGCATGGAGAATCCGGCCCTCCGATATTCGGCAATAACCTGCCAAGGGCACCGGCGGTGTTCACCAGTTTCGGCGCAAGCTGTGAAAAATGTGCCTTGAACGACCATCGGCCATCTAAGGTCAGGCCCAAATATTTCATCTGGGCCCGAACCGCCACCTCCCTACCCTGAATGCGCAGAGTAGCCGTGCGGGGAGGGCCCCTGCGCGGGCCATGGAAAAGAATAGCTTCAGTTTTAGGCATAGAGACCGTCAGACCCAGTGCTTTGATACGGTCGACAACTATGTGAGTGCCAATTTCAGCCAAACGTGCTGCCTCCTGGTAAGAGGGTGCCCTGGCCGTAACTAGAGTATCATCTGCATAGCAGATGACCCTTATCCCAGGAGGAAAACACCCACGCAGGAGCCAATCGTAGCCAATGTTCCACAGTAATGGGCCTAAAACGGACCCCTGTGGTGACCTCCACGCCCGACACTTCGTCGACCAACCTGGCCTCTGCCTCTGACCCACACGACTACTCTGCCTTGAAGGTAGTCATCCAACAGCCGCCGGAGATAGAGAGGTACCCCATGGTACCGGAGTGCCTCTTTTAACGTCTCAAACGGCAGACTATTAAAAGCGTTGACCACGTCTAGCGAGACAGCGAGAAGAACATTTCTCTCCGCCGTGGCGGCCATCAACTGAGTTTTCAGAGCGTTTAGGGCATCAATCGTAGACCGACCGGCCCTGAATCCGAACTGAGCCTCTGAAAGTCCCGGACCTACCTCCTCTAGGTGTTCTTTAAGGCGGGAGGCGATGATCCTCTCCAACAGCTTGCCCGTCTCATTGAGCAGCACTATTGGCCTATATGCAGAAGGAGAGTCCAGAGGACGACCCTCCTTGCGTAGCAGGCACAAAGCTCCTTCCTTCCAACACTTCGGGAACTGACCAGTCAACAGGCACTGATCAAATAGTTCCCGTAGCTTAAAGCTTAGGTATTCCAGGGCGATGACCATAACTCTTCCTGGAGTACTATCTGGCCCTGGAGCCGCCTTCTTGGCCCTCAATTTTTGGAGTGCTAGATCCATCTCCCTTTCAGTTGTGGGGGGAACCACTGACACATCTTCATGTGCTGAGAAAGGAGCCATATTAGGGGGAATATGTCCAAGCGGCTCCGGAAACAAATCCACCACAAGACGTAGGAGAAACTCCGATGACAAGGTTTCCGTTAGAGGAGCACTTCGCACACGGAGTTTGTTTCGCGCAGCAAGATATGGGCGTCCCCACGGAAACCTATTAAGACCTGCTAGTACCTCCTGATAGCCTTCACGCTTTGCCAGTTTAATAGCGAGCTGCAAACCCTTCCTTTTCTCTTTGTATAAGCCCTGCAGCTGGCTCTCAAGAGCAGGATCGAGACCATCCCTTCTCCTACACCTTGTGTACGCCCGTCGGGCTCGGTTGCAAGATGCCCGCAGGGCAGCAATCTCAGGTGTCCACCAGTAAACATGTCGACGGGCGGGCCTCCGAAGGACTCTCGGCATTGCAGTATCACATACTTTCGTTAATAAAATACGGAACTGATTTGCCAGCACATCAACGTTAGAGCTAGTGCCCGAACTATTTCCCTGGCAACTCCATTTTGCCACAATCGCAGCCTCTTTGGCTAGCTCTATGTTTAGCTTGTTAAGAGACCACCTCGGGAACGTTCGAGCTGGACCGCTGGGTGAGGTCACCGGTGCTGGTTGAGTGGAAATATCAAATCTTATGTAGAGATGATCGGACAATGTCTCAACTTCCTCTTCTACTCTCCAATTAGTCACATACTGTGCGACGGTTGGGGAGGCGAAAGAGAGGTCCACTACGGACCCTCCATTTTGCCGCACACATGTAAATGTTGTACCTACATTAAGAAGTGATAATCCGGAAAGCAAAGCCCATACTTGAACAGCTTCACCCTTAGCGTTAGAAGTAGAGTTCCCCCACGCACGGGACTTAGCATTAAAGTCACCGAGGACAATAACTTTCCCAGACAACTGTCGACTAACTGCAACTCGGACTGAGTCAAGAAAAAGTTCGAAATCAGCCAGGCTGCGATTAGGGGAGAAGTACACGCCGACTACGACGTATTCACCCCACCCTACTACAACGTATCCCGGGCCTCTTTCCAAGGTTATGAGAGGGGTAGTATTGATAGTGCCAGATATAATGACGACAGAGCCGTCCAAATCAGCCATCCAACGAGGATCATGAGGGACCAAGTATGGTTCACAGATTACACCAATATTAATATTCCACTCCGCCATAGATTGCATTAGCAAATCCTGTGATCTAGCCGAGTGGTTGATATTGCTATCTTAGCGATGGAATCCAACGTCACACTTATATTTGCACTAATGTTTTATTCTATTTTGAACTGTGTCACTTCTATTTTTAGAATTTAGGGAATTGATGTATCGTAATAGGAACAAAGATCTCAATACTCTAGATTCTCCAATCTTGCTTAATATAGCAGATTGTTACATTAATACTGTTCCATTAACTTTAAAATTACGTATACCTTTGCTTGTACCCCTATCGTGGCACAGGATCATAAGTATGTGACGTTGTGGATCAGAAAGATAAAATATTTAATGTTCTGATATGAATTATTTCATATTTATATTTCTTCGCTCTAGTAACAAGACAAAGCAGGGCGTTCAGTTCCGCTACTCAACACGCGACCCTTCAAAATTGTCGAAAATTGGTAAACGGAACGAATTCAAATATTTCTTTATTTATTTCTCACATAACTAAAAAAAACATACGGCAGTTTTACAATTGTAACAAAATTTATTTAGGAACTCTTCTTTTTCATGATCGTGTTGATAACTTTCAAATTTATCATCTTACTCGGGGATGAACTATTTTCTCATTCGCGCGTACAATAAAATAATATTAGCGACTTAACTTTTGATTGACTTTTGATCACTCATATAGCTCTAACTTGAAATAAGAAGTCAAAATGTTTTCTTTTGTTGTCGTAGTATTAGGTGTATATAATAAGAAATGAAATATTAATCATATTAGGTCGTGATGGTACAGTAGCACAAGCGTATGACCGATGGTTGTGTGTTCGAAGCCACTCGAGGAATTTATTATAAATTATTTTCCTTTCCTCTTACTGGCACAACTCTAGCTACGGAACTCAACGCAAAACTAAAAAAAAATATGCTAATAATCATTATTTTGTTTGTGCCACTTAGTATTAATCTTATTTAAAATTTATAATCTGGTGAACTTAAACGGCTAAAATGTAAATAAATTTCGTTCCATTTGAAACTACACTAATATTTGTGAACGTCCAAAGTTCTTCATTACAAGTTTAACAATAACTATTCAGAACATTCGACATTACTTATGGGACGCAAGATTAAGACCATAAATTATTATCCTGATCTGGTCAAGTTTTGGTTTGGAACTTTGAATATATATATATATATATATATATATATATATATATATATATATATATATATATATATATATATATATATATATATATATATATATATATATATATATATATATATATATATATATATATATATATATATATATATATATATATATTATATATGTATATATATATATATATATATATATATATATATATATATATATATATATATATATATATATATATATATATATATATATATATATATATATATATATATATATTTAATTATATGGCATCTAAACCACAACTATCGTGCTTACAGTCAAACGCTACACAACAACAGCCATTAAAAATATGGGAAAAGCATAAACAAAGAATACAAAAAAACTAACCACTAATAATATTCGTCTTTCAAGATATTATCTTACGATATATTTTTTATAACACATGATATCGGTAAAGATACCGCATTTTATAATATTAACGAATTCCAAACGTGTCTCTGGGACATATTTTCACGTATGTACTATTTTATTATTAATGAAAATATTCTATAATGTTAGCCCATAAGTCAAAAGAATTGCCACAGGAATTTTCTACTGTATAATTTAATTCTTAAGGGTCATATTTAATTGAATAGAAAAAATGGGCTCTGAAAGAGAAAAAATACTGTGCTGTGTTCTGGTATATGACTAGAGTGCAACTGCAAACGCGACGATTGTTAGTTTGGTTCCTGTGTGCATGTTTTATATTTTTATGTTTTCCTTTTGGAAACAAGGCAAGGCGCAGCGTTGAGTTTCGCGACATTACACGCAACACATTTTGAGCATTCAGCGAAAACAGGGGAATAACTTTCGTTATCGTAGAACGATAGGACAGTCTGACAAAACGTGGACGTCATGAATTCGATTCTCACTCGATGGAATAATAATATTAAAATTATACTTATGTCGCCGGTCTTCGCTCATCAATAATCAGCAATGCTTACACGTACGTGGCAGGGTAGGCAGAGGGAACTTGAGAACCTAGTGTCAGACACTTCGTTCCACTTCCGTTCCCCACTATCCACCGAATTTGAGGCATTTCGTGTTGAGTGGTGGATCTTAACGCCGGTTTTGCCTTGTACCAGAGTGAAGAATTGAAGATATTAAATATTTAAATTAAAAATATTAAATATTTCATTTCTTCCAACCCACAACATGTCAGTCACACGCTTGTGCCGCTGCGCCACGCTAGGTCTCTATTTTTATATAAATACACAATATATAAAATTTCTGCCTACGCTATTAACGATTAAATAAATTTTCTATTAGAATAATTTAATTTTCTGTCAACATTTACTATACATAAAGATAAATGATATCATACAAGTAAACGACCTAAAATTTTTGTAATGTTCATTTGAAGATAGACTTGTTTTTATTTTATAAAAAGAGAAAAGAACGTTATACCTGAACAAGTTTTAGTGAGCGTAGCCGCATGTGGGACACTAGTAAAATTCGAAGGCAAGTAATACATTTTTCTTCCAGTACTACGTAAAAACACAGTTTCTTAAAATTAGCGTATTTTACATACTTACTTGCTTAAATGGCATACTTACTTCAATGCGTAATTATGAGCACATGGCCAGGAATTTTAGTAATTACATCGGCTTATTTGAAAACTTAAGTATTCATGACCCAACTCTCTTCAAAACTTTACATACTTGTTCAGTATTTTATTGACGGAAATTACTTTACGATTCTTTCAAATAATTAGTCATCAATAATTTTGATTAAATAAATATAATTAGGATACCGTTACCTCTCAATAGTTGCGGATTCAAATCCAGTTGTATAAATGACTTCCACACAACGTGCAAATCTCAAATGTATTAAGCTATTATTTGCGTACAAGCGTTGGCTGTAAGCCCTAAAGGTAATGGGTTTGATCCTCATTCTAGGAAATAAAATATTTAATGTTTTGATTTCATGGTTTTAAGCTTTATCATTATGCTTCAAAATTGGCCGATAATGAAGAATAAATACGGTGTATTTAAACACTGTGCTCTGCCAAAGTCCATATATATAAGACCATATATAGCTATCCAATAGTTACGACTATTTCTAGTAATTTAACTTTTATTCGTTAATTTTACGGGAAATACAATTCACATTAGAATTAAAACAACACCAAAATTCATTATTTACTGTGCGATGTGGTGTAGTGTTCTTGTGTTTGTCGCAAACATATAGACAAACAAAATATCCACTAATTGATTTTTATAGCTTCGATTTTGTATATTTAACCTAATATATGTTTTTTATTTATTGAATTGATATTTCTGTAAAAGCACGTTTATATAATTTAATTATTTGTTTAATGAAATTAACTCAAAACATAGAGTATGGACGTCTTGTAACAAATTCAATTAATTTCTCAGTCGTGTAAAGGATAGCTACTTGAGTAGGCCGTGTGATGTTATTTGTCAATCGAGGTGGTACTCGGCTTGAGCTACTTAACAACCTACGTTATTACTACGTTAGGTACCTCTATTTCCGACATACTTATATATATATATATATATATATATATATATATATATATATATATATATATATATATATATATATATATATATATATATATATATATATATATATATATATATATATATATATATATATATATATATATATATATATATATATATATATATATATATATATATATATATATATATATATATATATATATATATATATATATATATATATATATATATATATATATATATATATATATATATATATATATATATATATATACATATATATATATATATATATATATATATATTATATATATATATATATATATATATATATATATATATATATATATATATATATATATATATATATATATATATATAGTCTTTTCACAGTATTCTTATTCAGTGTATACTCATGGCAATTGGTCGAAAGTTGACCATAATTATTAGTCACAATGTACTCTCTACCTTTATTATCGCCAGAAATTATTCTTTTACCGCTTACACCAAAATTCTGTTATCATAATATCAGTTATAGGTTACCTCTATGTAACACGTATACTTTAACTTAAATATTTTTTTTTATTCTAGGAATGAACAGATGTCTGATCTTGTATTAGGTGCCGATAAATTATTTTAAATTTAGTTAAAAGTACTCTTTTGCTACTCAACAACTGTTCAACTTGTTGAGTAGCAAAATAGTTCTTTTAACCCAAAGACATATAGATTACTTTTTTTCGCCAACCTTAAAAGGTTCCCAAGTGTCTACCCTTGCTGTGTGCAGAGTTATCGCATTCGCAGCTAAAATAATACTTTTAGGCTTAACAATAAGCATTAAAAAGACGAACGTTATAAGTAAAATCAATCAATTAAATGAAATTAATTGATTAGAAATTAAATGCTGGCTAAATTCCATGCAGCTTACAAATCTAGGTTTCAATTGTTTGAATAAAAACAAATTAAACATATGTTATAAATGAAAACACTATTTACGTCAGTTTAGTTATGCGCATAAGTATCCAAGTAACGTCTACTCTGTTGAGTATAATTATTAATCATAACGTCAACTCTGTTGTAGTAACATTTTTACTTTTTTTTAACTATATCCACATTTATGATGTTGCATATTGAGTGATAATACTGAAAGCCATTCTATCTAACAATGGTGAGAATCAATAAACATCACTCAAGTTAAGCTGAACCAATTTTTTGTAAGGTACGGAGGTCAAATTTTTATTTAACAACATTTTTCAATTTGTTGAGAAGAAATTATGTTTTATTGTTTTCATATTACACTACACAGTCAAGAAAGGAATCCTTTGGGAGTTGACTTATTCAGTTGTAAAAAATACAAATGTAAAAGAGGTTACATAAATATCAACATTTGTTTCGGCGATTTTTGGTGTATAGGTACTTCGTGGTATATTTGATATAAAATTCATACTGTGACTCTATGGGGAGCAACAGTCACCATGTTTGGTAAGAGACATTTTTAAGGCATGCTAACATTTTTACTGCATTGGATTTATTATTATTTATTTAAACACTGCAGATTTCACAAAGCGGCAACTGTTCAATTTTCAAAATTTAATTTAACTAAGTGCCAAAATACAACGCCACGTTTTCTCTATAAGAACATGAAAAATAAAATAACTAAAGTATCCCCCCACTCCCCGAGTGAGGATCGAGTCCGCAATCATTGCGTTACAGTCAAACATTACCTTTACGATGCCGTAGCCTTCATCTAAATAATTATTAAATGATATAAAACAATTAAATTGCAAAACAACTATCTAATACCATTCCACTATTTTACACAAGCAATACGAACAAGTATTCTAAGGCGATCCTGTGGAAGATCGTCGGATCAAGGAAATCGATTTGTGAACAAATAGAGTGTGCGAGAGCGATCTATGGTAAATGTGTTCGTTCTGAAGCAGTATAGAAAAATTATTTGAAATCAGGAATTTCAGAGATATTTCTTTCGAAATAGTATTTTTTTTTTAAATTTCGCATAAAAATATAAGAAATATTCTAAAATAATGGGCACTTGCAATCTCATTTGGGTGGACTTTACTCGTTACGACATTAAACTATTATATTTTTCTGTTTCTCGTTTAAATTCACGAGAATACTAAGTACCCTTAAGGATAGTACCTTCATGAGAAATTCAAGCTTCTTACGTCGTACATCATTTTATAACAACTAGTACCGGAAGTTTTCATATATATATTTAAATATTAGCATTCGAATGTAGAAGTTATTTAAAGGTAACATATACAGGTCATTTTCTAAAAATTTAAATTAAAAAACGATACTCTCTCTGAACACAAACTTTAAAACATTATCAGTTAATTCCTAAAAATTATAGCTAGCACATAATATATACAGACGTATGGTTAACATTCAAAATATCCAATATTCAAAGCCGTTTACTTCATACAATCTAACCTAAATAGTCAATATAATATCGGCACCCAGTATACGTGAGAGCGTACACGTCCTTCTAAATTGTTCCATTACAATAGAATTCCAAGAGGTTCAGATATGGATAGCTGTATAAAAGCGAATTGTTAATTCCTATGTAAGCTGCCAAACAGTTCATTTCTTTGAAATATTGGAACTTAATTAATATTTTATTTTTTTGTATATATGTATACAACTTATATATTAAAAAAAATACTTTATTATTTACGAAAGTTTATTAAGAAATAGAAAAAGGTTTTCATTATATGAGTACATTTACATTAAGAAACAATGTAATGTTACATGAAAATAGAGATCTAAATTTAAGCTTGATACCTCCACGCGATATGGGTATAAACTATCTTCATAGACACAGATGGGCAACAAAATGATCCTATAGGGGTTTTATGTTTGCCCGTTGAGTTACGGAACCATAAAAATGTTTGATAATCTAATTATAGAGGAAGGCTATATGCCATGACGTGACGTTAATCATTTCAATCTTATCTACTGTACGTGCTTTCAGAGTTAACTTTCAAGTTTGAAATATGTCATATACATATTTACATAATTCTAAACTATATCCGCTAGTCAAGAGTGACAATGCAAGAAGAAGCTAGTTGAAGATTATAAATAGAAACATCATAATATTATGTGCTTGGTTAATGTTATTTACATTCAGAGTTAAAGTTAATAGAAAAGGCTAGCACCAAGGAATAGACGTCAATTTACTTTTAAAAGTCTATTGTTACATAGTTATGTTTCATTTATTTTCATTATTAAGGTATGCTAATGATTAGAAACCACTCTAGTATTCTATATCAGACAAAGCTGACTCACTAATCAAATTTGTTATTTATTTCTCATACGATGTATGTACGTTTATTTGATTTATTATGTATAAGACAAGCTCATGAATTATTTGTAGATCGACTTAATTACCTAAGGCCTTACCGCATATTAACCGTTACAATTAAATAAAAGTTAGGAATATTATACTGAGGCATGTCGTGGCGCACTGGCACAAGCGTGTGGCTATAACCGACAGGGTTCTGGGTTCGATCCCCGAGAAAATGAAATATTTAATATTTTCAATTTAAATATTTAATATTTCATTTCTTCGCTATGGAAATAAGGCAAAGCGCGGCGTTGAGTTCCGCCACTCAACACGCAATGCATCAAATTCGGCAAAAAGTGGAAAGTGGAACGGAGTGTCTTAATACTAGGTTCCCGGCATCCCTCTGCCTACCCTGCCTTGTGCGGTATACAGCGTAAAGCTAAAAAAGAAAAAAAACAGAATATTATACATATTATATTCATACATGTGTACATCGACAATTACTATTGGAACACTATGTCTTACGAGTTTTATTGAGGCCGTCGTGGCACAAAAGGGACCAGCGTGTAAACGTGTTCATTCCGGGTTCGATTCCCACTCTAGGAAATAAAATGTTTCAATATCGTATCAATTCTTTGTTCTAGTAACGGTACGTTAAAGATTATGCCTCAAGAATTTGGCGTGTCATAATGCTAGGTTACCAGATTACTAATACATATCGCTATGTCAACAAAACAGTGTGAAGGCAAAAAATCACTGAAATACGTATTACTGTAAACAAGTTACACAATTCAAACGTCCCACTGTGGCATGAAGGCCTATTTGTTCGATAGCTCATCTTATTGTTATAATATTATAGTTTTTATTATACCAATTCTTTGTACCAAAAAAAACATATTGAAATATTCAGTTAACAAAGCAATATGAATATAAATATGAATTTTTATGTCTAAAAAATCATGAATTTTGTATCGGTGAAATATCCAGGGTTCATTGTATTTTTTTGAAACAAAAATACCGTTGTTTTTTAGAACCAATAATTTACTAAAATATTGTTTACGACACGATCGCGCCATACACATGATTAATCCTTGATGCTGTTTCCGCACTGAACCACAGTGAAACTTATACTCGTAAGAAACTCGATATTTAAAGTTTTTCGTTTAGAAAACTAAGTGATGCTAACATAAAAAATAAATAAATGAAGAAAGCTTAACCACAATAACATCTGTAAGTTGCTATATTAATTTGAATTTTGAAAAATAACAAAGAGGAGAAATTTGTGATTGAAGTGGCCAGTACGAGAAAAAGCCAATCTTGTATGTTTATATCTATTATTATTAAATTATTTACAGATTTATTTAATATTTTTCACTACTGCACTCTTTTGACAATTGCAAATTTTTAATGTTTTTTATAGTACTAGTTAAGTGAAAATTAAAAATCTATTATTATTTTCTGTTGCTTTCTTATTCTATATATTATATTTGCTACTAACGTTCACAATATATAAGAATAAGGTACTAATAATTAGTTTTAGAAAATAAAAATAAAAATTAGGAAGTATTCAAAACTCATACATTGTAGATGAATTTATATAAAATAACACTTTCATGACACACTCAGTAATTCAACAATACAAGCCGGTCGTTAGTCCCGTCCGTCCGCATACACTTGACATAATTTTGCACAAAACAAAATTATTCATCTCTTTCGTAATTCATAGCCACTGATCGTCGTCGGAACCTACATTTTGCAATTTCGTGGTATAATAACCACGTCTGCGAGATGATTTACCTAATCTGTTATGAATTAGGGTAGTTTTTAAATTAAATTAACCTCAATACAAGTACTTGGGGAAAGCCATCGTGCATAATTTCGACAGAGTTCAATAAAATATCACCATTACCTTCATAGAAACGCATTGAAAGTTCGACTTTTATTTGAGGAATTATTTTCATCAACTTTCCTCTGGTACCTACTTAATCAAGTAAGAGATTCTCATACAAAAAATTATGTTAGTTGTGGGATTTGATCCCTAGATACCAGGGGTCCTTTTTGCTTCTCTTACATATATAATTTGCCAACAATGACATTAGAATCCATATTAATGTATATGTACCATCAACAGTCTCAGCCACGAATTTGCCATCGTGTTACACTAGTATCATTTACCAATATGTCCACTGTAAATTGGTAAAAATATTTAATATAGGAATTTAAAAAAGGAATACCTTTATATTTATTACTTTACAGATATGCTATTGACATAAATAAGTTGTAATAACAATCGTATAAGAATTTGGACATGTTGGGAGCAGTCCAAGAGGCTTAAGTTTAAATCAAACTACTTTTAATTTGCTTATAATTTTTCACTACATGTGGCCATGAATTAACAATTATATAGTGATATTGATTCAACAAACGATCTACTAAACTACAGCGATAGGTAGAAATGGAAAACCAATATTAATATAACAAGCGCTAGTCAATTATGAATGTATTTAGAGAGCAGTTCAAACAAATTAAATATTAGTTAGTTTGAAATGACAGCTATCATAAGTTACATATTAGTTGGATAATATTTGTGTAGAATGTCATGTTTTTTGTATGTAACAATATATTTTGTTGATAATTTGGGACTACAACTATTATAGTAACTTTCAATCCCGCGAGAGTAACATTCATATTTGGTAATGTGCTTAGGCAGACTAGGACACACATTTTGAACTTACATATATTGTATACCCAACCAATAAACAAATTATTGGTTTACACTTTGAAGAAATCAACAAAAATGAAAAAGGAAGAAAATTTATCTGTTTTTATATCTCATATATATATATAAAGATACGTAGAAGTACTAAAGACCTGTATAAAGATACGTAGAAGAACTACAGACCTAAATAAGAAAAAAAAGTGAAACTATGCGAGTACTATTACACACTTTTGCTTATATTGTTTATATTTTAGCTTATATTGTTTATCATATTTGCTAGCGGAAACAGCCGACGGTGTTTCGTTACCGTCGTCGTGGAAAGTTATCAATCGTTTCGAAAATCAATCTAAATGATTGATTTTTTGAAGTCATCAGTACAAACAACACACACTTCTGAACATATTGAAAACAGTTCAAACCTTAAACGTTATTTTAAAATTAACGTCACTGTAATCTATTTTTATGGTTTTTTGGAACTTTATTCGACTTTTCTTGTATTTTTTATTATCTGTTATCAACGGAGGGTCAAACAAGAAATAAAATAATTCAAACCTTAATTTACTTGATTACCAAAAACAATATACCGTTCCGTCCTTCGAAGGAAGAAACTGTATTTAGAGAATTTACGCGTATAGTTATTTGTTTACGTTACAAGATTTCCTCGTAGGCTAAAGATGAATGTATTTCTTTTTAATTTCATAATATAATTTATGTTCATTATTTTTTATATGAAACCAGTTTTGAGCTATAAACGCTATTGCTTAGTGTTATTATATACTTTAATATATGAAAACACTGATCAAGTCGGCAGGAATTTTTCTAGTTATGGCAACGCTTTTTTTATATGTTACAAAAAACTCTGCTACAAAATTATAGTCTGACGCTCAGAGCGCACACATGACCCTAACATGTCAATATAGATATCGATATGTTAAAGAAAATCTGTACATCAATATATCAATATTTTTTCTTTCTTCCGACACCCCCAGCCGGAGCTCAGTGTAATGCCACTTTGATCCCCGCATTCCATTTCATTTAGCAGATATTGCTCATTGAGTGGCGGATCTCAACGCCTGGCTTTGTCGAGCATTATAAAACACAGTATATATTTTATCAGCTTATTTACATGCCTCCGTTTAGTGAGATTGAAATTTGCTTAATTTTGAGATACACAATGTATTCTAACTCTAGTATTATTTATCAAAATACATTTGATATATGGTCGTATATAAGCTAAGCTGCAACTTATAGAACGTGTTGTTTACACAAATTTACGATTGTAAAAGCCAAGCTGAAACTTGAAATAGATTTTGTATTCGATATGAAATCTTATTTTAAATAACAGCTTCACCCTGCGTACAGTAGGGTAGGCAGAGGGAACCTGGTAACCTAATTTTAAGAAACTTCGATCTTACAAAGACAAGAAGACTTAAAGCAGTGTAGCAGCCTTTTTACCGAAAACAAGAAAATATATATATTCCTCGAGTGGAAACGGAATCCCTCCCGTTTACATTCACACGCTTGCAGGATGACTATCCTCGTAAGTACAATATTTACTTTTCCTCTGGATCTCCTTTCATATATTATATGGTCAGTGGTGGATATGTGTAGATCTTTGTTGCCCTCTTTCAAGTGTATAATTTCTATTATTTAAGTAAACAAAAACTTTGCCTGTATGTAGCAGGGCAGAAGCGGTATTTGTGTTGATTATGGATATGGATTCGAACGCACTTGAGGAAACAAAATAATTAATATTTTAATGTCTTCGCTCCGCTAAAAAGGCAAATTGCGGCGCTAAACTTCGCCACTGAACACGCAACTCAACGGTAATCACGTGATCACGGTATCCAGTATGAAGCTAAAAAAATATATTCTATTAGATAACGTGTAAAAACGTAATGTAGCAGAATTCAAACTTGCACCTACAGTAAAATTACACTTATATATTACTTAAACCAATTTACCAATAATTGGAACGATGAAATATTTGGTTAACAGTACAATACAAAGAACAATAAAATGTCAAGTAAATTTCTACTCAGGATCCATCTCATATTACTTTAATATAACATATAAATAATGTTTTCCAGTAAATAGTTATTCGGCTCAAAACTTACTATTTTGACGGTCTTGTATACTGAGGGCTCTTTTGGAGGGCAAAAGCTTGTGACTGTAAACTGTGACGATATTTATGGATTTGATCCCCACTCGAAGAAGTAAAATATTGAATAATTTCAAAATAAATATTAATTGTTTTAATTTTGCTCTGCTGATAAGGCACAGTGCAGCGTTGAGTTCCGCAATTTAACACGTAACGCCTCAAATTTGGCAGAAAGTGGGGAACGAAGTGTCTTAATACTAGACTTTCAATTTAGATGTTCCTAACCTGCCATGTGAAAATTCATACAGCGTAAGGGTTAAAAATAAAAACATTTATAATTATAATAAAAAACAGTACTTAGCTTTAATTTCGCATACCTAACAATGATGGCGGTAAGCATTCTACGCACTGCTATTATTATTCCTTTAAATGCAATAACACAATTCTTCGTTATCGCAATAATTATATATTTAAAACTTACCAATATAGTACTAAATCCAAAATAAACAATCGTAGATAGAGAAAACACTTATGACTTACTCGTATTTTACCAACCTCGAATACTTGTATTACAATTATTTTTACATTCACTCATTGTATGTTTTAATGTAAATTAACTAAAATATATTAATTTTTAATTAAAATTTCTCTATGAATATATGAACAACTTTCCTCCACCAGTTATTCAGCCAATATTATACAAGAGAAAAACGTTAGGCAGCTTAGTCAGAAGGAAAATTAAACTGAATCCTTAGAAATGCTGACTACTTCTTCGACGAATAATTTAAGATAAAAAGTATATGGGTATAATGGACTATTTTAATTTAATTTTGATAGAATTTGTAGACTTTTTAATCATTGAAATCTTTTTTTTTAAGTTGATAAAATTCTCACATATGGATTAGTAAATAATGAATAACTCCTTTATCCATTTTGAATAGAGGAAGTTGAGCTCTAAGCCGAATGTTGGTGTATCTGGACTTAAAAATATAATGGCATTTAGTCAAAATCAACTCGGTTTTATGTTTATAAAGATTGGGGAATTACTTTTATGCATTTTCTTGCTTTGATAAGAAAGACTTAACAGCTTAAATTTCACTACTACACACAATTTTGAAAAATTGGTGGAAAAAAAAGACCGAGTATCTTACACTAGGCATATACTTAGGTACTTGAAGGTATGGGTATTCAAGGCGTAAAGCTAAACAAAAACATATTTTGATGTCCTATACATTATGTACGTAAGAAGTTGATATGAAAATTATTTTACCTTGACCTTATCTATAAATCTTATGGAAATCCAATTTATAGAATCCCATAATCGTTTTTGTGTAAAAGCCCCAACGAGGAGGGTACGGCAAGAACCTTATTTAAAATTTCGTTATCGACTTGTTCCGAAATAATTAATTTGCTTTGTCGATTAATTAAATTATATAAAATAAAACGTTTGTTCGGTGGAAATTTCAATAGAAATGTATTGAACTTAACAGATTTTTAGCAGATATGTTTATATTCTTACGTTTAATTTAAGAGATATATTTCAAACTTTTTGACCTTGTTCAATAGAATACTTTCTTCTTCTTATTGTTATTATATTTGTGAGTTTTTTTTTTCTTCCGTGTGTAATAAAGAATTATTATTATTATATTTTGTATTAGCAATGTTCGAATATAAAAAATGCGCCCAATGAAGTTATTGAAAAAACAAAATAAGCAATTGTGTATAAGTGTAAGATCATACATAAGATCTGGATCAGATATAAAGACATAATATTTTATTTTATATGTCACATTTAGCGCGGTAGGTAGACTGATAACACTTCGTTTTTCACGAGAACTTTTAGGGCTTGGTTGGTTGGTTTGAGTTCCGGAACTCAACATTACACTTTATCATTGGTAATGTTCTGAAAAACACTTGATCTAGTCTCTGCTGAATAAATATATAATTTTTATTTTATATTCACTTTGGCATTGCCATTTTATATCGGTGGTACTACACGAATACCTTTTTAGAGGCCGGCATCACCTCCAGCCGGTAGCTGTTGTAACGTGAAGCAATGGCGGCGGTGATCATTTACTGTCAACTGATCCGTATGTATGTTTGCTTGTATTTTCTGTAAATTAGTATACATAGTGTACCCTGTTACTGAGTGAGCAAAAACATAAAAATGTAAAAAATATATACCCTAAGTCTAAGTCGAAGCCGCAACCGTCGCATTTGCAATCACACGTTTGTGCCAATGCGTTAGGTATTAAATATATTATAATAAAAAATAATATTAATTAATTGTATTTTTTTTATTTTATGTCTAATAAAGGCGTAGTGTTTATTTTGGCTAGCAGTAGCAAATTTAACGTTTAAAATTACCTTGCTGTCTTTTCAAACAGAGCCATAAAAATTACCTTGCTATTCATATAACCAATATCTCGAAATTTGAGCGACAATGAGGAAACAAACTATGCTTAGCATTTCAATTTTTCCTATTCAGTTACTATTATTATCTTTTTAATATTATTGTCTATTAAAATGTATTTATGTGGTAGCAAATTGTATTGTCGTAACCAAAATTACTTGTTGAAAAATTGGGACTTGAGACAAGTCTAAAAATAATAAATAAAAACGCACGAGTAATTTTACTGCCGATCTCATTGCGTTTGAACCCAACGGCTTGTACTCGACTTTTTACAACCAACTGTATTTGAGGGTAGAAAATTTGAGGCACATTTTATGTACGTTTTAAACAGTTTTATATTTACGGCCGAATAAAAATCCGCCGTTATTTTTTTTAAAATTATTTTTGTTAAAAAATAAAAACAAAAAATACAACACAATAGGCTTTCGCACTTACATACTACAACGCGTTCAAAAGGTCAGGTAATTTTAAAAAACTAAGTATTTATGTGTCTTATCCAGTTAAAATAGTTTAACTTAGAATACTTTAATTTTATTTCAAAATTTCTTTTAAAACACCATTATTAGCTGTATTTATTTTACCAATCAAATAAATGTCTAAAGGCACATTTCCTCATCTCTGATACCGAAACCGTTTTATAATCGTTTATATAATATATACTCCTCCGTTTATATATACTCCGATATAATATATGTTACGAATATGCCAGATATTTTTACATTCTAAGTCAACATTTAATTAAAGATGTCATTTCTCCAAATGGGAATCTTAACGTCTCGCAATCGTCTCTTTTACCATCGTACGTGGCGTACACGTACGATGGTAAAAGAGACGATTGTGCCTGTGCCAGGACGGTCTGGTATATTTGCAATAATATAATAATAATAAACTGATATCATATCACTCTCTCTCTCTCGCTCAGCTTCACGCTGTATTGCGAGCGTGGCGGGGAAGTCAGAGGAAACTTGGGAACCTAGTGTTCAGACACTCCGCCACTTTCTGCCGAATTTAAGGTATTGTGTACTGAGTGGTGAACACAACGCCGCACCTTGCCTTGTTACAAATGAAAACGAGAAAACATTTAATTATTAAAGGTAAAATATTAATTATTTCATTACCTCGAGTGGGGATCGAACCCACTCGACCTAATATCATATATAAAAATTAACACAAAAATTACCACGAACAAGTAAAAATAGTCTCATTACACAAGACCTGCTTTGTCTTGTATGACATTTCAATTAAATGTATAGGTAGTGTAATCATCAGTGTATTACTGCTTACTGGAAACGACTACAGTATAAATAAAACACAAGCTCTCTCACAAATGAGCTAATTATTATTTATAAGAATAGTGAGTGAAATATACGATGTTCCCTTTCCTCTTAATATGTAATGTTTGTTTTTAGATCTCTAGCTATTTTATATGTAAATCAATTAGATTTGGCAATATTAAACTATGAAGCTACATATTTGTAAAATATTACTTATGACTTGATAGTAATAAGTGACGATGTGTTTATCGTCATACATTTATTGTAAATATTTTTATTTAAGAGGTGAAAGCAGTAATTTAAATGGATCTCTTTTTAACCTGTTTTCTACTATTGAGTGAAACTGTAACTGTTTTACAGTACTTGCTTTTTTTGTGTGTGTCTTCTCTCATATGAGAAACTTCATAACATTAAAAATTATAACTTAGTAATACAATAAATTATCACAATTCTACAAAAATCGTACCAGATTGTTTTTAAGGAAAATCACAAAAGAAATCTAGTTTCAGACAATCGAAAACGACACTGTACATAATGTACGTCATGCTGAATTAGTTATAAGTGTAGAGCAATTCCGCGGCGGATATTGCTGCATGATTACGAACAGCGCCACTCAAAGCGATTGGTTATACTATAATAAAAGATAAATTTGTAAAAATACATGTGTACATTAAAAATACATTTTGATATACACAGTATTTTTTTTACATAACTACAAAATTTAGGGTAAACTTTACTTTGATGAAGTTTACTTAGCAGCTTGGAGTTAATACTAAAAAATCAAATGAATAATATAAAAAAATCTGTTGCTTCTCTTTTTATCGATATTAAATATGAAATAAAATTATGTGAAAATTTATGTATGTTTTTGTGTTACATTTTTTTGTATTATACAAAGTGGATAAAAAGCACGGTTTAGTCTTCTACGTGTAATTTTTTTTTACCGTTTCTAAAATATATATGGAAACCATCGTATCCTGTGGTTGGGTACAGCGTCTCGTCAAAATGAAAGTCAAAATTAACGGTTATGGGTCAATCTACTCGGAGAAAATTCTTCGAATTGGGTACGGCCAAAGGCGCAGCTGTACTGACGTTTCGTCGCCATCGTTTTTATATCTTTCGTCTCTACCAAACATACTTCCCTGATATACAACTACATTCACTTGTTTTAATATCTTATTGTTTACGCTAATCGTAAATTCCTTCCTCTCTTTATTTCTTTAAAATACCAGAACCTTCATCTTACTCGCATTCTGGCTTAGATAATTATTTTCATAGTATCTTGCTTTCTGAAAATGCAATTAGCCCTGCAACATCTGGGCATAGCAGGACATTTGCATTAAGGTCACCTATTTTTACTCCCATGTTCAACTCCTTGGAGACAGCTGTTTGTATACAATCGAATAACGAAGCTGACATGGCACAAATCTATTTAACACTCGATATAATATCAAATCAAGGTGATATATCAGCTCCTACTCGGCAGGCTAAGTGATCTCTATAAAGGGACCTTACAGCCTGCAGAAAGGGTCCGATTGACTACCGGGAAAGTATATCCGATTTTTTTTTTCTTTTCAAAATCCACAGAAAACTTTTTGTTGCACAGCCAAGCCAGGTTCAAAACCTACTTACAAATATCTATTTAATTACTGTCAATTATATATTGGACAAGTGGGTAGTTAATATGTTTTACTGTTTGCCTATAAAACTACTTTGTCTATAAAACGCTTAGAATGATAGAGGACAACACACAAACAATTTATGAATTTTACATGTAGATTTTCTTGGTTATATAAAAGGGACAATGTTTGAAATTCTTACAGAAACAAAAGAAGGTTTTGTTTTATTTTTTATTATATCTTTTAGTAGGTATAGTGTTAACTAATAGAAGATTTAAAAAAATATCTATGAAAATGGCGATAACGATTTATTATATTTTAAAGTATCGCCGATATCCTATTCGATAATGGATCGTCCAACAGAAGAATTATTCAATTTAAACCAGTAATGACATTCAACCAAACACATTTTAAAATTTTATAAAATTAGTATAGTATGTAATATTTAACATACTAATATATAAAAGCTGTGGCGCAGGGGCACAAGCGTGTGACTTTTCAGATTGACGGCTCGATCCCCACATAATCACTTCATTTAAAATTTTAATGTCTTCATTTTTTCGTTTTGGTAACAAGGCAAAGCGTGGTGTTGCGTTCCGCCTTTCAACACTCAATGTATCAAAATCAGAGGAAAACGGGGAACGAAACGGAGTGTCCTAACACTAGGTTCCCAATTTTCCTCTGCCTACTCTGCCATGTGTGTATATACACAGCATAGAGTGAAGCTTAAAAATAATCTTACTTCGAACAAAGTCATATACTGTGAAGATATATATCACACACAGCCACAAATTGAAATTCTTTTGACGCTCGTTAGCGATTAAATCCCCATCCATGTGCAATAAAAGATTACATGAATGATGCGATTACCTTTTTACAATGATGGCTCAACGATATAACTCATCTGCAAAATGTTAGCTGTTATCTTATAACATTTGTAAAGAAGAAGAAGTATTTTGTAAATGATATTGATTAACTGTAGGACTACTTTACTATACTGTAACGTCTGCTGTAAAGGCTGTAAAAGTTTGAGGATTCAAAGAAATTAAATATTTGCAAGTTTTCGTTCTAAGGACAAAGCTAGACACTAAGTTCCTAACTTGGCGGAAAATGGAGAGCTTTGTTGACTCTAGGTTTTTTGTTCGTGAAGTGCCTGTGAGAAAAAGTTGACATATTGCGTGTATACGCAATACGGTCAGTAAAACTCAGTTATTTCTTATTAATGTTACCACCCCTGAAATATGCCAAGTACTAAGAATATAATGTCATATCGTGAGCAATTAATCGTCTGTCCATCAGTAGAGGCAATAAAGCAAGCGTTTACTTTCCTAATAAACAAATAAATGGCATGTAATAAACTTAGTATTAGTTAATATTGTAGTGTCATTTAATATATTTTTAATATTTTTTTATGACACATGGACTTTTAACCTGGCATGTTTTTCTACATAGTGGGATAAACAATATCAATGCACTCTTTGTCTATTTTAAGCCCAATTTGCTAAGATTTGTTCTCAAAGATATAATTTTCTCTATTATATTCCTGAGAAATTATTGAATCTATTCATTTCAATTACTACGACACAAACACTGTGCAGTAATGGTTTTAAGTTTTATATTTACTTTAAAGAGTCTTTTGTTTAAGTATTATTTAAAGCTTGATCCGGATCAAGTTTTAAATCGTTTGAGCAAAATTGTCTTTTTAATAAATCTGTGCAAAAATAATTCAAGAAACCATCCTACCCATTTTTAAAGGATTCTTATTTCCAAAGAAAAAAGGAATATCTTATGGGATATTTTGGTTGCCCTTCTTTAAGTCTGCCAATAAAATTTATTTTAAGATTGCATGAAGCAAACTGAAACTAATAGCAAAGTCTAAGCTAACGCGATCTAATGATACAAGCATTTAATCATCGATTGTGCTGCATTATCATTTCTTTTTTTTTTTAATGTATAAGACAGGGCAAACGAGCGTACGGTTCACCTGGTGGTAAGTGATCACCGTTGCCCACGGCCCCGTGTAGCATCAGAGGAGCTAAAGGAGCGTTGCCCGTCTTTAAGGTGGATGGGCACCGGGGCCCGGCACTACCCAATCCGAAACGCAGTGGCCGAAGCCACTACTTAACGCCGGTTTTATTTGCCGGGGGTGGTATTGGTCCGGTCGAGTCTGCTCATGCGTGTTGCCATTTCTGACAACGTGACTCTCCCACACGTACTTTAGTCACCTCTTACGACACCATCAGTATAAGGGTGATCTTATTCTAAGCCGAATCACACGACTAAACCGTCACATAATCAAAACTACTAAAAACCGGCTATTTAAAATAAATAAAAAATATAAAAGTAAAGTTGAAAAGTTCTTTTATGTTGGAAGTGGGTCAAGTGCATCAATGAATTGAACATTTATCGAGAGTGAACTCCTCCTATAATCTATAATATTTATATTTTGAATCAAATTTTAGATATAAATTTACTTTTATTATTTTGTTGTTAAAAGCTTTTTGTCCGATTGAAATTGGAAAATATACTGATATTATAAATCTCACGATTTTTTTTTCTTCCTTTGACCACACTTATCTAACGAGCTGACCTACATCCTTATGTATTTAGAGAGATATATTACATCATTTTAATAGCGTCGATATATGTTTATTGTATCTGCAGTCAGTATTATCAGGTAAGTTATATGTAATGATGATACACAACTCTTACTTATTTGACCTCTATAAGGAAGCTAGAGGTTAAAGTTAGGAAATTATATTTGAGTAAAGACTGACATTTGATGTGATAAAAAAAGAAAGAAATATCAAAATATCTAGGGGTAGACCGCTCGGTCAACGTCCATCGTTATGCCAACCCTTTAAGATAGAGTAACAAATGCATTCTTATGCTTAAATTGCGTTTGCTTTTAATAATTATACTTGACGCGCTCGTGGCCCAGTTGAAATCAGTATGACTGTCTCCTTGATGGTTATAGATTTGGTCCTTTGAATGCAATTGTTTAATTGATTTGTTGGTTACTTTTCGATGATCCAGACGCAAATAAAATAATAATGGCATATTTGGATAACGCGTTATTGTACAATATACTTTCAGAAAATAAAACAGATAAGTTGTAAAACATTTCGAAGATTATTTTGTTCCAGTGGCATTACGTCTAATAATTAATATGATGCACCGTAATTTAGTTGAAATATAATTAATAATTATTATTAATTATCTTAAGACAGAACTTATAGCACTTACTATTCTGTTCTCTAGTTTTCCCCAAAGTTGAGACATATCTCGTAGCGCAATGGCGTGTAATTAAATAATATTTCATTTCCTCGAATATGAATCGAACCTACAACCTATAGTGAAAACTGTTTACTTTTATACGTTTTAGAATAAAAAATAGAGTTTAGTAAATATAAATATGAAGGGTAAGGAAAAAATATAAAAGTATATAAAATATTCTATGGCTAACTGTTCGGCGTCTGAAAGAGTAGAAAGTTACAAGTTGCTAAACTTGTAACAATTTGAAACAAGCCGAACGATCTTCAGCTGTAACGGTTACGTTGATTATTTCTTTTAACAACTTTATGTATAAGGAACATTTTTAAAGTAAGAAATTAAAAATAACATTTCAATTAAACTTTCCAGTTTAGAGAATCTTAAAAATTTTACGCACCATTACACTCTTTAAGTTTTTATTAGAATAAACAATTTCTTTCTTAGCAAAATTTACTTTGATTAACATAATATATTGCTGCCGGTATAATTTATATTTATGCCGGTATTGATTAACATAATATATTGCTGCCGGCTATATATAACCTACCACCTATAAACCATCTTCATCGCCAGAAGTGCCAGTTGTTTTACATTTCGATAGTGTTTTGCAGCCGTAAATCGTTGAATTATGCGCAACATTCATTTTATTCGATCACGTAGCCCTAACGGAACGGAAGTGGAACGGAGTGTCTTAACACTAGGTTCCCGGGTTCCCTCTGCCTACCCTACTTCGTGCGGGATACAGCGTGAAGCTAAAAAGAAAAAACGTAGCCCTATTGAGAGAAAGCTTTTCGTATTACGCTATGCTCTCTCTAGTCTATGTAATAAGACAAAATGTGACGTTGAGTTCCTCCATTTAACTCGCACTGCATAATACCACGCAAATCGGACACTGCGGAACAGAGTGTTTTAGAGACACTATGTTTCGTAATCCCCTATATCTAACCCGCAATGAGCCGGATACAGCGTGACACTGAAAAAAAATTTAATAAAAAAATGATCAAAATAGACGTTTCTTGTTAGATAAAGTTACTTTAATATCTAAATAGAAATTAATAACTTCAAAATAAAATATGTTACGGTCATTTTTAATAACAATACATAAACGATATTTTTTTTCGTAGGTACTTATTTTGACCTTTTCTTACTGCATTAGTTTTCATGTCTTCTTTATAATGTATTGAAGTTTACCTGCAAATAAAAAAAAATAACTATTACTGTTCTGTCATATAAATTTAAAATGCATTTTCAATAAATACTTTCACTAAAAAAAACATATTACTTTTAGAATACATTTGCTAGAAAAAACATTGTTGATGTTTATTTCAGGCCAGTATAATATGAATAAAATTTACTCATTTACAATAAAATTACCCATATATATAATAATTGCCATAAAATAATGTAATGTAATTAAATTTGTTGTATGAATTACGTTATGTCTGTGAAGGTGGAGTAAGAATTTGCATACTGTTAAATAATTTGTGTATATAATAATAAACATTTTATTTCCTCAACAAAGCCACGTTTATACGTGTCTGCCCATTCGGCACGACAGGTCTTAGGCTAAGGTTTCTAGAAACAATATATCACCATAAATAAAATATTAGACCTCCATTTATCTAATAATATAACTGTAATCTACCTTTAGATTATTCTTTAAACGGCCTTTATTTTACAAAATGTATACTTATCAGAAAAAATATATAAAAGGCATCGTGACGCAGTGTCAAAGTATCTGACTTTTGTGGTGAACGCTGAAAGCGACGGTAGTGGGTTCAATTTCTCATAAGTTTATTGAAAATGTATTTAGTAATTTCTTTGCTTTGACAACAAGACGGAGCGCGCAGTTTTGCTACTAAACACGAAATATCTTGAAAATGTGAATAAAGCAGAGAACGGAATTATTTTATTGCTAGACTTTACTGCATGCGGAATACAGCGCGACTGGTTATTTCTTATTGAAAAGCTTTTTGCCTTTTATTCTTTAATTCTTATTTTACATTAACTTACGTTTAATACAGTAAGAGTAAACAGATTTCATTGTTATATAATATCAAGAACATACATCATAAGAAAACTATTATTCTTATTTCCACATGACAAAGACATACGGAGCAATATCGCTGAGTGTTGTGCAATATGCATATTAGAGCACGAATATTTATGAATGGAAATTTTTAAAAGACGCTTGAAACATTGTGTATTATTTGAAAAGGTTCTATAAATATATTAATATTTAATGGCTAATCACTTTTATAAATATACTTTGTAAAGCTTTTATATAATTATGTATTTTATGAGTAGGAAGTCAGAAAAGACAATCACCATGTACTCCAGTGTATATCTGAGGGATGATAAAAATATTTCTTTATTACTTAAATACACGCAACTGAGCACCATTACGAGTATATCGCAGCTACTGTACTGAAATAATTTCTTATATATTGTTTATTTTTTTCAATCTAAAACAAATAATATCAACACTATGTTCACGAGTTCCTTCTGCCTACCCTGCACTATACAGGATACAGTGAAAAAAAATGATTGAATGATTCTGATTTGGCGGATAAGTATAAAAAATATCTTACAGTTGGTATTACAAAAAATATTGAATAGTTGGGAAACTTTAACCGTACACCAATGGAAAGGTTTTTCATAACATATAAATGCACAAACAATACGAATTTTTATATGAACCGAATATTATAAAAAAAACCACGCTATATTGTTAATTATGGGTCGCATTAATGTCAGACCATTAGAGGCGTCGAAACGTTAAATACCGATCGTACGGAAAATATTCATAGCAACTTTGTATGAATTATAAGCGACTTTACAAATTAGACAAAATTTAAGGTAATTTATGACGTCACTTTCTATTAACAATGATTATTTCTAAAAGGCACCTTTGTCAATTAAAAAACGTAATTTTCATGCTGGGGCCAGTCAAGGCGCAAACGCACAAGCGTCCTATCCTCAAGTTGTAGACGCTACAGATTGTGGGCTTGATTCCCAATCGAAGAAATTAAATTTCGCTCTGAATTCTATTATTTAACACGTAATGCCTCTAGAGTTTATCGGAGGGTGGAGAACTGAAATATCTTAATGCAAACGGAGTGTGTTCATATTAACTTCCCTCTGCCTCATGTGTGAAGATTTATTACGGATATACGAATTTACGGATTTTACTTCATCTAGATCATTGAAAGACATACTAAAAAAATCTAGTTTATAAGTATCGTAGGTTCTTAGTCGATAATATAACATTGCTAAGGAAATAACCACAAAGGGGCAGAATTTTGTATACATATATATTTAAATTTTTCTCTATTCAGAGATCTGTATTTGAATTTATGCATAAATAAACCTAAGCTGTATTGACGAAGACATTAACTAATATCTCTTGAGGATCAGATTTCCGCAATAGTCAATGCCTCTACATTGTATCTATATACATTTTGAGAGAATGTTAACATTTAGTACTGATATTTAAAATTTTCTTTAGAAGCTAACATTCTAAATACGTATTCATATTTTAGAATTATTTTAATTATTTTAGCTATCTTACGTACTACATATATAAAAATAGTTTCGTCATTGCACAGTAATATATCGTCCACCTGGAAGTGATTATCACTCAATGAGGCAAAGGATAGAGGAAGCAAAGGGTAATACTCAGCTGTGCCACTTAACACCCAATGCCTCGGAAATCGAATGGAAAGTGGATTAAATATATTATATAAAAGCTTACTGTTTTTTTCTCTCTCTCACTCAAATATAATGGTCATCAAGTTACGAGGCGAAACGTGGCATGGAGTTCCGCCACTCAACACGTAAAATCTCAAAAATTACTCAAAAAATGGGGATGGAAGGTTACAATGAGGATTACAATGAGAACGGAGTGTCTTAACACTTTATTATCTCTTCTATGTCCGGAATACAGTGTAAAATAATGTGTATCAAATTCGTTTCACAAACTCTTTATATATTCGAGGAACGTATTCACTTACAGTCGAACAGAAATTTCAATAGAAATGCAGTATCTCAAAACCTATAAAGATACTATTTGCACCGGACAAAGTCACAGTGGCCAGCTTTAAGAAAGATCGATACCAGAAGTTTCATAGTTTATATAGTTTATTGCTAGTTAAATTTGCAATTTGCCATTTCATATATGTTTACAGATGTTCTTGTATGTTTTTTTGCGAAATTAATTTAAATTTTGTTAAAAAAATGTTAGTGAATAAGTTCACACTCGCATTATGGGTTATCAATTTGAATCCCACTTGAAGAAAACATCTGCTTATCTTCATGCCTAGCGGAGTAGGCAGGGAGAACGGAGCGCCAAACCCTACGGTCTCGGCATACCTCTTTCGCCTCGTCCACTGTCATCAGCCTCTTCATAAATGCCCGCCGGGGGGTCTCATGCTTTTTACGTGACCTTCCTCCAGTAGCGTCGATACTGTGTTTTCGAAGGTCAACCGACAAAGAAATACCCGCTACATTCATAATTATGAATAGGTATCATAAATATAAATCAAAACAGTCATAAGTATGACAATAAACCATTTACTACTACCACTATTACCATTTTAAAATTATTTTCAAAGTTATTATTTACAGAAATCATAAATTTTCTAACGATATAATTTCTACTTGCGATAAGTGCAGTTTGCCTTTTATAACTTATGACTTTGTAGAGTAAGTACAATGATGTATCGCAATATACTAAGCTCGTAAGCTTGATACAAAAGCTTTTAAGTAGCTTGCTTTGACTTAAAAGATATAACAATAATGTATATATTTATACCAAACATAAAGTGAACTGGTACATCCATTTGTCGATATGAGAGGTAATTTTTTATACCTATAATAAATTGAGTAGGTTTTTTTGATAATGTGGTAACAATTTCTTAGAAGCAAAGGCTGTTTTATGATTTGAGAAATTAGTTAGTTTAAAACATGTTCTCTGTTCGAAATATTATGAATAATTTTGACCATTTGTTTCTACATTTTATCATAGATGTAGAGAATCTAATAATAAGTCAAGTAAATATTAAGGTGCTGGAACCCATTTTTTCACTTTATACTTTCATACAGTAACTAAAATTATTTTTTAAGAATAAAAATAATCGAATCATTACTTTCATCTTGAAAGATATAATTACAATAGCGCTCAATTCGTCCGTTTCATTTAAACTGATTTCAAATTTAACTGATGTCATGGTAAAAATAACCTCCATAAATAAATAAATATTATGTACAATGAATATTAATTAATAACACATGCTCGCGCGGTGCCACGGCATGCCTCATTTTTATACGGCACATGTAGTTACATAAAAATATTGTATTGAAGATACTACCGTATGTATACAATGAGTAAAAATATTAATATTAAATAATAATAAAGTCATAACTTTGTAACGAACACTGAAGCGTCGGCAAGTTGATTGAAAGCTTTCGAATTGAAGCTCGTCACGATGTTTTCTTTTATATGTAGTCAAAGTATCTAAAATATAAAAGGTTAGGCGCTGGGGTTATTTAAAACTATAAGATAAATTTAGAGTATGTATGTATGTAACTAATTTTAATAAGTTTACAATTTTATTACACACATAAAAATCAAAAATATTTTTTAAGATAAAGTTTAAATATTTTTGTCACACAAGCTGTATTATTAAATTAGGTATATACTAAATATTTTTACCATATATTTTATCAGAAGGTTTCAACCAGCGCCTATTGATTGGGCATCAATCTATAGGCGCTGGTTGAAACCTTCTGATAAAATATGAAAAATATTTAATAAAATAACGTTACATTATATACGTCTAATAGATATTTGTAGTGAATCGTACAAGATTTTTATTTGTTTTACGTTTAGCTTCACGCTGTATCCCGCATATGGCAGGGTAGGCAGAGGGAGCTTAGGAACCTAGTGTTAAGACACTCCGTTCTTTTCTCCGAATTGAGATTCATTGCATGTTTTAAAAGCGAAATTCAGCAATTCGGAATTCAATCATTTTTTTTTAACTTTTGTCTGTTTGTCTGTGCGTTTGTAAGCGTTTATCTCAGAAACAGCAAAGTTTAAACTCAACTTAAAATGTAATAAAGATATAAATCAACGTAAAGTCGGCTACGTACAGTTAACTTTAAATAATGTATATCACACGTTTTTTGATATCCCACCACAAATTCCTCAGTAATTGTTAAAAACTTTTTGACGATTACTGGTGGATAATAGAACTCAATTTTAACGTAAAATTTTCAATTTTCAACGTTTCATTGTCTGGTCATCCTGAATTACTCGTTCATTTGAAATTTAAAAAAAATCCTTATACTACTTTGTTTTATCATAGAACTAGTTGGGCTCTTGCAATTTTAATTTTAATTAAATTATTTTTCTCTGCATGTACAAAAATATTTTTTTGCTTTTATGTAAGGATGACATAAATAAAGATAACAACGTAGATTTAAAAAAAGATGATTATTTATTTGTATCACATTCAAAGATATTGTTAGGTTTTGAATCGTGAAATTGAAGTAACTAGGGATTTAAGTTTTACTGAGCTTAACGTTTACATTGGATATGTTAATGCCAGCAGTTTAGTCGGTCTGGTTAAACAGTGACAGGTCCCACAAGACACATAGCTGTTTGTGGATGTTGATCTTTTCGTTTTGTGCTCATAATTAATTTCATCTCTCAATCATTAGTAAAGAAAATATTTTATATATAAAAATAATACGAAATACTATTCAATACATATCTATGAGTAAGCTGTGTGAGGTTAGTAAACGACATCCTTGAGAACGCGGATAAAATCTACAAATGAACGTTATAATTTTCAAAAGCTGCAGTCAATTTGATATCGACGCATCAGATGCTAAGTTAGCATCCCCCCCAGTACTACCCCTTTTAAAAGCTAAGGGAATGATTTTTCTATAATATTTTTCATTGCATTCTTATAATAGTAGCCGCTACATATGTGACGTTTTGAGCTTCACGCTGTATCCGGCACATTAAAATATAGACAGAAAAACCTTGGGAACGTAATGTGGTAACGCTCTGTTCTCATCAACACATTTTCGATCCCCACCTTCCGCCGAATTGTGATTGTGATTTGATTTGTAACTTCTTCATCTGCTTCACGGAAAAATGATTTTATTTAAATTATTTTTACTACGCCGCTCTGGCAACGCGCGGTGTTAGGTACCGCCACTATATATGCAACATATTGAACTTATCTTCTGTATTAGGGTAAATTGGATTTTGTTAATTCCGTATTGTAAGGCACCTGTACATTATAAATCAATTTCAGCTCGATACTCCCAAGTGATCTTAAGATTAATTATCATAGATAGACGCACACGTAGACAGACGAATAGACAGGTATAGGGACAGATTCGCAGGGAGAATACAAAGTGACGCTGCAAAAAAGTTCAAGTAGACTACATAAATACTTCAAGTATACATATTTTATATACAATAAAAATCCGTCTAATACTGACTTGCAACATATTATATGGTAAAGGTAATATAACTAGCTATTTTCTCAAACCTACTGCTTAGTAGAGCGCCACAGGATGGAGTCCATTAGTTTTATCTGGACACGTCGCACACTTTTTGCGGCCTTAATGGCCTTACTTTCCTTTCCAACACTATTCTTTGGTCAATATTGAAGGTAATTATAACCTCTTTCTCTTTTAATAATCAATATGATATCTTAGAAAATATATATTACTTTAGACAATTACATTTTATTTTAATTCTTAACAATAACCCAGTTCTCAGTATAAAGACAAGTCGTTCATCGAGCTTCATTTATCAACACATAGTATCTCGGAAAGTGGAGAAAAAATGTCACTCTTTTCTCCATGTTCCGAGACATGAAACACGAGGTCCCCACTACCGAACTTATTTTGCAGAAAGAAGTTTTATTATTATTTTATTTTTTTTAGCTTCACGCTGTATCCCGCACCAGGCAGAGTAGGCAGAGGGAACTTGGGAACCTAGTGTTAAGACACTACATACCACTTTTGTTCCCCACTTTCCGCCGAATTGGAGGCATTGCGTGTTGAGTGGCGGAACTCAACGCCGCGCTTTGTCTTATTACCAGAGCGAAGAAATAAAACATTAAATATTTAAATTGAAAATATTAAATATTTCATTTCCTCGACTAAGGATTGAACCCAGAACCTGTTCAGAACAAAATCAGTTACAGTCACACGCTTGTGCGGCTGCGTCACGACAGGCCTAACTTAACTTTAATTTACTTAACTTTGTTTTAATAAATATTTTTCTTTTGAGAAATTATTTTTAATCACCAATCAAGACGACGAATTATTTTATTTTTCCTACTTTATTAGACTAACCGTGACGCTGAGTTCCACCACATAACACACAATGTTTTGAAATCTAGCAGAAAATAATATTACACGAATAGATAAAATTATCCAACTGCAAAGCTTGCGCTGTTTATTGACACGATTAATTTACTGTAAATAAAGTATGTCTCATCTCAGTCATCTAGCAAATGTTTCTTAATATGAATTTGATAAACAATTTAATTAATTTCGAAGATAATTTACTTTCTGCATAATCTGCAGTAAAGGGAACCTTGAGTTGAGTTCCGTTACCTACTTTTAATTCAACTTTTGAGTGCTTCAAATCGGACGTCATATTATTGGTAATATTTATCTTGTATTTATTGTATATTTCTATTGACATAAAACGTAATATTTTAACATTAACACATGAGCGAATCGGTTTTACGCTTTTTAAGTACTTGATTAATTCTTTAGTACTACTAATGATCGCTAACTGAATATTTTCAATTGATTAAAAGCAGGATAAAGTTATATTTGACGTATAAGAAACTATATTTGAAACTACATATATGAATATCAAAAGATATGTAAGAGTAACACTTGTATGAAAATTCTATAAATATATTTACGAATGATTTGGACTAGTAACTACTCTTCGTAATATTTTAATACGTTATTATCAAATTACATTTTCTTATTATAAAATGTTATCCCAAAATTTAATGGGCCAACTGACCGAGGTATCTTGGCACTAGATTCCCAAGTTCGCTCTGCTTACCATGCCATGTGCGAGATACAGCGTAAAGCTTAAAAAAATCAGTAATTTTGATAAAGTATATAGTTAGGTCAACCGCTCCCAACGACCCAGTGCTTTAACTTTTCAATAAATCCGTCGATGCGGAATCTTATTATCTTCTTGAAGAGTTTTTATTCCAATTTTAGCCAATTTCCTTCGTAAATTGATTTTTTTCCTACTAACTAGCTCTGAATATTATCAAATTTAAAAATAATTGTATTTGTGGTTCATTTTTACCAAGTCCAGTCGAGTATCAAGATAGTTACCCTCTCCCAATCTCAAGACGTTGCACGTTGAATGAAACTTAAGGGCACACACTATTTTGTGTTGTGTTGGCGAAAAATAAAAACATCAAAACAAATATATCGTTTTATGGGGTCTCCGGGTCATATTTCTATCAGAGTCATATTCCAAATTTATTGTTGAAATACAATATTCTGTCAGATAATTTAATTTAAGCGAAATAAAGTGCATTTTCTAAAAAAATAAATCGGTGATAATGGGGCCTGTTATGGTAAAGGGGCACAAGCGTGTGGCTGTAAAGGCGACATATTGTGGGTCCGATCCCGACTTGACGAAAAAAAAAATTAAAATATAAAATTTCTCGCAAATAAAGCTAAACACGGCGTCCCTGAAGGCTTACTCCGTCTACCGTGTTAATAATCACAAAAACTCTAAGAATTTTTGAGATAACATAAAAAATAAAATAAACGATAAAAGAATAATTATTACATAAATATTCATTCAAAACAATTTAAATATTACCAAAGCAAATTTATGATTTCAACGGACCTTCGCCACGTTTTGGGTATCACGTAAAAGCGATTACGAGATTTGCAAATTTTGTTTCTAATAATAAATACAATGAAACATTAGGAGTGAGCGACGAGATAAAATATAAAAATAAATATATATTTTATAACAGCTTCTTTATTTTTTATTTATAATAAATTGTAAAAATTATTTGATGGAATACTTCAAATTCGAAGGAAATTAGAGAATAAAACGGAGTGCCTTAACACTAGGTTCCCAAGTAGAGACAGTCTTGACAATGGCAGTCTCACAAGAATGGCAATTTAAATTAATTTTATATCCTTTTTATTATAATTCAATTGTAATCACCAGAGTAGGAGAATAATTAATTCCCCCCAAGTGACGTCGAACCTACAAACATATCTCTGATCAAGTCTGACGCCTTTACACTGTGCTGCGATGGTATAAATGTAATAATATTTGTAGTTACAAATGACTCAATAAAACAATTATTTTATTAGTTTGTCAAACAACCTGCTTTATTTTTAAGGACATTTTAATTTTTTATTTTTCTACGAAAGAATCATTAAATCCATGAAATTTATAAAAAAAAACTATTTAAAATAAAAATTTCGAACAACTCATTAATTATTAAAATATTATGACAAGACGATCAAAAGCATAATCAGTAAGAACATCATTGTAATACGAGAAAAATATTAGGATGGTTTTTGAACGTTCTTTGTATCAATCAAAATTCATAAAATGAGCCATTTTAAATACTTCATTTCCGTTGAAAGAATCCTTCTAACCAGTTATTTAACTTCCTTTACAAAATTATTTGAAGACGGAACCGGATTCCATTTCAATATTTAGTAAGTCTCGCTTATTTAGATTTTCTTATAAATGAGCGAGGAATGTTATTTTATAAAGTCGTATTTTTTTATTTATATCAATACAGCATTCTAATGTTTTTCTTAAATAATTCTTATAATAATTGCTTAACTTTAAGTAAGTTGACGGCTGGGGGCGTTTGGGTGGACGTAGCGCTCCAGAGAAGAACATAGCTGTAACCCCAACAACTGAGAGGTCAAATAAATAGTCGAGACAAAAACCTCGAAGTTCACCGCAAGAGTCGGTGTACGCTCAGTCTTCATTAGAGGTTAAAGATTAGACTTCATTGCACGTTTTCAACTGCAACTTTTCTCATTATTTATTTTCAGAAATTTACAGAAATAATAAATGTTTATGTATCTCTTTATAGCTTCACGCTGTCAACTACATGGTGCAGATATGTAGAAACCTGATGTTAAGAGACTTCATTCGCCCGATTTGAGGCATTGAGTGTTGCTTCAGAATTGGAAAGTGGGCCACGAAAGTTGCCCAAGTTGCCTCTGCCTATTATTTCAAGTGCGGAATACTGCGTGAAAGAATTAAAAAAAAACCTTTTTGCATATGCCTTTATTTTTTGTTACAGTTTGCCTACTGTTAGTTTTAGACGTGTTTGTTAATATGTTACAAGGCGTCAAATAACTTTACCACGACGCATGTTCAAGCGTTAATGAAGCAATGTTGCATTGATTGTATAACATATTACAATAAATCAACACTATGTTAATACTGCTAATACTAACTACATATATATACATAAAGAGATTAGTGGTTTATAATATATTCTGATATAAATAAAGATTTATTTTAAATTTTCTCTTAGAAGCCGTCGTAGTGTAACTACGATGCAGCCTATAAACTTAAAAGTAGGAATAATATTTTCTTTCCCCGCTCTCTTTATTAGGCTAAAAGTGACGCTGACTTCCGCTACTCAACCTGAAATATTTTTAAAATTAAGTGAAACGTGAGAAACGCAGTGACTTGACACTAGGTTTATTAAAGCTTTACGTAATTCTTGTATGTAGTAGACTAAATCAATCAATTCATAAAACCTTGTGTGTTGAATAAAAGTAATTATTTCAGTATTTTACGTTAATTTAAAAATTCATTATCACTTTCAATGAGGATAGAATTCACAACTGTCGCACGCATAATTCGATACAGGATTACTGCGGCACAAATATAAGAAAATTCCACTGTTCAAATTAAGATACACTAGTTTTTAATTTTTTGTTATAGTTTCCTTTTTTCCTGTATATTCCCTATATTTAACTACAAATAACATTATATTTAATATTTATAACTGACATTTATTCAACAGAACGTTAATCTGACAAGTTTGAAGAGAGCTCAGGCGTAAGACCTACGCTTTACGCGCTCTACGAGATGAGGAGTGGCAACGTTAACATTAGCAAGTTACAGTAGGAATTTTGGAAATTTGGAATTTTTAATGTCTTGAACAGATCCACAATGAAGATTATTTATACATGAATTATTACCTTTCTGCTTCATTTAAAACAGTTCAGAACTCAATATTTTGTAAATTGGTTTCAACAATATATTACAAATAAAAAATATTATAGTATAAGTACTAACTCTAGTTTCCTCTCCAGAACACTCCCCGTGATAAACGCGGTAGAGAACGCACAGGGTAACTAAAGTAATAAATAATCGTTTTAGACTTCACACTCGTAATATATGTATCAAAGTTCTAAATATGTAAGCAAAGAGAGATGTTAAGTAAAGTTTACCACATTACTGAAGTCTTTGCGCGGCTGAAGAAAATATATATTTTGAAATCCAATTCTATATATAAAGCTTAGTTCCACGACAATAATCCTAATATACGAGGATGTCAGGCTAATTTTAACTCATTGATATACGAAACTTATGACAATTGTACAAATTATAGCATTACTAAAAACTTCCTTATTTAATATTTAAAAATACTCTTATTTTAATTTAAAAAATATAGTATACTGAAGACGGAGGGAGGCCTCTGCCTACATATTTTTTTGGACCGAAATTTCTAAACCTGCATCTCATAATTATTAGGCAATTAGAACTATTAAATAAAGATTTTCTTATTCGATAAAAAACATTAAAAATTTAGAAATTCTAAACAAATTAAAAAATCAAACAAAAATTCATTACCTCAATTTTGCAGTGCTTTAAAACTCTCTCTCTCTCTCTCTCTTTATATAAAACACCTAAAAACCACCATAATGAAAGAGCCTATTGATTTAAACTGCACTAAAACGGTTCAATCATTCAAGCACTGCTGTAGACAGGTACAAAAAGAGAAATACTGTTCAAATTTATACCATCCCACTTTTAGTGTCAAGGTATATATCTATACTTTATCAGTCTAAACTTTAACCGATCATGGTACATCGCTGGCTCCTATAGTAAAAACAAGTAAACATCAAAATCCTTTTTGAACTTGATCCACAGTTACAGCACTCTACCAAACAAATGGGAGCGATGTAGCTTTTCCAATCAGCCTCTGAAAACCTATCTTCGTGTATATTTTGACTTTGACTACGTATGGTTTTAAATGTTAGCTTGTGAAAACTAAAAATGTATGGGATAGTAATTGTATAGAAAAGGAAATAAACGCATTTTTTTATAGTTTTTATAATTTTTAAATCTCTGAATAGATTAAAATAGCGTAATACAGCGAAGCTTATGAAAATGTTTTGTTACCTGATATTTTCACGTTTTTTCACGCATAAAAAAGTAGTGATATATTGAGTAGCGGAGCTCAACACCGCACTTTGTCTATCAAAGAGTCGAAATTGTAATAAATAATCTGTATTAATTTCTGTAAGTGCATGTCCACTCGGAGGAAAAACTTACAATCGTCACTTGCAACGCTATCCACTGCGCCCCCAGAGCACTAATATTTTTATTTCTAATTTATTTAGAATTGTTCTATTAGCTCTGTAAAGTTTTGTTCTTAAATATTTTAAAATATAAGCTTTTATGCGACACAATTCTAAATTCTTATGATATTTTTAAACTATGTTATTTTTAATATAACAAAGATATACAAAATAAGTAGTATACAATTTAAATACACTTTCAAAATTACATTTGAATAGTTTTAGCTTTTTTAATTGTTTTCTTTTATAAAATACATAGACTTTAAATAATATTTTACATTTAGAAAATTTTGTATTTCTAATCGTGTAATATTTAAAATAATAATTTCTAGTGGAACTATGCAATACGCAGGGCACAAGCGTACGACTGTAAACACAACAGGTTGTGGATTCGATCCCCGTTTGAGTAAATGAAATATTTACTATATATGTTTTACTCACTTTTATTATAAGGCAAAGTGCGGCTGTGAGTTCCGCCACTCAATACACAAAGTCTACAAAAGTCGGCGGAAAATAGACAAGTGAAAAAATGACAACGGAGAATCTTAACACTAGGTTTCCATTTTCCTTATGCCTACCGACATTTTGCTTATCTATATATTATGCGGGATACAGCAGAAGCTGACGAAGCTAAAGAACTAATCAAGAAGCTATCATGGTGAGTTGTTTTTTTTTTTTCAGAAAAATAATTTTTATTTCACTGATATGGTGGCGTTGAGCTCCACGACTTAACATATGTTCATAAAGGTGCAATTGAAAAATATGACAACGTAATATGTTAACAATCTCATTAGTTTTTAAATGTATACGCTAAGATTTACAAATTACTGAACCATTGATATTAATAACGTGGACGCATAAAATATTAAGCTTTCGCTATAAAAGCATTTTAAGGCCTATAGAAGAGTTTAGGCTGATATTAAAATCTTCTGAATAAGCTTGTTACATGTATGATTTTCAGTTTTCAATGTGCTTCCGGAAGCTACTTAACTTATAAAAGTTTATAATATTTATTTTTACAGACTGAAAGTATTCGCTTCCTTTTCGAAATAATATTAACTGCTTTGGTCGAACTGTAACTAACTAAGCATTTCTAATTATTATATAGTCATGAAACACAGCAATTATATTTAGATTACAGGAGAATACAATATAATGATATCTTCGAGCTTGACTGATGATGCTATTAGAACTTTTGACTACTTACAAGTAAATATAAGCGTGTTTTTAGTTTTTTGAAGTATTAATTAATTTTAAATAGGGTGACTCTACCCGTGACCACGGACTAATGCATAGTGTTTTGAACGCTTCCTTTCTTTACTTCAAACACTTTTATATATATATAACAATAAAGACTTCTAGTATTTGCTAGTGCTACTGTAAGAATGCCACGAGTAGTAATAATCACTCGTATTTATACCACTACCCCCACGGTGAAGCTGCGTGTTAGTAGGTATTTTATGAGAATATGCTAGGAAAAAATTAATTATTTTTTTACGTTTAAATTTTTATACCCGATACTCCGTTCCACTTCCGTTCCCCACTTTCCACCGAATTCGAGGCATTGCGTGTTGGTGGAACTCGACTTCGCGCTTTGCCTTGTTACCAGAGCGTAAAAATAAAAACATTAAATATTTCATTTCCTCGAGTGGTAATCGAACCCACAACCTGTCGTTTTACAGTCACCCGCTTGTTCCATTGCGCCACGACAGGCCTCAATATTATAAATAACTTAATATAAAAATATACATTATGTCACGTATTGCATGTAATGTAATTGAACACTGATCATATCAAAGAGTGTAAATAGCCACTATTAACAATATTACCATTCAGTTATTAACTGTTCGTTGAATTGATACTATGATTTAATAATTATGTTATGTAATATATATTATTGCAGTTGACAGTAAATAGTACATCTACATATCTACATATGTATGAAACTATAGTTTAGAGTGTATGTCTTATTTATTATTTTTTTTACTGTCACACTGTAATTCACACAAACGAGGCACAGCATAAGAAAGCTAGGAACCTACTATTAAGAAGGATTTGCGTCTTTAGTGGAGGAATTCAACGCAGTATTTAAATTTAATATTTAAAATGAAAAGTCTATCAAGGAAGGCTAAGTATGATACTTATGGGTTATGTATCATGTTAATTATTTTAATTGAATTCCCTTATTAATATGATAAATAAACACAGCTGAGACGACATCTAAGAACTAGCAACAGTATTTTCTCAATATGTTAATAACAACTGCAATAAAATTCCTTACATAGTTTCAAGTCGCATAAGCGTAGCATTTATCGATGGGAAACGTTTTTGTTTTATATTATGTAAAGTGTCGTATAGTTAGACAATGTTGTTCACAAAGCAATATGTACAAATGTACATAGTTGTAGCCTTATTCTTGTTAAGTTCTTTTTAACAGTTATATAAATTGCAATACATGTAATCAAGAGAAAATTCAATTTGGAAAAGACCATATACTCAAAAAGAACAGAAAAGCTAGCTATCGATAAATAAAAAAAAAACACTAAATTTTAATGGTTTTTACCATCAAAATGTATCCTGCATATAGCAAAGTAAACCCCAGGTTTTCTATTGATAAGACACTCCTCATTAGAGATAATGAGGTGTTTCTGCTAAATTCCTTAGGCATTGCGTGTCGAGCGTCGAACCTCAACACCACACTTAGCCTGCTTACCAGAGTGACAAAATCAAAACATTGAATATTTAATTTTCACGAATGGAAATCGAACCCACAACCGTCGCTTAAAATTACAATTTCCGGCTCCTGCGTCACGTTGGCCTCGAATAAAAGCTTAATTGTTTAGTAATATATCGCTGATTTCTTCCGCGTCGTCGTAGCCGTCTCGCGAATGCCAGTATTTTTTTATAACATTATAGATTTTCTTTGTTAAATATTTACTTGGGTGTTGTTTAAGAGTAGCTCAATGCTTTTTATCGACGCAAAAAATGTTAATAATTTAATTTAGTTTGATTTTTCTATGTGTATCTGCTGTGGCACTCTATATAACTAACTCCTGAATTAATGAGCCGATTTTAGTGCGTTTTTTCAAAGCCTAGTTCATTATGTTGGTTCTTAGCTATATTTTATGAAAATGGGAGTATTAATTCAAAAATTACAAGGACTTTTACAAGATAATGTATTTGATTATGATTTTTGAAACGGGGTTTCTTGTTAATTTTTAATGTTTGTTTACTTATTCTTGCAAAGTAGGGTAAAGTAGGGTAGGCAGATGGAACCTAGTAATAAAATAATAAATATCTTGCTCTACACTCAATTCATAAGGCCTTACGTCCTATGAAAGTGTGAAAATGAAAATATTTCATTTCCCTTAAAGGGAATTAAACCTACGGTCTCTGCTAGTCACAGACCCATTGTACATATGCTTGTGCTATTTTATTTTGACACAATTAAATGCATTTTCTTGCATTTTATAACGCATATTGAATAAATTATTTAAAATAAAACATTATATTATTTATGGTGAGCTATAAATAAACAAAATGTAAGATTTTACCTTATTTTGTAATTAAAGCTTTGAAGCTCAGCTATTAATTAATTTATTACGTGTTAAACGCTTGCGGCCGTTCGGTATAATGGTGTAGAATTTAGGCTGAATTAAGTTTCACGTTGTGTTTTTCGAAACTACACAAAATAACGATTTGCCTCAAATTTTTAATCATTTAACATGTTTTTACTCAATGGTATTGGAATTTCTAATTTGCGTCTTTCAAAATTAACAGGAAAATCTTATAAAGAAAATCTCTTATTGCAATTTTTCCTTTAATTTCTGTTTAACAAAAACACTTCCACTAGTATTTGTGTGAGTATTTTTGTTATTTCACTTTCAAATTTATTAATAAAATGTACAATTACATACGTTTTAACTTTTTTCAACTTCATGCTGTACCACGCACATAGCAGAGTAAGCAAAGGGAACTTGGGACTCTGATGTTAAGACAGTCCGTTCTGTTTCCCACTTCCCGCCGAATTTGAGACATTGCGTGTCGAGTGGCAGAAATTTACGCCACTCTTTGCCTTGTTTCCAGACTTCATATTAATAATTAAATATTTCATGTTGTCGAGAGGGTAACAAACACACGACCTATCGGGCTCACAGTCACACATTTATGCCCCAGCGCCACGATAGGCCTCGAATTTATTTACGAATAAAAAGTTTTCTTTTATATTGCAATTTAATCGCATCTCATGCAGTTATTCTGAAGGTATTCGATAGCAAATTTTAATAAAAAATATACCTTTGAATATATTTTCACTTCACATCAACATTAAGGGCAATACGGGTCACTTGTCGACATAAGAACACTTCTCTCTGTTAAAACGAACTTAACAAGAATAAGGCTACAACTATGCACATATTGCTTTGTGAAAATATTCAAGTTTGTTGAACTATACGACACTTTCAATATTTCTTTTGTAGCTTATAATATTTTTTGTATAATAGGTACAAAAGTTAACAATAGTAATTGATCATAAATTCTAGATTGTCGATCAATCCCCATTCTAGGAAATAAAACATTGAATATTGTGGGGAACGGAAATGTATTAATGGGAACGGTGTCTTAATGTTAGGTTCCTAGATTCCCTCTTGCTCTGTCCATTCATGAGGCCAAGTCCACATGAAAAAATGAGTCGGCGGTTTCCAATTTTGGTACAAAAAAAATCTGTCTATGAAATTTTTTAACTGTTTTTTTATTGGAAATTAAAAAGAAGAATATATTATTCAAAAATAACAAACTGATTGACATTTAAATTTCAAATAACTTATATTATCATTTTGAATGGTTTTATTGACAATGCTATGTGTATTTTGGTAACTTTAATATAATGTAATTAATTCGAACCAGACACATATTGTTACATTACGTTATCCTAGCTAGATACGAACGAAGATAATTAACTATTTAATTACTTAGCTCTGCATTAGCATCCATGGTGATGCACTTTGCGGTTGTTCTTGATTAAATACGTAGCTTTTGCAATTCGGGTTATACGACTACGTTTGAGATCAATATTTGAGTTAAATGATTAACTTTCTATTGAAAAAATTAACAACTCTATATAATTCTTTACCGATCCTATATATTTACCGAATCAGTTATATGGAATTCTGTGAGTATTCAATAATAATATCACAAAATGTCATTTTTATTGCGAATACTTCTTTCGGTACTGATAATATACGTGTTGCTCCAATCGCGCTGTAGACATCTTTCCTTTAGCTTAGTGCTACATCCTGCAAAAGGCAGCGGAACCTAATGTTAAGACACTTCATTCAAATAAAGATACTCCTTATTATATAGATCCTTTCCCAAGTTTCCTTTGAATTTGAGTTTGCAGAAGTCTTCGGACGCGTGCAGTCATCTGTATGGAACACAAGAACACTACACAAATATAAATAATATGATTTTTTTGCTTCAAATCTCCGCAGTCTGCCATTGTAAGTCTCATAAACTACAGTTTAGCTGTTCCGGAGATTAACATGAACAAACACTTATCTTGAAATTACAGACAAATATTTTAGTATTATTTGTTTAAACTGAAAACAATTGAATGAAAAAATGAATTTAACATGTCTGTATTGCTTTACCGTTTCTTCTTTTTATAGAAGTTGTAACAAAGAAACACAGACCATTGTTTTCTTTCAGTTAATTAGGACAAAGGATTTCTATTCTCCCAACAATCTTTGCATTGTGTCAGTATAAAGGGAAGGGAATATCGGCACTGATCGCGAGAATATGGAAGCTGTAGAAGCATTATCTATTGCTAAATAAAGTATTATTACTCATTTTTATAAGTTTACAATACATACGAGTATATACCTATAAATTATAGTAAGCGATCACCCCTTCTAATAAAAAGAAAATAAAAGGAATAATGTTTTTGTGTAGTTTTGGACATGAAAATTCAAAATACTAGATAATATTTGATGTTGGATACAAACTATTCAATTAAATTTCAATATGAACTTACTTTTTAGTTCACAAAAATCTAACTTTGGTCTGTCTACTCAGCCATGTGCGGGATACACGAGATGAAAAATGAAGGCGACAAACTACCAACTTGTAATTAAAAAAAATAGGCATATGTACAAAATTAAGCTTCATCATAGAAAATAAAACTCAAGTTAACGTTATCTATTTCAAAGCATCCTATTATTATAAATAGATAAGTATACTTGTATTGTTCGTGTACACTCCTTCTTCGAGGCATCCGCTATTAATAGGTATTAAATTTAGACCACTTAGAAGTGCAAATAATCTATATTTACCTAAAACACGAACCAATTGTAGAAAGAAATCTGTTGTTTATGAAGGTGTACAAATTTATAATAAACTACCTCAAGATTTAAAAACAACTAAAAATTTTAAAACATTTAAAACAAAACTAAAGGAATATTTTATAGGGAAAACGGAATACGGCCCTGTGTCGTCACTTTCTTAAATGTGGGTAAACAAAAATTTATTAAAGATGTTATCGTCACGTTACTTAATTCTTTTATGACTATCAACTAACATATGTATATACCGTTTTAGTATATGAGTGTATTTGTTTAGTTTTTCTGTGTATAACGTAGTATATTAATTTTTTATATATTTTGTCGTCATGTGTGCTATATTAATACTTATTATTATAATGTTCTTTGGTCATTTGTATTACAATGTTCTGCTTGATAATAACGCTCACAAAAAATAATATGTACCTACTAAAATAACTGTTAATTCTCATTAAGTGAAATGTAAATTTCTTTTGAGAAATAAATAAACTCTTTAACCACATATGTCGACGTTTCATTATATTGAATTTACAGGCGTGTTACACGAAAAGTTCGAAGAATCCATCCTATGAAATGGCTTAATTAATTTATTGGATGAACTCCACCAAGTTTTATTTATTTTGATTGATTGATTCATAGAAATCTTTTCACGGGGAGAACTAATTATATTATCTAATTTTACTTCAAAGCCAATAAAATATCATATGTGAACCAACGTGATAATAACGTAATGTAAGCAGAATAGTGTCTAAACGAGATTACTACGAGTTCGATTCTCACTTTAGTTTATATATCGCGTACTGAGGTTAACGCAACAATTTCAGAATAAAAGAAATGCAAAGGGAATAGGACAGGAAATAATTTTAAATTTAAGTTTAGTATAAGGCAAAGGGAATTTAATGTTAAGCCATTTCTTTTCATCCCCCTCTTTCTCCCAATTTTGGGGTTTTGCGTGTTGAGAGGCGAAACTCAACGCCGCGCTTTGCCTTGTTACCACATAGGCCTCTAACAAAATGGTACTGACTTTATAATTATATATTGAAGAAATTGTTTCCTGCCTCCAAACACAATTTCACCGTATCAAGGCCTCAAAGGAAGGAAGAACCATGTAATAATTTAGGGTTAAGATAACGTTACTTTTGCCATATTATTTGTGAATTAATATAACAATAACTGTGAGTATTCGAGCGACATATACTTTTTTATTAATTTCATTTTAATGCCGTCGTGGCGCAGGACCACAAGCGTGTGACTGTAAACGTAACGGTTTTGGATTCGAATCTCACTCGAGGAAAAGAAATATTTCTCTCTCTCGTAACGAGGAGGACGCGGTGTTGAGATCTGCAATTTATTAATTTAAAATTTGATGAAAATTCGAGAACGAAAACGATTTTTATGGAAAAATAATGTCTTAACTCTCGGTCGTCCTTAAAGTTAACACACTAGTAAGAGCTCTCCAACATGTTCTTTATTAAAAACTAAAGATACAATGTGAGTGTAGACCTCTAGCACACATAAAAGGTGATGAGAATCCTAGCCCGAGCGTCGTCACTACAACATTAGGCGCGACTATCCCGCTAATTGGACGGCGGAAATGAAACCGTGAAAGGTAAAGGAAAATATTTTGAAATTAGGAACAGACACTTCAGACACAGCGAAATTTTCAAAGGTAATAAGTAAGGTAAGTAGGCCAAGATTATATTTTATTAGTTTGTAACCCGTTCGATTTTCGACAAAATACCCTGTATTTATGGAGTTGATAGTTTATTTGAAACCTCGTTATTGCCAGAGTTAGGAGACTCAAATTGTTATACTAGGTTTTATTTGTGGTTTCGTCAGCATCGTCAAAGTCATACATACCACGGTCGATGCGATGATCACTCTGCTCTCGTATGTTAAAACTGTGATATCTTTCAAAATATCTATTATTCAAAGTATATAAAATGCACAACGTTTCAAACTTAGGATACAAAATAGTACTGTATTGAAAAATAACACCTTTTTTGTAAAACATAAAATTTAGTCTACCTGTGACCACGGACTATTGCAAAGTGTTCGAAAATGTTTTTTTTATGTGTTCCTACTCCTATAGGTTTTTTTTTATGTAATACAGCCAGTAGTCTTTCTCGATAAAGGGGCTATCTAATGCAACAAGATTTTTTTTGGTAAAGGCACTCCACATACCACCCAATATTTTAGATATGTGGACTACTATTAACGCATTTATTTGTCTTTTGACAAGAACGAAGAAATGAAAATAATTCCATCGTCCAACGGAGTGGGTCCTCGCGTTTAGAGTTAGTTGCATTTATCGGTGTTTTTTAAGCTTACTAAAATTTATTATATTCAGGTAATTAGCACGTTTTCATTCACGAGTGTAATTCCGCTGATTTTGAGGCTTGTATATATGTACTCAAGCTCCATAAAAAGTTGTCATTACTAAAATATTTAATAAAAGAAGTCAGATTTACCCACAAAATGCTCTAAATGTAACAACAAATAAAGGTGCAACAAGGGCTTAATAATTTTACCGTAGCAAGATTAGAACGTATGGCATAGTTAGTCAGAGCGCTTGGACTTCCTTAGTCAATTAGTTCGTATTGTCAGTAGCTCCCATAGAAAACTAAAGAAACAGGTAATTTGGACCAAACTTTTTGTGTACGTTGTGCGGCTGTAAGCACGAGAGGATGTGGGTGGGTTCAATCCCTATTCGAAGATACGAAATATTTAATGTTTCCAAATGAAATAGTACAGTACCTGGTATATTTTTCATCGTTTATAAATATCAAAGTTTTCATTTTTAATTATCAGGATAATTATTTCGATAACGTGAGAAAATATTTATTACAATACAAACTTTTGTTAGGGAGTCCCCCCTCTTCAACATGTATCATAAACAAGGTTACTTGGTATGCCATTTTGTCCTACGCTCATTGATGAAAAGTATACCAAGGATTCTATACTTAAATGATTAATTTATTAATTTCTTCGTTCTAGTAAGAAGGCATAGCGCGGCGTTGAATTCTGCCACTAAATACGCAATGCTTCAAATTCGGCGTAAAATGTGAAACGGAACAGAGAGTCTTAATACTAGGTGCTTCTTCTCACGTGCGGGAAAGTTAATTTAAAAATCCACCGTGAAAATAGTTTTGGAGATAAATGGTAACAAGGATTGTCAAAAACAAATGCAATCTACAACGCCCCTTAGTAAGATGTTGACGTAACTCCTTTTCGTATTAAAGAACACGCACCACTTCAATGCAAACCTAAAAGTGAAAAATGCATTAAAATCAGACCAGGAATTTTGGAGGTAAATGGTTATATTATTTTGCACAAAGTTATACACATAAAAAATCAAACAAACATCGTTTCATTCTACATATATTAAATAAAATAAATGATAATTCTATATATACCATAATATAACTATAAGTCGACCTTAATACAAAATGTTTTGAGCTTATGATATTTGCCAATTGGTCGTAATAAATTCTTATGTGACCATGTGACGCTCCAACACTGGCATATGACATATTTCACATACTCATATTTGTACCCCGATATTTATTAACAGAATTCCAATAATTTATATTTGAACGTTTAATTTAGTAACATTTTTAAAAATCACGAGCTACAAATAGTAACAATTCCTATTTTTTCAGCTTCACGCTGAATCTCGCAAGTGAAAAATTGAGTAACGGATTTCCTCAACGCCACGCTGTGTCTTGTAACTAAAGAAAGGACAATATTTCATTTCCTCGAGTGGAGATCGAACCTACAACCTGTTGCATTTACAGTCGCATATTTGTGCTTCAGAGCCATGACAGACATGCCCAATATACAAAATAAGAATAATAATTTCAAATGTGACTGACTTTCTTCTCTTAAAGCATATTTAATTTAAATAATCCCATCTTAAAAATAACTGTATCCTGTCATGTGCGGGATACAACGTAAAGCTGAGTGAGTGAATGAGTAAGTAAAAATAACTTTCATCAACTTTATGTAAGACATTAAATAATAGTAAAATAGATAGCCGTTTTGTGTACGCATAAACAACTTACGAAAATGGCGCCCACTCAAGATTCTCGTCATGCCTCATTTCCTCAAGAAACCAAATATACTAATACCTACTTAATAGTGGTACTCTCGAGTATTTTCATGCAAATCAACACTAAATATATTCCATAGCTGTTATTGGAACAATTTAATATAAGCTCTAAAATTTATTGAAATTGAAAGCTTATTTTGGTACTTTTTTGAATTTTATAACTACTTAATTATTTTAGCTCAGTGGACTGTCTGATGTCTGATTTCCTTTGGAGGTAATGATTACATTGTATTATTAAGTTTGCTGTAGATAAGTAAGACATTTGGTTAAACCGCGGAACTTCCCATTTCCGTTCCCTACTTTCCGCCTAATATTCGAGGCATTACGAGTTACATGGAATGGAACTCAAAATGAGGCTTATTATATTACTAAAAAAAAAAATTTTTCAGTGTTCTCGCTTTGGAAAAATAATTATTTTATTTTTTTCAAACCCTCAATCAACCATTTCGTTTTCACTAAAATATTGTGTAGCTTTAAAAATGATAAATTAAATATAGTTTGTTAATCTCATTTAAAGGAGCGTTTAAAATACGAACCATTATTCAATTTACGAGTGCGCTTTGAGGAAAAAAACATTCTAGGTGAAAATAAATACCATTTCCACAACACATATATATTTTATTTCTATATATATATATATATATATATATATATATATATATATATATATATATATATATATATATATATATATATATATATATATATATATATATATATATATATATATATATATATATATATATATATATATATATATATATATATATATATATATATATATATATATATATATATATATTTTATTTAAATAAAATATATGAGGCCGTTGGTTGCGGATTCACTTTCCACTTGGAAGAATGAACTATTTTAGTTTCCTCACTTTGGTAACAACATAAAACACGGCATTTATTTCCGCCCTTCGTCGCGTAATTTGTAAAAAATCGTGCTTACGTAATTGGAGTATATTGTTTTCGTTGTGCCTACACATATGTAAAATTATCACCACACAATGTCTCGAAAACCGACAGCCAGTGTCTTTAAATTAGGTTAACTTAAAACTTCCGCTTTCACTTCCTTTCACTTCTGTAGGATTTGTCGTAAATTTTCTAATTCATTTTATATTTACTCAGTTTGTAATTTACGTATTAGCATCAAAAATAAAAAGTCTTAAAAAGTTTTTCGCTTAAAAAATGTTTTATGTATGTTCTTTTGTTTATTTTTTATTTTAGCGTCACAATAAAAAAAAACTAAAGCTAAAACATTATTATACCCGCGTTTCAGCTAACTTTAGAGATATTGCGTGTCAAGAAGTGTCTCAAAGTTATATCTATTTCCAGAGCGCGGGGATTAGTAGCCTCGAATGGAAATCGAACTCTCTCTAAGCCACGACATAATATAAAAAGACACCAACGGCACGGATTTACCGGACACATTTAAAAAACAGTCCCAACAGTCCCCAAAAATATTTTTCTATTTGTATGACAAGCGTGGCGTTATTAAATTACGTGATGCAACGTGAGAAATATGCGTGAACTGTGAAATTTGTCGGATTACGTTTCTCTTATAAAGGTTGATTCTATGTTGTTTACAAAAACTACTTCTATTTAATTATAATTCCTTATAATTAAAATGTAAGCATTTCATAAATGGTTTACTCAGGACTAACTGTTGCCTGTAATATTGTCTGTTACATATTTAAGTTTGTTGGTTTGGATTGATCACGAAGGAAACTGTTTTTTGTTGAAGTAAATTTATAACTATCTACTATGTAGTTTACTATACAATATAAAATAAAATGTTATTTCCAAAATTTTATCAAATTGTACCATAACTTACCTTACTATTTATAACAACAACACGAGGCTGACGTCGTGCAGTAGCAGTTATTGATACTATTAAGTTTATATAAAAACCAATTGTTTTACTATATTCTCTAATTGCATACATTACGGCGTTGAGTTCCGCCTAAGGATTATTTAATTATTTATTTTTATATTTTTTTGGGATTTCATAAATACAAAGCTTTTTTTGTAATTTTTGAGCACATCCAATTAATACAGTTCTTTTCTTTTTAATGATGTGCTACATCTTTTTAAAAAGCAGCTATCTGTGAAACGGAAACAAGCACCAAAACCTTCTACCTAATTTTCCTTTGAAAATAGATGAGGAAAAAAAAAGAATCTCTAGTACACTTTTTCATAGTAAAGCTATTGGGTGTTCCGAACACAATATAAAAAAATGCAATAATGACAGTCTTCTTTGTTTCAGTATTTAATATACTTATATAGCTGAGAATAAATAATATGTATCATAACAAAATTAAAAAAATCCAAGATTTTTTTGTATTCCGTTTTGAACATCCAATATGACATGTTTTATAGTTATACATTCATTATGAAACACAAGCACAATTTAAACCAGTAATAATTAAGGTTAGCGCGTTCAGCAAAATCATGTAATTATTTTTTTTCGGTTTCACGCTGTATCCCGCACATGACAGGGTAGGCAGAAGGAAACTGGGAACCAAGTGCTAAGACACTCTGTTCTCATTAAGACACTTCCATTTCCCACTTTTCGGCGAATTTGAGGCATTGCGTAGTGAATGGCTTTTATATATAACCTTAGCAGTTAAACTTACTATCCACTGGACAATCGACATTTACATCTCAACTTTACCAATTAATTAAAACAACAGTTAAATACAATCGAAATCTATTAAACTTACTTCTGGGCACCCAACGATTACATATTTCATAATATAACCTGTTTACGGAGTATATACTAATTACTCACGAACAGAGAGAGCGAAACGCCAAGCCGCACCTCAGCCTACATTATCCTAATGCATATTAAAGTGTTTACCCAAAACCAAGTGTTCTAACCCTTATAGGGTATAGTGTTCTATACCTTATAACTTGTGTAGTAATGAGAAATGGCTTCGTGGAACACCTGCGTGTATCACGATGAAACAAACGAAAATTTATTATATTATAAAGGATAAATAATTCAACTAAGTAGTTAGAATATATGTAAGCAAAAATTGACTGTGCATTAAAGTATGAACAATTATCACTCCTTTGATGCTACGGGTCAAAGGAGTGCCTTTGCTCTTTTCACACTGCGGTGCTTCTTCAACGCCATGACACGTTTGATCGTATGTGATATTTAGATTTATTTTGCTTCACAGTAGAGGTAACCTGAAAACCTAGTGTTGAGACACTACGTTCCCATTAAGATATTTAAAAGGGGGCGCCTTTTCAGCATTACGGATTGAGTGGAATTCAACGCCGCGCTTTTTGGACCATATTACATTATAAACCACATAAGATTTATTTTTATTTCTTCCACGTACACTGACAAGTTAAAGATTTATTATAAGTTGGTATATATAGATATTTGTTTATAACAAATTGTATTTACTCGCTAAAATTATTTTATACATAATCTTATACCATTTAATTTACATAAAATAAATTGCAATAATTCCTTGTTATAAGTTCGCTTACTTTTCGTATTATAAAACAGTGTTTGCTACTGCAATATAGCAACACACTGTTTCCTTTGTTTTTGTATTATATTTATACACTTTTATAATTTATTTTCATCTTTATTCTGTAGAGGCGCTGTAATTTTATCTTCAAACAAATTTATTTATAATTTTACTATTCGTGACTCCGGGAATTGTCTCTACTTTTAGTATCCACAAAATGTTCAGTGTCGACTGCCGCACGATTCCCGCACGCGCGGCGTTGAGCTCTGCCACTTATCACGTAATGGTTTGAGAATTCTGTGGACTGTGAAGAACACACGGTCTTCAAGGGAAACGCAGTGTGTTTACATAAGGTTTCTAAGTACCCTCTGTCCTCCGAGCTATGCGTGGGATTCAGTGTAACGCTTGAAAAGATAATAAGAAAAAACAAAGTTCATATATAATATTAATTATATGATATATTAATAACGTTTTGAAAATATGAAAAAAATAAATAAGACTAAAGCTAAAGTACTGCCGCAGTGATTTAAGTTAAGTCGATATACGATCATATTCAGTGCTCTTACTACTTAGCCATGAGACTACTTGACATTATTTCGCTTCATTCGGAGTAAAAAATATATTTTTATATTCAAATCTCATTATAACTATCATTATGCCACAATACTATTTGGTTATTAAACTACTCCTTTAGACTTGTACAAAGAGAGTTAGAGTTTTATATACGAATATAATTAATTTTGCTTACGTCATTACAAAAGTAAGTTTAACTCTCTTAACTTTTATACAGAAAAATGTTAAAATGTACACTTCTTAGTTATAATAACTCATTGATACGATAAAAATATCTTTTCCAAGTGTGCTCTGAGGTTGACTTGCCACATAAAAATTATAAGTCTTCTCTCTTATTTTAATCTGGCAATGAATATGTGAACTTGACTCTCCAGTGAATCATGTTGTAGTTCAAATGTTACAGGTAACAAATCACGACGGAGCTAATTACGTAACATTGAAAAATCGTAATGTAATAACTGATAAGGTAATAATAAATATGTACGTGTATGGCTATATTTATTGTAAACTGTAGTGAAGCGTGAAATGATCACGCTCTTCGCTGTCGTACTTTCACTATGGTAAAGATAACATTTATATACTTACTTAAGACATAGTTATTTCTCCCTTTCACTTACCAGGGCGAATCAAAGTTAATTCAGGACAATGTCCCAATCAGCTTTTACATTTTTTATTAAGCTTTATCCAATATATAGTGTATACTACAGTCAATATACACAATTATTTTATTTAATCACGTATATTATTAATATAGGCATAGCCACATTCACTTGTTAAAAATGTCAACCTAACGATCCTTTAAAGATGAGCGTGAAAAATATCGAATTCCAATTTGTTCCCTCATTGACGTTGAGCGGGTTCCAAGCAGTTAATAGAATCACAGTAATCAGCGCATTTTAGAGCATTATTAATATTGATGTTCTATTCAATAGATATTATTGTATGTCTAGTGAAGCTTTCATTCTGCCTTCCGTAGATAGCAAATATAGAAGTGTAACAATGTTGAAGCACTACGGCCTTCGTCCTGCTTAATTTTTGAGACATTCCGTCCAAGTTCACACACACACGCACACATTTATAATCAGACACTAAGCTGCTGCGCCAGGTGGCCTTTTGGAACTGTATATTACAATGTATTGTATATTTATAGTGCATTATAAATGACAAACGACTGGCTACTTTTGCCACAAAAAAAAACCATAATTAAAGTAGTCATAATTTTGGCTCCAAACATTGCACATATATTTATATATTTTGATTAAGCCACATATTTCAATCACTTTTTTATTGTTACCCGTAGCTTGACCACTTCCACAGGTTGGCTAAAAGAAGTCTCTAGTAATACATAAAAACACTATTGAGATGTACATAAATGGTTCTAATACTGTAATGAAATACATTAACAAAAATTGTCATTCCTTCTAATGTTTATTCCTGATTTAATAATATATAATATTTGAATATAGAATATTTGAATGTAAAAAATGATAGCATACGTATTTTCGATACTCAGCATCAAAACTATCAATTCAATTTGGCACACGAAAAAGATAAATTTTCAATTTAAAAACAAGCAAATTCACTTAACATGGCTCATTTTGTGCAATATCAACGTATATGCACTTTTCGTAAATCATAGGACGCAATCAAAATTTGTTAAAGACAGTCTTCTCTCATATATTTTTTAAGCTAACGCTATATCCCCCATGTTGCATATTGAATTCTAGGCTTGGAGAGAGAGTATCTTGAATTTTGCACATGAATAAAAAAAATAAATGAGAACCTACACTTATCTACCGAAAATAGATAGCATAGTAAAACTGTAGTGGCTGATACAACATATTATATTTATTTTTAATTTACAGAAAAATGTAGCAAATTTTTTAATTGTTTAATTAGGATTTGTATTGTCGTATTCCTACCACTAATTACTACGGCCAGTGTTGGAAATGACTATTGCTTAATTACAACAAAATTAAGGAATTTGGGCTCAAATTTTATACATAAAATGTGTAGATACTATATCTAATAGTTTTACTTTTATAAAATTATTTTTAAATAATTTGTACACGCATTTAACAAAGATGGTGGGCAGCATTCTACGTATATTATTAAAAATGTAATTTTACATATACATATTCCTAATAAATCATCTTCATGCAATTATATTTTGATTTACATTCCACTGAATAAAAATAATTATTTCTTTATGATTTTGTATATGCATGAAAATTATTATTCTTTATTTTATGAATAATATATTTAAAAATTACCAACAAAGCATTCCAAAATTAACATTCGTAAATATCAAAAGCACTTATGGTTTATTTAACCAGCCTAAACTAAAATACCTACATATATCCCTACTATACTCATTGTCACGATATTTCTTGTTCTTTAAACATAAAATATAATTTAAATATGTTAATTATAAGTTAATACTCCATCAAGATATTTTTAAACCATCGTCCTTGAGCAAACCGTTCCGCCACCTTTCTTTGTCTTTCCTCCGACTTTGACAGTAACCTATTCTATTCAGCCAATATTATGTTTTACATTTTTCTTTAAACATACTGTGAAAATCACTGTACTTAACACTGTACTTAACAATATGCACCGCCAACATATTAAAAGTTGCATTTTGCAAATAAAATTATTATTCTCTTTTAAAAGCTGTAGATATCTACTTCATCATATTTAAGAAAATGGCAGAATTACTATTTGTTTTTCTTTATAGGTTAATAAAATTGTTTTTTTTTTTTTCAATAAATAACGTTTTCACTCTTTATGTCTCTGCATAGAATGACAGACAGAGGGAACGAAGTGCTCAGACACTCCGTCATCCAACTCCCAGTCCCAGAGACAGGTCTAATAATTTTGTGTATCATTTTAAAATAAAGTCTATTTATAAATAACATTTAATATTAAATAAAACGTATTTTTAAATGGGCATTCGTTTAAGTTATTAAAGAACATCCGCTTAATCTCCTTCGAATGAAATATTTTTGAACCTCAAATATTACTCCCTTAAGGACTATAGAGATTCAATTAACTCTATGGTATTCTTCATTTTGTAAGAAAAATGAAAATTAATCTCAGTGCGTGTAATATTTGATATTTTTCTATAAAATATTGGTTTTTTTTCGGTAAATATTAAATACACTTTTAATATTACTGGTACTAATTTGCGACATTGAGTGTTGAGTTAGGATCAAATTCACGACCTGTCGCGTTTACAATCACACACTTGTGCCATTGCGGTACGACATGCGTCAGACCAGACCGGACTGACTCGATCCAATTTTGAAGACATAATTTTGAAGACTTGCTAAACTCCGCTGGCTTATCACATCACGTATTCCTGGTAAAATTTAAGCTAAGCTAACACGGTTAATGTTCGACGTCGAAATATTCCGGTATCTTACATACCGGAATATTCATATAAAGCGTACATATTGAAATTCTTACAGTGATTGAAGTATTTTATTATCATGAAATCAAATGAGCACTGGGGTTTGCATAAAAGAATTATACGCAGCGAATTTTTCGTTTATAACGTGACAATTTAGCTTGCAACATTCAAATCATTATACCAACGTACAACAGTTACTTTTCCGCCATAATAAATTGTATATGTTTTTTTTTTACTCAAATTCGAAACAAGTCGCGAAACCTAACGCCGCTAAAATTTTATCAGGGTAAATTAAAAATAATTCGCTTGAATTGTGCTATAGTCGTCGAATGTCGTTTAAGTAACACAAATTACTTATTTCTCCACTATTATCTATTTCTTAGGTTACTTTCTCATATTTCTTAGGTAAATTCTAACTTATTGGATCTTATATTATGGGCAAAGTTTACTGCAAATGCAACTATGATCATGTAGAAAAGCCAGTCACTTTAAATAACAATAATATAAATGTTTATTGCAAATGTTATAATCCTATAAGACATAACAAATATTGTCTTTACTGACTGTACTGCGCACTTAACAGAGTAGACCGAGGAAACCTGGGGTTAAGACTCTCTAATCCGACTAAAACACTTCCGTTCCGTACTTTCCGCCGGATTGTGATAGCATTGCGTTAAGTGATATAACGCAACGCCGCTATTATATTGCCAAAAATATTAAAAAAATATTTTTACTTTTTTTTAAGGGATATTCCACACTTAGGAAAGAAAATACTAAGTTTAAAAGCCTATAACAATTGGCCGGTTTCAATAGGCACGCGTACATAAAAATACGTTAAAATTTTTATAAGCCTCTAAATTTAATAATATTTAAAGAAAAATCTAATAATGATGTACTGTAAGGTTCCCTTATTTAGTGTTAAAATAAAATGATTTAAATTATCAAATTTACTTAATATTCTAACATTTTTGTGACGCCATGAGTTGGCAACACCGCGGGTGGAATCGGACGGTCGGCAGATTGACTCGGGGCAGTCAGTGTTAAGAAGTGATAACGAATAGTCGTGTAACCAAGTGTAGTTTCTAGTTGAGTACCGAAATACAGAAAGTGAGAATTACACCGAAGAAGTTTTATTGAAGTCACCCTACTAAGTTTATACTTCAGAAGTGTGACGTTATCCACGCTCGCAAAAACGTAAGTACCATTGATATTGTAATAATTTACTACGAATTTATATATATTTTCGCCATAGTCACCCTAATTGGTTAAGAGATAATGTGGATGTAATAAAAACTATAAATTAGAAATTTAATTAATTTTAATTTAATTTAAAAGGAAGAAATCTTTTTAGAGGGTAGGCATTTAATATGGGTATACTGTATAAACCGTAATACAAAACACATAAATAATCAGACAGCTAATATATCACAAGGAATATTGTGAAAACTTTGATTACTGATTTGAATAGTAGGTCAAGGTCAAATTCAGATTACGTTTAAATGTGTTTGTATAGGTATGGGGTTATTGAAAGCATATTTTACGTTAAGTTTGCGAAATAAATGATATTTAGTTTTACAAAGCTTTAGTATATTCGCCACAAGTTAAAACTACACGCACTAGTTAAAACTGATTAAGATACTGATACTGTTTAATTCTGTTTCTGAGATAATGGAGCGGGACAAGAGTCAAAGGGGCCGCAGTCTGCTGACCCCAGAACAGAATTCACCTGGAAGTGGCGGCAGTGGACGCGGACGGAGTCACAGTCACGATGGAAGCCGAAGTCGCGGTCCCAGTACCAGGATACGCCAGCAGGAACAACACCTGGAGCGCGAGAGGGAGCGTCTACGTCAGCTGGAACGAACACTCCAAGAAGAACGCGATCTGGAGGCCCGTTCCAGATGCAGCGAACAAGATCAGCGCCGCGTCGAACGTTGTCAGCGCAGTCTTCGTGTGGACAGCGAGCATCGAGAGCATCAAGGCGATCGCGGTCGTCGAGGCGACCAGCGTCGAAAGGATCACCGGAGCTGCGACGTCAGTACCGGACGTCGCTCAAGGTCACGTAGCCCTTTATATTCATCTAGAGATATCATTAGAATAATAAATTCTTTGAAGACTAACCCTACGTCTCAACCGTCAGAGCAGAGCACACATTCAGCTAATAAACTTGATTATAAGAATATTTTACCAGAATTTGATCCCTCCAATAAAAATCAACGCATGGATGTATGGCTCAGGAAAGTGAATGAATGTGCCTCTGTCTATGGCTGGGACGATAAAACAACCATACATTTTTCCATGCAGAAACTACAAGGACTGGCAAAAACCTGGTATCAGAGTTTAAATACCATTCTGTTCACTTGGTCAGAATGGCAAGAGAAGCTTGTCAAAGCTTTTCCATCCGAACAGAACTATGGCCAGTCCTTGGAGGATATGCTAAAGCGTAAAAGTAAATATAATGAGCCGATTGAAAACTATTATTACGAGAAGCTAGCCTTAATTAATCAGTGTGATATTATGGGAAAGCGCGCCGTAGACTGTATTATCCATGGTCTCAGTGATAGAACGGTAAAATCGAGTGCCTTGGCATTGCGTTGTACTGAACCCGAGCAGTTGCTACAGTTTCTGCTTAGTAATAAAGAACAACCATTTCAGTCTAATTTTAGGAACAGAAATGTCACTGAAAATTTACTTAGCGAAAATAGTCAAAAGGGAAATTTCAAGCCTAACATACACAGCTCCGGATTGTTTTGTTACAACTGTAAGGAAAAGGGGCACCTTTATCAAAAATGCACTAAGCCTCTATTAAAATGCGATCACTGCCATAAAATAGGACACAAAATCGATAATTGTCGCGCAAAACAAGAAGGACACTCTACAAAATCTACCATTGTCCACAAAACTATGTGCATAACAGATTCGCATCCAAATGATAAATTCACGAAGCAGGTATTGGTTAATGGCAGGTCATTGGACGCTTTTATAGATTTTGGCAGCGAGGTTACCTTAATAAGAGCAACTGCTGCTGAGGAGTTAGGGGCAATGCATGATGGGATACCTTCGGCTATGAAAGGTTTTGGGAATAGATTTGTCCAGTCTTTAGGGTCAATAACGCTGACGTTGTCGATTGATGGGGTCACTGCAACAGTCTCTTGTAAGGTGGTTGACGATAGATTGCTAGATACATCAATGTTGATTGGGCAGTCATATTCCGAACAACCTCATATAATAGTTGTTAAGGACTCAGCCAAGCTACAGTTCATTGATGTTGGTGTAGAGACCCCTTTTGATTGCTTCGAGGACGGAAACCGTACAATTAGAGTAAATATTATAGGATTCACTAGACTTTATGGATCATCTAGTATAAGAGCTGCAACGGAATTTGAATTTAGTGGGACTATCCATTTAGGAACAAAAATTGTAGGGAAACTCACTGATCAGTTTGTTGTATTAGGCGGTGTTTACGAGGTAAAAGGGGGCTATTTAAGCGTTACTGTAACGCCGTGTTCCATACCGTGTTTGCTACAAAAGAATTTTGTATTTTCCCGTGCTGAAAAGATAGACTTAATAAGGAGGGTAAATGCAGTCTCTACAGCTGCACTCAATTGTGACGGGAAAACTATCCGACAAATTGATGAACAACAAATAAAAGTAGGAGAGTCAGCAACTGATCAAGACAAGGAAAAGTTGTTTCAATTATTGCGACGCTTTAAACACTGTTTTGTTTCGGACCTAATGGAATTGGGTTGTACCGATGTGACGGAGATGCAAATAGAATTGAACAGCAATCGACCCATAGTATATCGTCCCTATAGGCTTTCGCACCACGAGCGTGAAAACGTTCGCGACATGATAAGTAATATGTTAGATGCCGGTGTAATAAGAGAATCTGTATCCAGTTACGCTAGCCCAATTATTTTAGTCCGTAAAAAGGATGGGAAAGTACGTATGTGCATTGACTATAGGATGCTTAATTCGATCACTGTGAAGGAGCGTTACCCAATGCCTATTATTGATGATGAGGTGAGTCGATTGGCTGGACAAGCATGGTTTATAACACTAGATCTAATGTCGGGCTACTATCAGGTGCCCATAGCCGAAGGACACAGACATCTGACAGCGTTTGTGACCCCTGACGGCCAATACGAATTTAATCGCGTACCGTTTGGGCTAGCAAACGCGCCTGCAGTTTTCCAGAGAATGATGAATCGTGTTTTAGGACCGATGCGATTTAGTGGAGCAACTGTATATATTGATGACGTGCTTGTGTATGGAAGGGATTCAGACGAAGCGCTTACGAGGTTAGAAGAGGTATTGCAACTTCTAGATAATGCAAACCTCAAGCTGAACTTGGCGAAATGTAGCTTTCTGCAAAACCAAATTGAGTACTTAGGGTATGAAATCAGTTCAGCAGGGATTAGACCGGGTAAAGCAAAAATCCGTTCAGTGACCGATTTTCCCCGGCCAGTAAACGTTCATACAGTCCGTCAATTTTTGGGGCTTGCAAGTTATTTCAGGAAATTCATTAAGGGCTTTGCTGAGCTAGCTTCTCCACTTACAAAACTTTTAAAAAATAATATAAAATGGGAATGGGAAGGAGATCAAGAGAAGGCTTTTGAGGAATTAAAAGCTAAGTTGGTAAGTCGACCAGTCCTTGCTATTTACGATTACTCCGCAAAAACTGAACTCCATACGGACGCCAGCAGACTGGGCATTGGTGGAATCTTGCTGCAGCAGCCGCACGGTAGTACAGAACAATTAAAACCCGTCGCGTACTTCAGCCGGCAGACAACTCCTGAAGAAAAGAACTTTCATTCTTATGAACTAGAAACTTTAGCTGTAGTTTGCGCTTTACGAAAGTTTAGGGTGTTTCTGCTTGGAAAAGAGTTTAAGATCATTACTGATTGTAGTGCTCTACGCTCTACATTCCAGAAACGTGATCTAATTCCTCGAATCGCGCGATGGTGGCTTACCCTTCAGGAATTTAACTGCACAGTCGAGTATAGGCCAGGTATAAAAATGGCCCACGCGGACGCATTATCCAGGAATCCAGTCAACGATAGTGAGACAGCACTCATTAATCAGTATTCCACTGTTTTAGCCATTAGTAATGAGGATTGGCTTTTGACGTTGCAGCTGGGTGATTCTGAACTGGGCCGAATACGTGACATTATCAACAGTAACCTAGATTCAAAAGGGCTGGAATATATCAAGGACAGTTACCTTATTAAAGAAAACAAATTATTTAGAGTTCTTGAGGGGGATAAATCTAACATTAGGTGGGTGGTACCCAAGGGAGCGAGGTGGCAAGTGTGCAAAATGAATCACGACGATATTGGTCACATTGGCGGGGAGAAAACTTTGGAGCGTATTAAAAAGCTCTATTGGTTTCCTAAAATGTCACGTTTCATTAAGAAGTATGTGAAGTCTTGCATCGACTGCACTTATTCCAAAGTGACTGCAAATAAGGAAGGACTCTTGCATCCTATTGTTAAAATTGAAATACCATTCCATACTTTGCATACTGATCACCTCGGGCCTTTTGTAAAATCCAAAAGAGAGAACACTCACGTATTGGTAACTGTTGATTCATTCACTAATTTCGTGTTCATTAAGCCAGTCAGGAATACAAGAACTCAGAATGTAATTAGAGTTCTTGAAGACATTTTTGACATCTTTAGAAATCCGGACCGAATTATAAGTGATCGTGGCAGTTGTTTCACGTCGCATGCTTTTAAGAAGTTCTGTATGGATAGGGGCGTCAAGCACATACTAAACGCGGTGGCGAGTCCAAGGTCAAACGGGCAGGTTGAACGATATAACCGCACCATCCTGGACTCCCTGACCGCGCAGAACCTCAGACACGATGAAAAGAATTGGGATATCCATCTCGGTAAGATTCAGTGGGGTCTTAACAACTCCCAACAAAAGACTATAGGTCGGACTCCTGCGGAGGTTATGTTTGGTACCTTAATAAATAGTGAGCGTAATCCAACGCTTAATGAAATAACAAATATTACTCGTGAATCATGTGATCTGTCCTCTTTACGTAGAGAAGTTAAGAACAAAATCGATAGGGAGCAGGAAAAACAAAAACAATACTATGACAAGGGGCGCAAACCAGGCCATGTTTATAAAAAAGGGGATTTGGTTAAAATAGTAAAAACTGCATTTCAAAATGCTGGCAAAAGCACTAAGCTTTTGCCCTCATATGAAGGTCCATACAGAGTGGTAAAGGTAATGGAAAATGACCGTTATAAAGTGGCACCGATTCCTGGTTTTGAAGGAACTAAAAGTAAACGAAAAACTACAGTAGCGTCTGATCGAATGCAGCCATGGATACACATAACTTCTTTGGAGCTAAATAGTGATGATGTGGATATCACGGAAGTTGATATTAACTCATCCGATGTGGATGAATAGATATAAGTCAATCTCGAGACTACGTGAGCGAGCGAGTTCGAGAATTGACTTTCCCTTATGTACAGTATGTTGTGGGTACGAGACTTCGTGAGCGAGCGAGTTCGTAACCTTTCATTGTTTTTCCCTTAATACAAGAGTTTCTAAGAGATACAATGGGTTGGTTGAGCGCGAGACTTCGTGAGCGAGCGAGTTCGCGACTCTGCCTTTCCCATATGTAAATCATGTTGTAGGTGCGAGAGTTCGTGAGCGAGCGAGTTCGTAACCTTCATTTATTTTCCTTTAATACAAAAGTTCCTAAAAGAGATCATACAATAGGTTGGTTGAGCGCGAGACTACGTGAGCGAGCGAGTTCGCGACTCTGCCTTCCATTACATTGAGCAAGTTGTGGGTGCGAGACTTCGTGAGCGAGCGAGTTCGTAACTTTCACTTGTTTCATTGAATTGTATTAAAGGAATACAAGAGTTCATAGGAACTCTTTAAGTTTAAGTTAATAGAAATTGATAATGAAGAGAGTTGAATTTATAATTGCCATGTTTTTCATGTTGAATTCACATATAAATATAAAATATATTAAAAAAATGATTAAACATATAATAAAAAAAACTATATAATAAGTGACGTGAACAGATAATTGATAAATTTTATTTAATAATGTTACACAAAGTGGAATTATAAGAAAATTTAATTATTCTGTTGTATGTATTAGGTAATAAGGTGTATTTCTTTTGTGTTATTTGTTCTGATTATTATTATTGAGGTCACTAAACCGCGGAAAAAATAAGCCCACCGAGGTTTTCTTGCTTGTTCTTTTACTCGAGTAGGGCCGGATAGGGTTGGAACAAGCATAAACTTAGTTATAAGTGAGAAATAATGTGATCTTTTGCTGCTGCGAGCCAATATGCCGAGTGTAAGGTTCTCAACTGAGGCGTGTATGGGGTCATACACGTCATCAGGATGGTCGAGTGTAAGGTTCCCTTATTTAGTGTTAAAATAAAATGATTTAAATTATCAAATTTACTTAATATTCTAACATTTTTGTGACGCCATGAGTTGGCAACACCGCGGGTGGAATCGGACGGTCGGCAGATTGACTCGGGGCAGTCAGTGTTAAGAAGTGATAACGAATAGTCGTGTAACCAAGTGTAGTTTCTAGTTGAGTACCGAAATACAGAAAGTGAGAATTACACCGAAGAAGTTTTATTGAAGTCACCCTACTAAGTTTATACGATATATATATATATATATATATATATATATATATATATATATATATATATATATATATATATATATATATATATATATATATATATATATATATATATAAATATTTTCTAATCTATACTCCTACCCTATCTTCGAACCTGTCCTATGTATCTATATCAACGTACAATAATTACCTAATCCACTCCTGTCTAACTGGTTTCTTGTCAGTAGAATCCAGTAATTTCAAATGCCGAGTACAAAAACAGTTTAAGCCATCATGGCCATTAACAATGTCTTGGGATAGGTCAGCGTGGTCAAGCGTGAATCCATCGCAGTGTACATGGTGGAGACGCCTACAGCCTTAAAAGACTTCCGATACGTTCAGTGTTTTTTGAGATCGATAAGCTCAGGTGATTACTAGTAAATAAAAAACAGTAGTTGTTATTGTTGAATTTTATTTTCTTCATTATGTATCTCGCACATGGCAGTGTAGACAGAGGGAACTTGAGAACCTAGTGTTAACACACTCGGTTTCGATCCTCACTTTCCGCTCAATTTGAGGGTGTTGGATGTTAAGTGGCTCAACACCGCGCTTTTTCTTATTACCAGAGAGATAAGATCGAAATATGACATAATTTTAAAATATTAAATATTTTACTTCTTGAAATGGGTAGCGAGACCACAACCGTTACGTTTACAGTCATACGTATGATATAATGCATTATATCGATTATCTTTCAGGTTAGTGTGTCAACAAACTTTTTTAAGAACTGTATCTGGCTGTGAGTCCGATAACGGCAAATAAAACAATAATAATAATTAAAAAAGAAAACTCAGTTTTCATTATAATTTGGGCTAACACTTTTAAGAGTCAAAACGCTTTTAAGAGTCTTTATCCTTGAACAGTCCATTTGTCACTGTCTATTGTAAGTCTAGAATCATTTATTGGTAAGTCATCGAGACAAATTCAGAGTTTTATCTAATATATATACTGAGATTTTTCAATATTTACAACTAATCTAAAACTAAGTTAACAAATTTATTGTTTTATATCAATATGTAACTACCAGCTCATATTAGGGTTTTTCATTTCGCTTTGGTAAAAAGATAATACACAGCGTTGAGTTTCAACTTTCAACATGCAACAAAAATCTCGAAAAATATACGAAAAGTAGAGAATTTGTTTTCTTAATACTGGGCTGAACTAGTTATCTTAATACTAGGTTATCTTAAAATAGGGAAGAGCCCTGTTTTTTTTTTTCAGAATATAGCGTAAAGCTAAAAAATCATATACATTTATTTATCTAGAATCCGCTATGATTTGCAACGAATTACGTCGCTCATTGAAAACGGCGTAATTCGATGGAAATTCTCGTCTTGACTGACAGTCAAGATTTATTTTTTCCATGAAAAAGAAGTGAGCAAAAAATATTTACAATTCTGTAATGATTTTTTATTATATTTATTGTACTCTTATCAGCCTCGTTTAACATAAAGTTCGAGTAATGATTTGTACGTGGGATGATTTTTTCCATTACCATCGATACTTTGTTCGCTTCCTACCTGCTTATAATCCCTTTTTTTATAAATATTTTGGCCACACTTTAATTTTACTTAATATTTTAGAACCGAAATTAAAGCGAAAACAAAAGATTAATACACACATAAACAGCTCTCTCTCTTGAAATGCAAATAAAAACACAACAACAGTATAACGATTTATAACCATCAATTTCAAACTAAACTTGCAAATTGTTCGCACTGTTTGCGCAGCTGAGTATCGGCAGATAAGATGCCATTACTGAAGATCTCTCGCAGTCTATTTATTGATTTTACGCGATATTTTTGTCTCGAATGCAATATGTATTTGTTGTTTTACTCTTATTTTTCTATTGTATTTTTTTAATTCTGCTCATTATGTTAGCCGAATCTGAGGCCTGTCGTGGCGCAGCGGCACAAGCTCAGGTGCAAGGCAAAACACGGCGTTGAGTTCCGCCACTCAGCACGCAATGCCTCAAATTCGGTGGAAAGTGGGGAACGGAAGCGAAATGGAGTATCTTTACACTAGGTTCCAAGCTTCCCCCGCCTACGCAGCCATGTGGGGAATACAGTGTGAAGCTGAGTTGAATTAAATTAAACTTAAACATAATATTGGATTCCAAATTTTATATTTCAGAATAATCTACCGTACTACCAGAAATATAAATAATAACGATGATTATATATTACATACATACATTTTACGTACAATATATATATATCAACTACGTTCGCTCCGTAATTTCAACTCTGTCCCTAAAATGCTAATGACATTCATACAGATAGAAAGAAGGACAGACACGGTGAATAAGGAATACATTTTCTATAAAGGTAAACTGGAGTAATTATCCTAAAAAACATTTTTTACTTAATTTTCCTCCTAAATCTCAAATCTCGTGTTAAGTCGTTAATCAATACCATTGACAGAATGGCAATATGGAAAGTATTTTGAATTTTTCCCGTTACAGAGAACGAAACATAGTATTAAGTAGTTAACTCAATATTCCATAATTGAAGGGAGATATACTGGCAGGCTATTTAGACATGGGGAAGAGGAAGGAATTCTGCTCCAAATATATGCCCATGAACATTAACGTCTCCTAAGGTTGCAATTTGTCCACTACGCTGTTTCTTCAGCACATCTTAGACGATTATAACATACATTGCTATGCTGATGATGGCACTGATATACTCTAGCCGAGCAAGTGTCTTTCAGGTTACACGACCAGTGCCTTATGATGAAATGAGAATAGTGAGGTGAAAAGGACATGGTTCAATTCATCCTATAAAAGACACAAGTTGTCACGATAACGACAAAAAAACGCCATTTGTCGTGTCACCAGTTTTCAAAACCAACATCAATATATTGGACCTTAGCGTTTCGAGAAACTAGCAGTACCACGATCATTTGGAAAGCGTCTTACATTATGTAGAACCCATAGCAAAGCCATCTATTTGTAAATAGAATTCTTGATTGAACACTAGATATCCAGATGTAAGGCAGTGATTTAAAAGTTCAAGATGTTCTATAGGAATGTTGTTCTCCTCTAGCTTCCGCTTGACAATGATTCTGATGCAATCTTTAATATGTATACTGGTGAACAGCGACTGGACATCAAAACTGACCATGTTTTATTGCTAGCTAACTTAAGGTCTTTCAGTCCGCTAACCGAATGGGAAGAATCCCTGACATAAGATGTTGTGTGGCCACGCAGTGGAGAGAGTACTTTCGCGACGGGTTGAGCCAGTTTTTCCCAATTATTCTTAAAGCGTTTCTCAAAAATTCTTAAAATGTTTAGCATTCAATATACGCGATTAATCCGGTTAAAAGTGTTTCATTTAAAAAGGTACAAACCTAATAAAACAACATGAATGAAGAACTAAGCTTAAACATGAAATGAAAACAATAATGTTATAACATTCAAATTAAGGCAGTTCCACGCACCTAAAGATACAAAGTCAACTAAAACATCAAACTCGGGTATTGCTTAAGTTATCATAAGATTTATGAAGGAAGCAGGAAGCTTAGCAGGAAGTAAAACAGAAACTACACGTCAAGAGGTCCTTTACAAATTGTCTTCTCAGTTTGGGTTAATTACAGTAGCATCAATAACGGCGGCATTACATAGTAACGTTTTGTTTATATTGCATTAACAGATTGAACCATTATTTCGGAAATTAGTTGAGATTAACGTTCAACTCTCTTAAATATAATAGGGAAATCTAAGATTAACAATCTTCAGTTCCTATTTTACATCTAATTTTTAAGATATTACGTACCCAATTATTTAATCACAACGACAAAAATATTGACAATATTTCAATAAAAGCCATGTAACTCTTACTACTCTCTGTAGCCACTCTTTAAATAAGACCCACCTTCTTCAAGTTAATTTAAAACATTCTTTCACCCGTATAATGATTATAACAAAAAATGTAAAGCCGTTCCAGCTTATTGATCTCTTACAAAGTTAACGAAGAAAATTAAATAGTAGAACATGACGATACGTCCACAAAAGAAAACATGTTTCAGCTTGAGGCAACATTGTCTATCAATTTTTACGATTATTAAATACTAACGTCCCCGATTTGACCCGCTTGAAATATATACTCAGACTCACCCTATATCCCGCACATGGCAGCGTAGGCAGCGGGAACTAAGGAACCTAACCTAGGGAACCCAACCTGTGGGGGATACAGCGTGAAGATAAGAATGAGAAAGAAAAGTTCATAATGTTTTGTGATAAGTTTTAGCAAGAAGAGAACGCCCATCACCTATAAATACAAACTTTGTGACAAAGAAATAGTCAGAGTTAATGAGATTCGTGATCTAGGCATACTCTTAGATTCGAACCTTACATTTGTACCACACATTAGTAATATAATTAGCAAAGCACTTAAACAATTAGGTTACATATTGCGCATAGGTATGGATTTTATGAAACCATTGACATATAAGGTACTTTATAATAGTTCTGTTCGAAGTCATTTAGAATTTGGAAGCCCAGTTTGGAATCCATTTTATAATGTTCATAAAGAAAGGATTGAAAAGGTACAAAAGAAATTTGTGAGAATAATTGAGTTTCGCACTGGTCACAAATATGTAGATTATGAAAATTCTACTAAGAAATTAGATATAGCCCCTCTTACTTATCGCCGTGATTGTACTGATGTAATTACTCTTTATAAAATAATTAACAATTATATTGATGCCCCTACATTCCTGCACTTATTGTCTTTAAGGGTACCGCGACGTTATGAAAGAAGTTGCCGTAATAAAGACTTATTCAGTATACCTCACACTCGGACATGTTATGCAGGTAACAGTTTTATGGGACGTGCTTGCAGGTTGTATAATGATAAATTCTCTGAGGTGGATATATTTAAGGAAAAATTGTATTGTTTCAAAAGATTATGCATACAATGTCTACTTGGAAAGGTTGTTAGTAAACATGTGTTAAATATATTATATGTCTAATTATTGTAACATAATGTAATTAAATTAATGCTTACGTTAGTAATTTTTAATTCTCTTTTCGCTATTCTATTGTTTTGTTCTTTTTTTCTAATATAGTATGCCATAATAACGTTTTCAATGTTTATTCAATGTTTGTTTTTTTTTTATTAAATGTTTGTTTTTAGATTATAATGTTACGCATTTTGTATAACAATTAAGGAAACTGTAGATCTATAATTTAAGATTTTTTCATGTTACTTAGAAATATAAAGGATTGTTTGTTTCTTAATAAATAAATAAATGAAAAGGTTTATGATAGAGAAACGTCAGCGCTCATATTAAATTTGTAATTTATTAATACAAAATATTTTTATATACTATCATGTAAAGAGAGGAGGAGTCAGGTCCTCCTCTATAATGTTAGGAATACAAAAGCGGTGTTGTCACCAAAATTAAACTCAATATAAATTTCCATCAACTTATGTATTCCCATTATAATTTATTCTTTAATCCCGTTTTATATAAAACAAATCTTTTATTTACGGTTTTGTGTTTATTTTTATTTTTTTTATTCTGTACTGTTACTTTAAGGTGTTTCCAGCGGACCGGTAGAGCAATAATAAATTTGCCAATGTAACGTTGTACGGAAAACACACATTAGAAGAATACTTTTTAAAAAAATATCCAGCTTAAATTATGAATGGTAATTAAAGCTATTTGACTTTATCGACTTTTGTGAAAGTTTCATTATTCACCAGGATAAAAATAGATTTTATAAACAAATAAATTGTTCCACGCTGTGTTTCACGTGTTGTAAGGTAGGCAGAGGAAACCCGGTATTTAAGCATTTTACTTTTCATTTTTCATTTAATTTTGACATTGTGTAATCAGTGGCAGAACTCTACGCCACGCGTTGTCCTGATTACGGAAAATAGAAATAATTGATTGCCATAAGTAGGAACCGAACCCATAACCATCTTGTTCACACTTAGACGCACCAGGATGGTCTAAATATATTTTATTAAAAAATAAAAAGTTATAATTATATAACCGTATGTTAATTAACCAAAGACATTCCTTATTTATTCACTAACAGGAAATCGCGACTCATTTCCTTTGTGTGTAGACGTTGATAAGTGATGGAACTCAACGCTGCGCATTACCAAGGCGGGGAAGAAAAAATATTAAAAAAATACATTACCCTAGTGAAAATCGAACCTTAGAAATATCTCGTCTACAATCACACGCTCAGTCCACTGTGCCACAACTGAATTCATTTTAAATCTATGATGTATAAAAATATCGTTTTTCTCAATAAAAATACATCTGTTGCTCTCACTTTAAAAACATCTTTCTAGAAAAGCATATTTTTGGGTTCCCCTTGTTCGATGAACCTTAAACTTAACTAGAATAGAAGATGCTCAAGAGATAATGTTTTAAGGAATATTATAACTTACAAAAAACGGCGGCGAGTGATGTCACAATATTAATTTATTACTTTACTAACGTATTCTATTAACACTGAAGTAGTATAAGTACATCAGTCTTTCAGAACAATTATTTAATCAAAACTACTGCCGTCTACTCCAAAGTTGCTTCGCTTACTGTTCTAGATTCTAAGCAGTTGATTGAAAGCGTCTTGACGCCTTAACAATTGCTTTGTCTAATATTATTTATTTAAAATTATTAATATATATTTTTTGATTAGCTTCACGTATATCATATTCAATTTTCTATTGAATTTAAGCTGTTGAGTGGCGGAACTCATAGCAATATTAACAGTATAGATAAAATATATTTAAAATTCTTATTACAAACAAGATATATATTTTTTCGAAGATTTAAGCCATTATAGCATGTATGTTTCATTTCGAATTTTCGAATAAAAATCTTATATACTACTATTACAGTCTACGCGTATTCCCGAATAATTTAGATACAAACACGTTTGAGGGTATAAGCTGTTATCGTATTATTATTATTGAGAATGGATTACGTTAGGCTTAATTTAGAAGTTTAGGGTACGAAAAGGTGCTCTCGGTCAAAGTTACGGTCATCTTGAAGGCATTATTGAGTGGCATTTGCGGTAATCACTGACCGAGTTTCAACTGCATTTAACGTATGTATCTACATTTTGTGTTCAACATTTTTTAATTTGAGGCATTGCGTGTTGAGTCGCGGAACTCAACGCCGTGTTTTGCCTTATTACCAAAGCGAAGAAATGAAACAATAAATAATTAAATTGAAAATATTAAATATTTCATTTTCTCGACTGGGGATCGAACCCAGAACCGTCAGTGGCACAAGCGCGTGTCAGTTACAGTCACACGCTTGTGCTACTGCGCCACGACAGGCCTCTCCTCACGTTAGATAAGTTAAGTTCTAATAAGGTAATAGGTTCTAATATATATTTTTTTTTATGGAAAAGACGGCAAATGAGCGTACGGGTCACCTTATGGTAAGTGATTACCGTTGCCCACGGCCCCGAGTAACTCCAGGGGACCTACTGGAGCGTTGCCGTCCTTTAAGATGGATGGGCACTAGGGCCCGGCAGTACCTAATGCGAAACGCAGTGGCCAAAGCCACTACTTAACGCCGGTCTTAAATGCCGGAGGTGGTAATAATCCGGTCGAGTATACCTATGCGTGTTGCAATTACTGATAATGTGACTCTACCACACGCACTTTAGTTGCCTCTTACGACACCATCAGTGCCAGGGTGATTATTTTTTTAATGTATTTTTAATTCAATGCTCTAGTAACGTAACAAGAGTTCTGCCACATAACACCTAATGCCTCAAATTCAACGAAAAGCAGGGAACGGAATGGAGGCTCTTACTAAGTTCTTACATTCCCTCTCCCAACCCTGCCATGTGCGGGATACAGCGTGAAGCTAAAAAAAGGTATAACTAGCAACATGACATATTTTCACTGTAGAAGTATAGTTGTTACAATCATTCTATGAAACATATCCACATAGGTTATAAAAAATATTATTACTACTGTACCCCGTGAGACGTGACCTGTCCATCCAATGCTTTATATAAAATATAATATATGGTATACTTGACTGAATTTATTAAATATTGAAGGACATCGTACGGTTCATAGCGCTACTAGAAAAAATGAATATCTCTTCCCTTGAGGGATCTCTTTTTGGAGATTATAATTGAATTCTCATATTAAACGTTTTTGATATGAAATTATCGGAACACGAGTTAGAAATTCCTTCGATACACAGTATCAAATACATATATTTACATTATTTATTATGATTTCTTTTTGTTAGTGTGTTCGGTGTTTTGAAACAAGGCTGTTTTAAAGTGCGGCGTTGAGTTCTGCCACAAACACGCAATGCGTCAAATATGACGAAAAGTAGAGATCGGAATTGTCTTAATGGGAACATAGAGTCTTAACACTAGGTCCTATAGTTCACTTTGTCCAAAGAGCGCGGGTTATAGTGTAAAACTAAAAAAATAATATAAATAATATTTAATTGGAATAAATTGTCAAAAGCAAATATTATTTGCTTTTAGGAACGTCTAGAATGATTTAATACAGCTAAAAAATAAGTTTACATTTATTAAGTAATAAGTTTAATATCCTACTTGTTTTCCAAACTTTTTTCTAGTTCAAACATTTTTTACTGAAAACAACTGAAATAAATAAATACAATTATTTAATATTAATCTTGGTAAGTGCCTCCAGAGTCTGACCCTTGGCGGCCACTTCAATATATTATATATTTCACTCACTCTCAAATTCATGTTGTAACTACACTAATATACAGCGTATTAGGCGCCTCTGGTTAGGCTGGTTTTTATGTTGTTATGTATTTTTGTAACTTGTTTTGTTTATTTACACGCTGTATCCCGCAGTTGGAAGTGTTAGTGTAGTCAGGGGGCAGGGAGACACACCTTCTTCATTAAGACACTTCCGTTCCTTATCATTCGAATTCTCGAGGCATCTCGAGTGTATGCTATGTGAGCGGCAGAACTTAACGTCTTTCTTTGCTTAGTTAGTACCAGAGACATGATGTAAATTTTACATGAAAGAAAAGGCTCTATTTTAATGGGAATATCAGATAGTATAGTAAATATTTCATATTTTCATTTCATGTCTCTGGTACTAACTAAGCAAAGAAAGACGTTAAGTTCTGTCGAATTACAAGAACCTGATAAAAATAATATAGTAATATATATTTCAAGAACATTTACAATTTATGTATTTAATTCAATAACATTATTGGCTATGAAAAGAGTAACTTTTTATTATTAGTCTACATTTTTTTTCTATTTATTCGAATTCAACATGTAATATATCCAATATATAGCTCTCAGCACCGGACAGTTGAATTGACTATCGAGTCCTAAATCGGTATGCATCTGTAGCGTGACAGCTATCATGTACGGACATTTGGACATTCAACTGACGATTCCATTTAACTGAACTGGCAAACGTTATACTATAATGAAATGATGACTAAATTTTCATATTTTAAATATTGTCTATTAAAAAAGTATATATTCTATTGAAGAGTGGAACTTTAAGGTAAGGTCACTTTTACAGTGGAAAAGTGTTTTTTTCGCGAGTAGGAATCGAAACCACAACCCCTTCGTTTACATATTATATTATTTCATAGATATTCTTTTATATAAAAATTATACATTCATAGATAATATAGCAAAATTCAATTTAAATCCAAATTAAACTTTCAAGTAAAAAATTGTGAAAAATTAGTGCGTGCTATTATGGTGACATACGAGTAGGTACTAAATAAAAATATTTATTTTTGTATGTTTCATGCTCACATAACAGGATATGCAGAGGAATTCTGGGAACCTAATGTAAAGACTCTCCATTCCGTTCCCCACATTCTGCCGAATTTGAAGCATTGCGTGTTGATTGGCGGAATTCATGGCCGCGCTGTACTTGTTACCAGCGGGCAGAAATGAAAATATTAAATATTTAATGTCTTCGAGTGGGATTAAACCAACAACCTGTTACATTTAAAGACACACCTGTAACTCCTTGTATCGCCACGATAGGCATTAATTGAATTAATTTCAATTTATTTATAAAGTGTACATTTTAAAGAATTAAAAAAAATGTTGATGTATATTATTCCCTCGTTCACAAATCAGTCTAGAAAAACTAGGAAAGTATAGAACACTAGATAAGCAATAATTATTCTAGACAGTTTGCTGTTTCTTCGTTTAGAATAATTGAATTTGAAACTCATTTGGCATAATATAATCCGTAGTATTCTTTAGACTCAGTGAAATATTTTTAATGGCTTGGTAAAGTAATAAAAGATTTTATATACGTTAAAAAGCCAATTCAAAAGATAATCAATTACTTTATTCAACCAACAGCCTACACTTAATACAGTGGTTTTGCTTGGATTTAATTTACACCAAATACGTCAGTCTACACCACAGAGAGTAAACGGATAAACGATATAATATATCGTTTATCTGTATATCGAATGTGAAAAAATCATCATTATTATAATTCAAAACTAAACAGATGTACAAATACTGCATTATCAATACAAGTGATTTCTTGCAGTTAACCGGTAAATATATTAATAAGCAAACAGTATATACAATTTCATTAAGTTACAATTTAAGAACAAAATAATGCTGTACATACATGTATACATGTATTGAAAACAAAAAAAATATTGAGATAGTATTCGTTAATAGGTTTAGATATCCTATTTATTCCGTAGTTTTGCAGTTGCGTCGTAAGATTTCGCCACTCAACATGCAATGTCTCGACTTCAGTCAGAACAAGTGTTATTTTTAGGTACTGATATTCATTCACATATTTCCTATTTTAGTTATAAAAGTTAGCCAGCCACAAATTATTAACGTTTGAAATAGTTTAAAACTTTCATAAAACAGTTTGCGCTGTTATACATAATTGTAGTATATATAGCTAGCTATAATAATCACATTCATAATAAATAAAGTAATGCCATAACAGTATTTTGAATAACGTTCTATAACTAACGTTTTATGAAATATTTATTATTTGCTTGCTTATTATTTTCGTAAAATTTTCCAAAAATGTTCTATAAGTGCAACAGTTATGGATTTGATACTTATTCGAGAGAATAACTTTATTTAAATTATCTAATTTCACTTCAGATTGGTTCATAATTTACGAACGACAACGACGTTTGGAGCCAGTGGAGCACAAATTATTTAAAAAAGGGAGATCCTCAAAATACAGTTTTGAACTATAGAAAAATACATTACAATACATATTTATAGACAACGGAATTCTTTTAGACGGCGTCCTACACATAAGTACAGACATATGTCAATGAACACATATTGATTTTTGCACTTATAATTTTTTTTTTTTCTTTTTTTTTCAGCTTCACGCTTTATCCCGCACTAGGCAGGGTAGGCAGAGGGAACGGAAGTGAAACCTAGTGTTATGACACTCCGTTCCACTTCCGTTCCCCACTTATAAATGTTAGTAATGTTCCGCACTTATAAATGTTAGTAATAAATCCTATTTAATAAACATTTGTTATTTTATTTTTGGTCTTTGGTAAGGAGGAATGTGAAGTTGAGTGGCAACTTAATATAACAAGTTTCTTTAAAATAGCGGTAAGTATAGAAAAGCCTACCCTGCTTTGCAGGAAAAGCCTGATGTGATCTAGCTCACAAATTACTTTTATATTCATACTAGATTTTGCTTGCGGCTCCACCCGCATCGTCGAATGGAAATAATTAATTACATATAGCTTTTCTCACGAAATGGACTATCTGACACAAAATTATGTTTTTCAATCCAAACCAGTAGGTCAGTATCAGATTAAAGCGCTTTATGAAAACTAATATAGATGATAGGTATTATAGGCGTACCACGTTCAACGCGACGATTACTTCTTAAATGAATCTTAGTCTATATAAAATGCACAACATAACATTTAATTGGATAAGGAATAATACTGTTGTGCTTAAAATAGTTACGAAAATAAACCCTAATATTTTTGTACTTTGTAAAATGTAACCATGGTTACTGTAGGTGGTCTTTAGCAGATAGATATATGCTGTCGCTGACGTTCTTTCTTAAACTTTCAGATGTGAACAATTCAACGGTTTACTCAGAATACGCACGGAATTCTCAATTCTTTTTGTTTTGCCCACTTCTATAGATCTTACAGTCATGTAATATAGCCTGTATCCTTCACCTTTTTTAAATCGCACTAGGAGATCCTGACATTAGCGCTTTTAACCAAACAAAAAAAAAACAAGGAAATTCTTCAGCTTTATAAATGTACATTTAAGTTAGTATTATGAGTTCTTTCTGTCAAAGCAGTGGTGATATCTCATGTGATTCTTTTTTTCACACGAATTGCTATATTACCAACAATAGACGCTGAAATTGGTTTTTCCTACAGAAAACCGACTTTCTTCTGAGACCGTCCACCTTTTACGATTCAAGTAATATTGTAACGGGAATATCTTTTTTATTTGTGCAATATTAAAAGACATATTATATCGTAGACGAATAACACTTAACAAATGCTTGGCAATAATATTTAAGTATTTTATTTACATAAAGTGCTACATTTTATTTAGTGTTTAAACTTAGGGGTAGAAAGAAAAAAGTAATAATTTTATACATAAGTATAGAAATAACATAATTTTATTTTTGGGGAAAGGATGGGTGTTATTTTCTTTTATGTTCACGCATTAATGGAGTAGGCAGCGACAACACAGGATTATGTGTGATCGTGTTTACAAACAGGCATTTTACCGCTGTCGCATAGTAGTCCGTATAGTTCAATACAAAAAACATAATATATTATATTATATGAACTAGTTAGTTATACTCAAACCAAAATTTTTTTTTTTATAAAATTTCAATTTATAATCAATTTCAGATTCAGATTTTCTTGTTTGATACTAGTTTAAATAATCTCCTAACCAGTTATTTTGAAAAAGTAATACTAGTAGTATTTGTATTAATAGTATTCCAGTTGTAACGGATTTATTTTAATTAACTTTTCGAAATATATCTATAACTAGAATTATTTATGAAGCCAGTAGATAAGTGGGTTCGGCGCTTAATACGCAAAGCGCTTCGTTGAATTTTGCCACTCAACACGGGATGTCTCAAATGAATCCAGAGGAAAATGAGAAATGGAAACGAGTGTCTTAACCTGCGATTGATAAATTCTCTCTGCCTACCAGATACCAGATATATGCAGAATACAACAAAAAACTGAAAAAATAACATTATTTTAGTTAAAAAATATATTTTTATTTAATTAGTTTTATATGAAAGAATGTGTTGCGTGAGTGCAATATTTCGTAACTTACTACTACTCTTAATGCTTTCCTACCATCTCTAAAGAAGCTAAATGTCAAATTTCGATAGTCCCTAGACAGTAATTATATTTTTTCACTACTTCGTGTTGTCAGTGACGAAAGTAACATCAAATTTAGTTCCGTCGTTTTGAAAGTTAAATCGGCCAGAAGAGCAAACACAGTTATTTTTAAATTACAGAAAGATTTAATATTTTCAGTTCGTGGCTCTAAGTCCTTCAACTCAACGTGCGATAACTTTAGAATTCGACGGTGAGTGAAAACGGAAATGTCTTAATAGGAACAGAATGTCTTAATACTAGATTTGTAGGTCTTTTTGTTTACCCTGTTATATATGATAAAGCGTGGAGCTAATATATAAAGAAAATATACCCCTGCCCCTAGTGCCCCTACTTTTTTTAACTCCAAATTTAACACGGAAATATATCTGTATTTTTTTATTTGTACAATTTTATCGAATATATATTATTTTTTAGCTTCACGTAAATGACAGCGTAGGCAAAGGAATCTTTAGAACCTAGTGGTAATGCGAGACGTCTTTTTTATGTTTTTATATCGTTTTTTACATTTAAGTTTTTACACTGTTCAGTATACACTCGAGGAAACTAAAATAAAGTTTTAATGACTTAATAAAAGTTAATTAATTAATATTTCAATAATGCCATAAACACTATTCGTACGTGAGTAACGTGAACGTACCAGATGTACTTATTGGGCCGACCTACTTCCAAAAGCGAAGTTTGTTGAGTGCTGACGAAGGCGGTTTACAGTACCTAGCCATGTCCGGAAAGACAGAAAGTGGAGGATGGAGCTTCGTAAAATATAAGAGGAGATAAGGAATAAAATATTTATGATTATTATTGTCATAAAAATAAACAGATTTTAATGTTATTTGTGTGACTGAGACCATGCGAAAGCTCCGAGTTATACATTGGGCAGCCAGGTCGGTTATTGGGTTGCCACACCAAAGAGCGAGTAAAGGTGCCAAGGCAGCCGTATAAGGTGGTGGTACGACACAATGTGAACTCCAACTTGGCATGGCTTCTTATAGACATATCTTTAGCACGATGAACTTATAGGAATCAAGTGCCCACTGATTATTATTAAAATAAGAACAAATATGGACAAATTAAGTTAATTATTTCTTACTTACCTCCTCTTGATTTCTATAATAGGTTATTAGGTTTATTGTGTAGAAAACGCTGGTTTTCTTTTTATTATTCAAAAATTTACCTATAATAAGAAGAAAATGTTATGATTTTATTTGGTAGAGTATTAAATGTCATTAAATATTAATTAATATTTAATATCTAATTATATATAATTATTTGCAGCTAAATTTATCAATAATATTACAATAATATTTATAAATATTTAATAACTTATAAATTACTTAGAAAAAACTTTCGTTATTTTTACGTTGTTTCTTACGATATTTTTTTTTAAATATTGAGCTGTGTATACAGTACTCAACTTCATGCTATATCCCGACATTAAATGTTGCTTGAGTATTTATACAGTAATAACATATTTCAATATTTTAACTTTTAACTAATAATTTATTTTTTATGACTTTTGTTGCTTCAGGTTGCATCACTTCCATCGAATTTGAGCTATTCCGTGTCGAGTGACGGAACTCAGCGCCTTTAACATATCCGTTTAACATTCCTTACTTCCCTTCTAATTTTCCAGACAAAGCTTGTCTCGACAAGCGCCCAATAGAAAATATTCAAAGTAGTAGTTATATTTACAAAGTATATTATTACAAAAAAAAATAGGAAAGACAATGGTGTTTCTGTTTTTTTTTTTTTAAAGAAAGATTTAAATAAAACTGTATTTAACATATTCATATACACAAAATATATTCCAAAATGAAAATAAAGGTATATAGGTTTCAGCATATCATTAGAGAGGACAGGAATTTCACTAATTGGCGAGCTTTTATAACAAGCATCGCCTTGAGGCAGAAAACATCTTTTGAATAAACTCGTACCGTAGACAGTTTCCACTGAATGTTTTAAATCTCTTTTAAAAGGAGATGGGAACTGTGTTTTGTGTCTTTAGTCTATTGTCATTATTATTGAAAATTGGTATTTTGGAAAATTCAAACCCTAAGAGTGTGTTTTGGAAGTTAATTGTTTGTATGAAATTTCCTTGCTACAAGTGCAGCAGCAGCAGCAGCAGTCAAACCGTGCATAGATATTATTGTTAGGATCTTCGTGCTACTTGAAATGGCTCTTAGCGAAACAAGTGATTAAGGGTGTGATTTTGGGGTTTACAATATGTGTGGAATTTCGTTACTACAAGTACTAAAGTTATTTATCAGTGTACTCGTAATAGAACTCCAAGTACAAGAATTTAAATTATTTATCAAATATGAGGCTCCACCAGCATGATCAGTTAACAAACAACAAAGTAGGTAAGCCTATATAGTTCGGTTCTTGGATCTAGAGAGGTCGTATCGTATCGATCGTACGTCAAACAAAATTATTTTTGTTAAATCAAATCAGCACATTTTCAGATTAACGTGATTATTGTTTGTATGTTTCAATTGGTGCTAAAATTAAAAGATTTTATCAATATAATGCATTTTGTTTGATAAAATTGCTAAATAATTGTTTTATTGAGATGGCTGAAATTTTAGATTTTAATGTAGGTATATAGAGTATTATATAGATGTATAGATATTAAACTTTCATTTTAAAATAAAATGAATATATACAGTAGACCACAAAGGTAATTCAGATCCGTATATAACAAACTGTGTCGTCCAATAGAGCGAATGCGCTGGCAGGTTGCTAGTGCTATATAAACTGTAGTATTCATGTTTAAGTTACAAGAGTATTCAAACAATTGCAGAAGAATGGAAATATTTTTATTCTTCTTTAAATAATATTGTTGTCTGAGTTTTACATATCAGTTAATGTGTATCGTATATACATTTATAATTATCTTTAATGCGTGTATCCTTTAATTATGTAATGATTATCCATATTCCATTCAAAGGAACCTATTAGTGAGGCAACTCAACGCCCAATTTTACCTAATTACCTAAATATCGTGAAGAAATTAAATTATAAAATATTTTATATCCCCGAGTGGGAATCAACCCCACAACCGTTGCATTCATACCACGGCCTCAATGTTAGATAGATACTTAAAAAAAACATATGTAATGGACTGGATTTTGTATTAAAGTGTTTTATTTTCGACTTCCTCTGAAAATTATACATTTATTCAATATTTACCGTTCTATAAAAGTGAAGCTCTACACAAAACGGCAGACAAAAGCTCGTTACATAAAAGCCATAGTATTAACAGAATTGGATTAAACGTGAACCAAGAATATAAAATGATGAAACTGTCTCACTTAAATTTCCATTTCCGCGATACATTTCAGTCTCGTTTCAAGAGATAAATAGGGAATGCGGATTTTTAAGTTTGTATATTCTCAATGTAAAATAATAATATTGAGACCTAAGAATATTTCAATCAGATATATTTTAGTTTGTATAACATGAAATTGTTAAATATATTTTTAAAATATTAAATTCATGCATAAGGATGCTCTCGTTGTGGTCTAATGGTTTTCATCGAATATTAGTATGTATTTGAAACAAGAGTAGTGGAGTGGAAATACGTTATATACCATTTAACTATGTATTTATTTATTAGTGTCAATATCAGATTGAGTATAGTAACTCGACCTAAACAGTAGAAGACCAACAAGCCACCTACAATAAAGCGGCAACCGGCACGTTTACCATATGTGCAGGCGTTACAGATAGGATTAGCTACATCTGAACAAGAGCTTCTATGAAAACAATATTCAACAAGAAAGTGACCGAAGTGAAAAAGAAAGTTTAAAAATTGTTAAACTAGGAGAAGCGTCGGTGTTAGGCTAAAGGAACACATCTCTAATATAAAGAATGAGTATGTATTAAAGTTACACACAGTGTGTGAGTATATAGCAGGTAAACCCAATCAATACATCATATTTGATTATCCCCACATACTCGCTAGGGTATATCTAATATCCTCGGGACCTATTCATAAAAAAATTGATGTCTCAAACCCATGACACCACAGGGTAAGATACAATCAGCTCATTCTGCAAGATCCAGGACAGTAGGCGAAGCAATTAAGAAATCGTTGGCGGTAGTAGAATATAATAATTATGCCAACTGACAGACGGATGCCATCTCAGTCTACCCGTGAGCACGGACTGCTCCAAAGTGTTAGAAATGTCAAATTTCTAAAAGACCCGAGGAATACCGATCCAATTAAGACACTTTCGGTTCCCATTTCCACCAAATTATGCGTATGTGTAATGGCGGAACTCAACGCCGTGCTTTGTTATGTTACCACAGCGAGGAACGAATCAATTCGGTGACAATTATTGTTTTTACAGTAACTGCTATATTTACATATATACATAACACTGCACATCGACGCTGCTACGACTGCGTATTCCTGTTGAACTAATACGATATTGGATTCCGATGAAAATTCTATAAATATAAACCCACATATCTTGTACTCGAATATTCTGACAACTTGCTGTTTTAACTATGATTCTAAGTTTTCAATATGTAATTTGATATAATTATGATAAGTGATATTTATCATGATTCAAATAAGCAATTGAAATTTACGGGGGTTATAGTAATGTAAATGAGGATAACTATTATAAATTATATATATCGAGGCTATCGTAGCGTAGTTAGTATTGTTTAAACACTATTATAGCAGAAAATAACTTTCGGAGGATTGTTAATATTATTTCGCTTCTAAAATCAATCACATCGTACAAAACCGTCACAAAATATTTTATATCTAAAAGTTAGAGTTGAAAAATTAATCTGAATGTAAAGACATTTTTCCCCTTAATGTAGTATAAAGCGTGAAGATTTAAAATTATACCTAACTCTCCCAGCTATAGCGATTGCTTACAATAATCATTCCATTGTTTAATGAACTGAGATCGATGTTCAAGCAACTAAAGAGGAATGCCTTCATTAAATTCCAAGCGTTCATCTCACTTTATCATCAAGATAAAATTTGATAATCATTTTTTGGGGTTTTAGGCATTCTTGGAAAAAAACGTACTACGTCTGTATTTATTTGGAACATCCTATCGGTTAAATACTTGTTGCAAGCCTCTCTTATATACATTTGTTTTTCGTGTTTTGTTCCTAATTATTGTGTTTTTGGTCTTTTATATTTTTATTCTAATTTTATCTTTGAACTTCGATTGCCATTTATATAAATCTTTTCTGCTATTAACTGATAAAATATCAATAATTCCAAGAAAATCTACATGCTATAGGTACACACACGCGAACAATGTTGCCAGTTACAATTTGTAAGATAATAACAATTAGTTATTATTTGCTGTTTGTTACATAAAGGTTACAAATTTGAATTGTTTAAAAAAAACTGTAAGAAATACTAAAGTCAGTTTAGTTTAGAAAACTGTATGCCTTATTCAAACGTCGTTCCAATGCACCCAATATAATTATATAGAAATGCTGAAAGCACCTATACAGAGGGTATAGGTGCTTTCGTAAACATTCCATTTCAACTCTCTTTTTATTAGTTACTACTGAACCGAAGAAGTTTTTAGAGTGTATAGAAAAACCGCAGTGTGGGCAGTTTTTCTACACAATTTTGCCTATATATGAGTATTTATATTAATGTACTAATAATGTTCAAGTTTTAATTACTCCTCATATTTTTTCACTTCAGCCTACACATCACGCTTCTGCAATCTGCCATGGAGTACACAAGACCCAAGATAGAGGAAGGTAGAAATGGATGAATAAACTACATACATATGGCTTAGTTGGTCAGAGCGTACATATTTTTTAAACTAGTAATATTTACGGAACAACATTCTAAAAATAGATTAAATAATTCAACCGAATTTAATTTACGAGGCTGAGCCGTCTGCTTTATTGAATCACATTTAAAACTTAGCTGTCTAACTTTATGTCGCCTATTGATGTATTTTTTAATAATATATTTTAATATTCTTGCTTAAAATCATGACAGAAAGCGGAGAAGTGTCTTGACAAATTATTTAATCTACTTTTATTTTCACTGTCAGCTACGCTATATATACTAATATAAATATACTTAAAATTCGTTACAAACTGGGGAACGGAAGTGGAACGAAGTGTCCTAATACCCAAGATTCCCAAGTTCCCAAGTTCCCTCTGGCTACCCTGCCATGAGCGGGATACAGCGTGAAGTTGAGTAGAGTATTAGAGTAAATATACGTATTACTACCACATGTTTCATATCAGGGATTTTTTACGTATTTTTCACTATAAGTTTTTCTATTTAAATGTTTCTACTATAATTATTTAATCATTAAGTCCCAGTAGATGAAGAACTATTATAAGATATACCTTTAAAATAAAGAATATGTATCACTAATACAGCTTTCTCTTTCCTTCATAATATGGAGAAAAAAGAGATCTATATTATGGAACTTATCCTTCAAAATCCAATTTCCGCCTAATTAGAATATAATAATCTTCCTTAACAAAGAATTTAAGACAAATTCTTTCAACAAAGTGACAGGACGAGATGAAACAATAAGTTCTAACCGTTACCTAACTCCGATTTGTTCTTGCTTTCTAACAAATGACCACCATTTGTCCCGCTCAAGTTAATGTCTATAAATATAATATTTTATGTCACGATACTTACTTCTAGAATTAACTTAGGTATATAACAAACTGTTGTTTCACAAATGGCATAGGATTTAAAGAATTTCAAAATAGGTTTATAACTGCATATGTTAAATAGTGTTACTTTTCAATATCAGTTATAAGCAGCAGTTATATACAAATACGGCGGAAAGTGAGAAGCGGACTGGAGTGTTTAGACTTAGATTCTCAATTTTCTACCTACCCTGCTATATGTGGGATACAGTGTGAAGCTTAAAAAATAAGAATGAACTAAGCTTTACCGTTTCGTTCTTGCTTCGAAAAGTTATAAGCCGGGGATCAAGCATAATGAATCAAAAAACCAAAGTTTTACGACTGTTTCAACGACCATATAAGTTATAGTACTCCATTTTAAAGTTCAGGTAGGGACTTTCATGTTATTTAGAATAGGTTCTATTACCTTATTTTGATTATTTATTATAATTTACTCGCGCCAATTATCATAACTAAATGTTAAATGTTAGATATTGTATGGTAGTTTTAAGTAAATATAGCTCGTTCAAAATGTCTTTAAGTAACGGAATCGAATCTTAGCACAAGAATTCAAAGCATGCAACTGTAAATGCGACAGGTTATTGGTTTTATTCCTATCACTGGAAATGAATGATTTGACGTTTTTTTTTTCGCTTTGCAATACCAATGATACATTTGACGTGTATTTTACTTAACTGACGAAGCGCTACAAAGAGCATTAGCTGGACTTAAAATGTAATTATCATATTTCGACAATACGGAACGTAGCTTTTACTTCTTTCAAAAAAGCGGTGGATGTATGTATTTTTAACGAGTTTGTAGTTTTCTCTTTTTGAGGATATTTACTTTGTTGCGTTGTATTTGAATGAATTATATTATTGTTATATGTAACATATTATTTTATTTTTAAAAATAATCTTACGCTTTTATTCATATAGAATGGTGAAAATTTTGGAATCAATTCCCATCTGAGGAACAGAAATTTGATAAATTTCAAAACCAAAAGATGCAAATAACACAACAACAATAATTTGCAAAAACCTCTCTTTTACCTTTAAGGGCAATAAGGATCTAGTAATAGGAATTCGATAGTAATCTGTAGGTTTTATCTTATCTACATCTCATGCATAATGCATGGATACGGGAAAAAGAAATCTCACCCATTTAAACACATTGCTCGCTTAGCGATGACATCCAACGTCACACTTATGTTTTATTGTACGTCCATTTGTGTAACTTTTTTTTTTAGTTATAGGCTTTAATAACTAATTGAATTATTATCAATTTTAAAATACATTCTAATTGATAACACGTTGATTATTAGATTTATAAATAGTATAACTAAATAAAGTAAACGCTTAAAGTAATGTGAAGTCTGTCGCATTATTTTCATTTTTTCACTCTAGTAAACGAGGCAGAGTGCAGGTTCCTCCACTCAACACACCTCCGAAATTCGGCGGACATTAGGGAAAGGATGTATCTTAAGAGGAACAGAGGTCTCGATATTCAATTCCAACACTTACCTTGCTATGTGCAGGAATACCCCGTAAAATAAAAAAAGGGAAAAATATTGTATTGTTCCATTAATTATTATTTAAATTTTGCTTGTACCCGTGGTGTGGCGCAGGAGCGCAAGTATGTGACAGTAAACGTGACGTTGCAGGTGCGATCCCCGCTCAAAGGGATAAATATTTTTTAAATGAAATATTTCATATTTTTATTTCTTTGCTCTGGTAACAAGGCAAAGCACAGCGTTGAGTTCCGATACTTAACACGCAATGCCTCAAAATTGTTGAAATGTGGTAAACGGAACGGATTCAGATTTTATGTATTTCTAATGTTAACTAGAACTATTCGATACTTAAAAAATTATCATCTTACTTGAGGATGAGTTATTTTCTTATTCGCGCGTATAATAAACTAATATTAGTAACTTAACTTTTGATTCACTTTATCACTTATCTTAGAGCCAACTTGAAATTAGAAAACAAAATACTTTTGCTGTCGTAGTATAAAGTTTATATAGTAAGAAATGAGTAAATAATCATTTCAAGTTGTTATGGTGCAGTAGCTCAAGCGTATGATCGTAATTGCGATGGTTGAGTGTTCGTTTTCCACTTGAGAAAGTAATTATAAATTATTTACCTTTCCTCCTACTGGTACAACGCTATCAGCGGAATACAGCGTGAAACTAAACAAAATAATGTTAGCGATCATATTAATTAATTTTTATTCGCGTAACTTTAACTAAGCGAAATAATCTTACTACAATTTTATAATCTGATGAATTTTAAATGGCTTATCCAAGGCCATAATTTGGTATGCTGAAAAAAAGACTTTCTACTTGTTAATTTTAAATAACAGTTTCGAACTACACTAATATTTGTGAAAATTCAAAGTTCTTCATTATAAACTTTAACAATCACCATTCAGAACTTTTGACATTACTTGTGGGACGCAAGTTTAAGGCCATAAACAATTATACCGAACTGGTCACGTTTTGGTCTGGAACTTTGAATAGGGAATACCTATTAATTTATATGATCATAATAATGATCATATAAATTAATAAAAAAACGAAGATTCTCTTGCTCTTCCTGCACGTATGGCAAAGTAAAAAGGACCTAGGTACTTAGTATAAAGATACTCAGTTCCACTCCGCGCTTTCCCTTGAAATTGATGTTTTGTGGCGAAACTCAGCGCCGCGTTTTGAATGGCTACCATAGCGAAGAAATGAAAACATTAAACATTTAATTTGACAAAAATTAACTTTCATTTCGCTACACCACGATTTGCCTCTGAATATGAAAGCACGAAAATAATTCAGTGTTATTAAACTTTAAAAAAATGCTATGCAGTTGGAAAAAGAAACGGCTAAGGGCAAAGTAATAAAATGTTACTTGGCCTTGGTTAAAATGTTGTATTTAAGGCGCTAAATATTTATTTTAACAAAAATACCAACTAAAAATAAAAACCTACGCTATTAATGCTTCAATAAACTTTCTACCAGAATTATTTAATTTTCTGTCAATATATGTATATACATAAAGATATATACGATATACAAGTAAACGATCGAATATTTATATAATAGCAAGCTGCTAATAGAAAAATATTCTACTACCATAAAAAATGATGAAGATGGGGTTTTTTATATATTCTGTACAACATACCTTAACAATTTTCAGTGGGCGTAGTATGGCCTACTTAAATTAGAAAGCAAGTAATACGGTTCTTTACAGTACTACATAAAAAACACAGTTTCTTATGAGTAGCATATTTTAAGAGTAAATATTTACTCGTAGTTTGAGAATACTTAATTATGAACACATGGCCAGAAATTTCAGTAATTACAAAAGCTTATTTGAAAACTTAAGTATTCATGACCGCCCCAACCCTCTTCAAAACTTTACAAACTTGTAGATTACTCAGCTCAATGATTCTTTCAAATTATTATTCATCAATATAAATATAATTAAGATATCGTCACTCTTAATGGTTGCGGATTCAATTCCAATTATATAAATGACTTCCACTCAATGTGCAAATATTGAATTTACTGAGCTATTATTTGCGTACAAGCGTGACGGTAAGCCCGACAGGTTATGGGTTTGATCCTCATTCAAGGAAATAAAATATTTAATGTTTTGATAAGATTGAATTTCACCACTTGTCAAGTGCTTCAAGCAATCTCAATCCTTAAAATTACAATGCTTCAAATTTAGCAAATAATGTAGAAGGAAACGGTGTTTCCTGTAACACGGGACATACGGCAAATAATTAAAACGAAACAGAATTAAAACAGGAAATTATGTTTTTCCCAACTTAGGACCACACCAAAATTAATTATTTACTGTGCGTTGTTTGTGTAGTGTTTTTGTGTATATCACAAACAAATAGACACACCGAGACACACCGATTACATCAAAATTTCACCATAATAATGTCAATTATAGGTTAACTCTAACTTAATAATATGGTAAGTTTTTAGACAAACTTGATTAAATTAAATATTTTTTTATATATGTAAGGCTAGTAGCACGTATACTTTAACTTAACATAACTTTTTTTTATTTAAGGAATCAACACATGTCTGGTCTTGTAGTAGGTGTCGATATTTCTTTTTAATTTTAGTTAAAAGTTCTCTTTTGCTTCTCAACAAATCCGAAATTCAAAATCTTTACTAAAAATAAATAATATTTAAATTTGATTACTAAAAATAAATAATATTTAACGAGTGATCAAAAAGTCTAAGCTTTAATTTTAATTATATATTTGCCCAGCTTCACGCTGTATCCCGCACGTGGCAGGGTAGGTAGAGGGAATTTGGGAATCTAGTGTTAAAACGGAGTGTCTTGACACTAGGTTCCACCTTCGTTCCCCACTTTCCGCCGAATTTGAGACATGGCGTGTTGAATGGCGGAACTCAACGGCGTGTTTTGTCTTGTACCAGAGCGAAGAAATGAAAACATTAAATATTTAAATTGAAAATATTTAATTTCCTCGAGTGGGGATTGAACTCAGAACCTGTCGATTACAGTCACACGTTTGTGCCGCTGCGCCACGATAGACCTCAAAATTATATATTTTAAAGGCATTAAAACATTGAGGAACTGAAGGTCTTAAAACTAGATTTCCAATTTCCCTCTGCCAACCCTTGCTGTGTGCAAGATTATCGCAGTCGCAGCCAAAATAATTACTTTGGGCTTAAAGATAGGCATTAAAAAGATATACATTATAAATAAAATCACTGAAATTAAGTGACATTAGTAGTTTACGAATCGTTTTAATAAAAACAAATGAAACATATGTTATAAGATACTTGTAAACTATGGCACTATATTCGTCAGTGTAGTTACACGCATAGGTATCCAAGAGGCGTGAGTTTAATCCTATTGATTTTTTAATTTTTTTTAAGCCTACCAACATTTGTGATTTTGCGCATTAAGTTATAATACTGAAAGCCGCTTTATCTAATAATAGTAAAAAAATGAATAAATAATCTCTCGATAAGGTGGTCAACCTACCAATTGCAGAATAGTTCCTACACTACTCAAGGTAAGCTTGACTTGTGTCTTTTCCATTTTCTTATACACTTTACAGCCAAGGAAGGAATCCTTTGGGAGTTATTATATTCAGCCCTAAATACAAATGTTAAAAAAGTTTCATATATATCAACATTCGTTGATATATATGTACTTTTATTTTTGGTGTATTCGTGGTATATTTCGTGGTATATTTTAAACAAAAATTGTGGCTCTATGGGGAGAAGCTACCATGTTTGGTAAGATACGTTTTTAAAGCATACTAACATTTTTACTGCTTAACTTTTATTATTATTTATGTAAACCCTTTACCCTTTTTTACAGTAGGGTAAACACTAACTGTTCAATTTTTGAAATTTAATTTGACTAACTGGCAAAATTCAGCACCGCATGTTCTCTATAAGAACATGAAAAAGAAAATAATGAAAGTATCCCACTCTCCGAGTGGGGATCGAGTCCTCAATCATTACGTTACATTCAAACACTACCTTTGCGACGCCGCTGTAGCCTCCATTCAAATAATAATTAAAAGATATAGAAGGATGAAAGGACAAAAAATCTATAGCCATTCGAGTATTTTACACTGAACAATCATTCTGAAGCGATCCTGTGGAGGATATTGCTTCGCGACTTGCAAACAAATAGAGTATACGATACCAATCTACAGCAAATGTGTTTGCTCTAAAGCAGTATAGAAAAAAATATTTTGCAATCAGAAATTTCAAAGATATTTCTTTAAAATTTTACTCTAAATATAAAAATATTCTGAAATAGTGGCAAATCACTTGCATTTTTATTTGCTTGGACTTTAAGCATTAAGACATTTTACTATCATATTTTTATTTTTCTTGTTTATTTTCAGGAGAATACTTAGTATCCCTAAGGAACAAATGGCACAAATTAACAGAATATTACCGTGACAAGTATGCGTGGGATTAAATGCTGTTGGTTTCTCACTAAGGAAGCTAATTATGTTATATGTTTACTTTGATTGATATTTTAAAAAAATCAACTTTTGAGTTTCTTGCCGGCTCTTTTAAGCAGACCCGCCTTCCGAGCCGGTGGAAGCTTCCTGCAGGACTGACACTACAGACAATTGTGTGTAACTTGACGATTCAAAAGTATTTGTAATGGCTTAATTGAATAAAAAATATTTTAATTGTGATTTTGAACCTTCGTGACAAATTCAAGCATTTTACTCCTCAGACGTTTACGTCGTACATCGTTTTACATCAGCTAGTACCGGAAGTTTTTTACATACATATTTAAATATTGATATTTGAATGTAGAAGTTATTTAAAGGTAACGTATACAATTCATTTTCTAAAAATTAAAATTAAAAAACGATACTCTCTTTGAACACAAAGATAAAAATATTATGAAGTAATTCCATTAAATTCAATATAATTAGAGCTAGCACATAATACATATATACAGACATGTGCTAATCATTCAAAATAGCCAATATTCGTAGCCGTTTACTTCATATAATCTAACCTTTATAGTCAATGTAATATCGGCACCCAAGTGTACGTGAGAGAGTACACGTCCCTCTAAATTGTTCCATTACAATAAAATTCCAAGAGGTACAGATATAGATAGCGGTATAAAAGCGAAGTAGTAATTCCTAAGTCATCTGCAAAATAGTCCACTTCTACCAAATAATGGTACTTAACTACTATACTATATATAATTTTATTTTTTATTTTTCAATTTATATATAAAAAAATTAGACTATGCCTATTTTTTCGGAAATTTAAAGAAATACAAAAAGTTTTTATTATACATTTACATTAAGAAACAATGTTATGTTAATTAATTATTAATAATAAACTGCCTTCGAAACGGTTAAATTCAATTTGTGTTGATACACCAGCGAAATGCGGGCTAGGAACCCATTAGGGATTAAACAAGCGTCCATAAGTCAGCATATTTCATTCTATAGTATAATTTCTTGTAAGAGCGCTATAACTTAATAAGAAGAGTAACGTAAAGTTTGTACGTCCGTTATCTTTTCGAGTCAGACTCGCCCACCGTAGCAACCGCACCAATTCGGGTATGGTCATTTTTATTCAGAATTGAGTGATCAACGGGGAAAAAATGTTTTTAATTAAAAGTGAATTTTGAGTTTACTGTTTACATAAGTTTGATTTCTCCATGCTCCGAGAAACTATATACTTAAATATTTTTACTATGTTTTAAAGTGTTATTCCACACTTAGGACAGAAAATACTAAACTTAAATTTAAAAAGCGTATAAAAATTTTGAACGAAGCAGGATTTGAACCCGCGCCTCTGGAATACCGTTCCAGCGCTCTGACCACTAAGCCATTCGTTCTCACCGAGCTCCGTCGAAATTCTTATACGCTTGTTACAACTTATGCTAACAACAAAAATAAGTTGTAACAAGCGTATAAGAATTTCGACGGAGCTCGGTGAGAACGAATGGCTTAGTTGGTCAGAGCGCTGGAACGGTATTCCAGAGGCGCGGGTTCAAATCCTGCTTCGTTCAAAATTTTTATACGCTTTTTAAATTTAAGTTTAGTATTTTCTGTCCTAAGTGTGGAATAACACTTTAAAACATAGTAAAAATATTAAAAAGTAAATAGTATTCTCTCTTGCCAAACGATAATTCTTATGAGTTGTCTTTGGGTAGCGGAAATTTGTAAAAATCTCCCTACAGAGATGCTAACAACAAAAATAAGTTGTAACAAGCGTATAAGAATTTCGACGGAGCTCGGTGAGAACGAATGGCTTAGTGGTCAGAGCGCTGGAACGGTATTCCAGAGGCGCGGGTTCAAATCCTGCTTCGTTCAAAATTTTTATACGCTTTTTAAATTTAAGTTTAGTATTTTCTTAAATATTTGATATAAATTTAAGCTTGGTACCTCCACGCGACATGGATATAAACGGTCTTGATAGACGAACAGATGAGCAACAAAGTGATCCCATAGGGGTTTTATTTTGTGCCTACTAATTGTATTGTGATTATGTTATTGATGTAAGCAAAAATCACTGTCCATATTTGGCACCTAGTAACGAATCGATATCGGATATGTTACATAGCAACTAATAAATTATTATATATTTCTGTCGCCAGTCGCCATCCAAACCTAGCACTGTAACATCGTGGTTATAATTAAATATTGTATAATATCAATATTACAATATCCTTAATAAATTGCCTTTTATTAACATAAACTTCTGAAATATCCACATAAAGGCAAATTGGTGACCCCGACGTGTTAAGACAGTTTACACAAAGTCATAAGAATTTTATAAAATGACTACTGAAAATAAAACACCAACAGCCAGCACAGGTTCCGAGCTAGCAACAGTCACAGTGTCTTCGAGAATTCCGGAATTTTGGTGTGATCAAGCTCGCTTATGGTTTGTACAATGTGAAGCTATATTAACACCTCAAAAACTAAGCGACGAAGCAAAGTTCAACTTAGTCGTCACCAAGCTGGGAAAAGAGGTAATTCAACAATTCAGCGACATTCTACTTCAGCAGCCCCAAACAAAGAAATATGACACCCTGAAATCGAGATTATTAGCAGTGTATGAAGAATCAGAAAATCGTCAGCTCCAAAAACTTTTGAGTGAAATTGACCTTGGCGATGAGAAACCATCTCAACTTTTGAGACGCATGCGAGATTTGGCCAGAGGAAAAATTCCCGACGAAACGCTGAGTATCATGTGGCAAGGTCATTTGCCAGCTACAGTACGCTCTGTACTTGCCGTCGCTGATGTCAAAGATTTGGAAAATTTGGCTACGATTGCAGACAAGATTATGGAGACTACAAGGCCTATTCAAATAGCGGAGGTTAGTAGTAAACCATCGACGTCAGTTCATAACCTTTCCGTCTTGCAAGCACAAGTGGCTCAGTTGTCTTTACAAGTGATGGAATTGCAGAAAATTCAAAGATTTCAACATCAGAAACGAAATTATAATATTCACAATCACTATCGATCAAAATCCCGTAGCCGTAATATAATACGACATAAGTCGCGCAGCGCCGACGGTCTTTGTTATTATCATGCACGATTTCGCCATAGAGCTAACAAATGTACAGAGCCGTGCGCATGGAATAAACAAAATACCCAGAACCAGGAAAACTAAATAAGGTGCAGTCAGCGGCGGATGTCTGCACCCTTTCACCATCCCACCGCCTGTGCGTGACCGACTTAAACAGTGGCCTACGTTTTTTGGTGGACACGGGAGCCAACGTTTCTGTTTTGCCAGCCGTTAAAAAATCCTACAGACAAAGTGAAAGTAACAGTTATAGACTATACGCCGCGAATGGAAGTGAAATACGAACATATGGAACTAAACGGTTAGAGTTAAATTTAAAATTAAGAAGACCTCATGCGTGGAATTTTATACTCGCTGAAGTAAAACAGCCGATCCTTGGTGCCGATTTTTTGAATCATCACAAACTCTTAGTGGATGTAAATGGTCGAAGACTTATCGATTCTGTTACCAGTCTAAACGTTATTGGGTCTATGGTAAATAGTAAACAAGACACTATCAAAACAATACAGGTCAACGGCCCATACTACGATTTATTGTCAGCTTATCCCGATATAACAAAACCTATGTGCTACAAAAATGTGCCAAAACATAATGTATTGCACTACATCGAGACTACTGGCCCCCCTGTCTTCGCTCGCGCTCGACCTCTTTCCGCAGACAAATATATCAGAGTCAAGAAAGAGTTCGAATATATGCAAGAAATAGGCATATGTCGACCTTCAAAAAGTTGTTGGGCCAGCCCACTTCACGTGGTTGCTAAAAAGAACGGTGAAATACGACCCTGTGGCGATTATCGTAGTCTTAATGCCATCACCAAGCCAGATAGATACCCGATCCCACGTATTCACGATTTTACATACTTACTGGCTGGAAAGACGATATTTTCACGAATTGATTTACAACGTGCTTACCACTTTATTCCGACGGCGCCGGACGACATTGAAAAAACAGCAATAATTACTCCATTTGGTCTGTTTGAATTCCCACGAATGACCTTCGGTTTAAGAAACGCAGCGCAAACTTTTCAACGCTTTATGAACCATGTTGTTTTTGAAGGTTTGGATTTTATATTTAATTACATCGATGATAGCATTATTTTTTCAAACTCTGAATCGGAACATCGAAGCCACTTAGAAACCGTTTTCAAACGCCTTAATCAATACGGCGTTACAATTAACTTAGCAAAGTGCGATTTTGGAAAATCGGAAGTAGATTTTTTGGGATACCGCGTATCTAAAGAGGGCATACGACCTTTGAGTAACAGAGTAAAGGTTATTACAGACTATCCCAAGCCAGAAACAGTATCACAATTGCGCCGCTTTATGGGAATGATTAACTTTTACAGAAGTCATTTACCTAATGCCGCTACATACCATGCAATTTTGAATGCATACTTACATAATAAAAAACGCAACGATAGAACCCCAATCACATGGAGCACAGAGGCCGAAGAAGCGTTTGAATTATGTAAAAATAAATTAAAAGAGGCCGTTTTATTGTCGCATCCTGTTTCCGGAGCACCTTTAGCTATAATGACAGACGCATCAAACACATGCGCAGGCGCTGTCCTTCAACAAAAAGTTGACCAAAAATGGAATACACTCTCCTTCTTTTCCTGCAAATTCAGCGAAGCACAGCAACGTTATAGTGCTTACGACCGGGAGCTACTATCTATATACATGGCTGTCAAACATTTTAGGTATATGATTGAAGGTCAACAAGTGACCGTGTTTACAGATCATAAGCCGCTCGTGTACGCCTTAAATAAAAAAGCTACGAGCAGCAGCGATACACCTAGACGCCTACGACACCTGGATTTCATAAGTCAGTTTTGTAAATCAATAGAGTACATTCAAGGCTCACAAAATATAGTGGCTGATACCTTATCAAGAATCGAACAGATAGACATGCCTTCGCCAATCGACTACACACAAATATCTAAGGCTCAACAAAACGATGAAGAATTACAATACTTGATGAAATCAAAAAAATTAAATTTTAAAGCCATCGTATATCCAAATTGTAGTGAGCCTATATATTGCGAAATATCAAAAGAGTGCGCGCGCCCTTACCTACCTCGTGACTATCGTATTACAGTATTTAAAGCGATTCATGGAATTAGTCACAGTGGTACGCGTGCCACTAGAAAAATGATAACGAATAGATATTTTTGGAAATCTATGAATTCAGATATTAATGAGTGGACAAGAGCTTGCGTTAATTGCCAAAAATCAAAAATTCAACGCCATACGATATCTCCACTCAGCTCTTTTCCATCGTGTAATCGTTTTGAGCATCTTCACATAGACATTGTAGGTCCTTTAATGTATTGTCAGGGGTATAGATACATATTGACTATGATAGACAGAGCTACTGGGTGGCCTGAGGTAAAGTGTTTAAAGGATATCACCGCAGAAAGCGTCGCACGCGCTTTATATATTCAATGGATTACAAGATTCGGTTGCCCCGCCAAAATTACTACAGATCAAGGCCGCCAGTTTGAATCAACTCTTTTTTGTAAATTGGCAAAATATTTGGGAATATCAAAAATACGCACTACTGCTTACCATCCGCAAGCCAACGGGATGATAGAAAGGTGGCACAGAACGCTAAAAACATCGCTAATGTCACGTGGAAATACCGAAAATTGGGTAAAGGAGTTACCAACCGTTTTATTAGGCCTCAGAGCAAGCTTACGAGACGATACAGGCATTTCTGCTGCAGAAATGGTTTATGGCACTACTTTAAAATTACCAGGAGATTTTTTTGAGCCGTCAAAGCAAGCATCTCTGGACAACGAAGCATTATTGCAAGATTTACGTATGCATATTCGTAACCTTGCCGCCGTGCCAAAGCGACCGCATAGACAAGGAAATATATTCCTTCACCCAGCCTTATCTACGTGTACACACGTATTTGTACGTTGTGACCATGTCACAAAACCCCTAACAACCCCTTATTTTGGACCTCATAAAGTTATTGAGAGAGGAGATAAATATTTTAAAATAATGATCTCCGATAATATTAAAACCATCTCAATAGATCGATTAAAACCTGCATTTCTAATACACAATGACTCAGAAATACAATACACTCCGCCAAATAAGGCAGAAGAATTCATAACAAATTCCAATGAACATAGCAACTGCAGCGATGGGCATGGTAACAATAACAACCAGATAAAATTTTTTACCTTTAAGGTACGGAACCATATAATGTTTGATAATCTAATTATAGGGGAAGGTTATATGCCATGTAGTAACGTTAATCATTTCAACCTAATCCGCTGTACGTGCTTTCAGAGTTAACTTCCAAATTTGAACTGTGTCATATACATATTTTACACAATCCAAAACTATTTTCGAAAATGCAAGAAAACTATTTCTGAAAACGCAAGAAAACGCTAGTTAAAAATTATAAACAGAATCATTACTATATTATATGCCTAGTATTTTATTGAAACATTCAGGTTTAAAGTTAATAGAGAGGACTAGCACCAAGGAATAGATGTCAATTAACTTTTAAAATGGTATCGTTACATAATTATGTTTCAATTATTTCCATTATTAAGGTGTGTTAGTGATCGGAAATCTCAAGAGTTCATCCATCAGACAAAGCTGACTCATATATTGTATACCCAACGTACAAACAAATTATTGGTTTACCCTTTGACGAATTTAATAAAAATGAAAAAGAAAGATACATATATACTATATGTATAGGACTTACATCTTTTTTACGTCTATTTTATACCTGTATGAAGATATGTAGAGGCACTAAAGACTTAAGTAGAAAAAAAGAAAACATAACTGAAACTATACAAGTACTTTTAAACACAAGTGTATTTAAACAATAGATTTATTACTATTCCCATTAGACTTTAGTTCATATTGTTTGTTATATTTGCTAGCGGAAACAGCCGACGGCGTTTCGTTACCGTCGTCGTGGAAAGTTGAGCAGTGAATTATATAATTGATTTAGTATTTGTTTGTGTTTGATAGTTCATTGAAAACAAGAACATTTTATTTTTATTTCACCTTAGAACCCTTACGATGAAGGGTGATATAAATACTCCGTTATTCGCTTTCTACTCGAATTTGAGCTTCACGTGGCGACTTCTTTGCCAAATTTTGTTTATTTTGTAATAATAACTTTTTTATCAGGCTGTATCCTACGTATAGTATTTGATAACGTAGAGGCAAGGCAACTTGAAAACGTAGTGTTAAGATAAGAGCCATTGAGATACTTCTGTTTCCCACACGCCGCCGAAATCTTGAGTATATGTTGAGTAGCGGAACTCAACGCCTTGCTTTTTCATAAAGTAGTAAAGTAGTAAAGTAGTAGTAAGTATTAGTTTCCTAAAGTAGAAATCAAACAAAAAGATGTCAAATATACTAAAAATTGTTAAACTTTATTCGAGTTGACAGTAATTCCGTTATCCACAGATCAGCCACATCAAATAGTATGAACACAACAATAGCGTGCAATCATCATAATACACGCACAATACAATTAGTTTTTTATACGTTTAATAACAATTTACCAATAACAATAATTGCCTCTTTTATTTTTACTTTCACTGATTTGATTGATTTCACATCAAAAATAAAGCGGATTTGTCTGTAACCATGAAATTTGAAAATTGTGTAAAATAATAAAATTGATATTTTGATAAGTGTAAAAACAGTCTCAGTAACGAATGAAGGGAAGTCGCTAAAAAACACAATATTGATAAATTCGAAATGTCTATATGTATTTATTTTTAAACCTGTGTCATTTACTTTTAAACATCATTCATTTACTTTTCGAAGTCATCAGTACAAACAACACACACTCCTGAACATATTGGAAATAAGTCCGAACCTTAAAAGTTATTTTGAAATTTACATCACTGTAATCTATTTTTATGGTTTTATGGAACTTTATTCGACTTTACTTTTAATTTTCTTATCTGTTATCACATAAGGGGGTCAAATAACAAATAAAATAAATCAAACGTTAATTTACAGGATTACTAAAAACAATATGCCTTTTTCCTTTGAAGGAAGAAGCTGAATTTCGAAAATTTACGCGCGTTATTTCTTTACGTTATAAGATTTCTTTGTGGATTAAAGATATATTTATGTTTCTTTTTCTTTTCATAATCATTTATGTTCATTATTCTTTATATGTAACAAGTTTTGCATTGAGCTGTCAGCGCTATTGGTTAGTGTTATTATATACCTTATTATATGATAACACTTATCAATTCGACAGGGCGGTTTCTAGTTATGGCAACGCTCTTTTTGTATGTCACAAAAAACTCTGCTACAAAACTAGAGTCGGTGACGCTAAAAGCGCAGGGAATGTATCAAGTACGTAAACTGTATAGCATTCCGCTTAATTTAGAAGATATAGCTCATTGAGTTGCGGATCTCAACGCCACTCAATGACCAATATCTTCAAATTTTTTTCAATATCTTCTAATCGCTTAGTCGAGCTTTATAAAACACAGTATATATTTTATTACCTTTTTTACATGCCTCTGTTTAGTGCGATTGGAAGAGATAGCTCTATTCTACATCAATGATGGGCGCCTGAATTTAACACGACGCAGTGATTTTATAATAAGAAAAATACAAAATCAAATACAATTTTAGTCTCCGAATAAAGATCAAACTCATAATAATCTCTTGCACATTTACTAATACTATTTCACACTGCGCTACGGCGGTAAATGAAATTTGCTTCATTTTGAGACATACAATGTATTTAAAGTAACTCTAATATTACTTATCAAAATACATTTTGATACATTGTTGTATATAAGGTAAGCTGCAACTTATAGAGCGTGTTGTTTACAACTAAAATTTTCATTTTCTTATATAGATTTACGATTGTAAAAGCCAAGCTGTAACTTGAAATAGACTTTTTATTCGAAATGAAATCCTATTTAAAATAACAACTTTATCCTGCGTACAGTAGAGAAGGCAGAGGGAAGCTGGTGACCTAATTTTAAGACACTTCGATCTCACAAAGACAAAAAGACTTAAAGCAGTGTAGCAGCCTTTTTACCAGAGACAAGAAAACGAAATCATAAAATATAAAATTTCCTCGAGTGGAAACAGCAACACTCGAGTTTACGTTCACACGTTTGCAGGACGACTTTGCTCGTAAGTTAATCCACTACATTCTTTACTTTTCCCCTGGATCTCTTTCCATGTATTATGTGATCAGTGGTAGAAATTTGTGAAGATCTTTGTTGTCCTCTTTCAAGTTCTTAATTTCTATTAGTCAAGTAAATAAAAACTTTGCCTGTGTGTACCAGAGCAGGAGCGGTACTTGTGTTGATAAATCATTATATCATATTTTTAGAATATAGAAATGACAAATTGGGGTCTGAGGTAGTGCAGTGTGACAAGCGTGCAACTGTGAAGGCAACAGGATTTGAACACACTTAAGGAAATAAAGTTATTAATATTTTATATATTCGCTTGCCTAACAAGGCAAATTGCGGCGCTAAGCTCCGCCACTGGAACACGCAACTCAAACTTTAGGTTATCATGCTGTTCAGTATGAAGGTAAAAAATTATATTCTATCAGGTAATGTCTAAAAATGTAATGTAGCAGAATTCAAACTTGCACCTACACTTACACTTTAATAGTACTTAAACTAATTTACCAATCATTTGAACGATTAAATATATTGTTTACAGTACAATACAAAGAATAACACAATGAAAAGTACATTTCTAATCAGAATCCATCTCATATTACTTTACGGTAGCTTTAACAAATAAACAAAATTTTCCAGTGAATAGTTGTTCGGCTCAAAACTTATGGTTTTGAAGGTCTTGTAACCTGACGGCTCTATTGGAGGGCACAAGCTTGTGATTGTAAACTTTAAAGATAGGTTATGGGTTCGATCCTCACTCGAAGAAGTGAAATGTTGAATATTATCAGAATAAATATTAAATGTTTCAATTTCGCTCTGCTAACAAGGCAAGTTCCGCCATTCAATACGCAATGCCTCAAATTTAGCAGAAAGTGGGGAATGAAGTGTCTTAACACTAGGTTCTCAAGTTAAATATTCCTAACCTGCCATGTGAGAGTTCATACAGCGTGCGGGTTAAAAATAAAAACATTTATAATTATAACAAAAAAACAATACTTAGCTTTAATTTCGTACAGACGCACCTAATAATGATGACGGTAAGCATTCTACGCACTATTGTTATTATTCCTTTAAATAAATTAACAGTCTTCTTCTTTATCGCAATCATTTTATATTTATAACTTACCAATAAAGTTCTTAATCCAAAATAAGCAATCATAAATAGTGAAAACACTTATGACTTGAATCTTATCTTTATATGACTCGAATACTTATATCACAATTATTTTAACATGCACTCAATGTACTCGTATTTTTTAATATAAATTAAAATAAAATACGTAATTTTTTAATTAAAATTTCTCTATTAATATTTGAACAATCATTCTCCACCATACGCGTCCGCCATCTTTCTTCTCTTTTTTTTTATTTTTCATTTGACCTTGACAGTAAGTTATTCAGCCAACATTATACAAGAGAAGAACGCTAGGCAGCTTAGGCGGAACGAAAATTAAACTGAATCCTTAGAAATGCTGACTATTCCTTTTGAACGAATAATTTAAGATAAAAAGTATATAAATATAACGAACTATTATTAATTTAATTTTGATAGAATTTGTAGACTTTTTTTAATCATTGAAATCTTTTTTTATTGTGTTGATAAAATTCTCACATATGGGTTAGTAAATAACGAATAACTCCTTTATCCATTTTAAGGATTCTGAATTGGAGCTCTAAGCCGAACGTTGGTATATCTGGACTTAAAAATATAATGGCATTTAGTCAAAATCAACTCGGTTTTATGTTTATAAAGATTGGGGAATTACTTTTATGCATTTTATTGCTTTGATAAGAAATACTTAACAGCTTAAATTTCACTACTAAACACAATTTTTAAAAATTGGTGGGAAAAAAAGACCGAGTATCTTACACTAGGCATATACTTAGGTACTTGAAGGTATGGGTATTCAAGGCGTAAAGCTAAACAAAAATTTATTTTGATGTCCTATACATTATGTACGTAAGAAGTTGATATGAAAATTATTTTACCTTGACCTTATCTATAAATGTTATGGAAATCCAATTTATAGAATCCCATAATCGTTTTTGTGTAAAAGCCTCAACGAGGAGGGTACGGCAAGAACCTTATTTAAAATTTCGTTATCGACTTCCGACTATCCGAAATAATAAATTTGCTTTGTCGATTAATTAAATTATATAAAATAAAACATTTGTTCGGTGGAAATTTCAATTGAAATGTATTGAACTTAACAGATTTTTAACAGATATATGTTTATATTCTTACGTTTAATTTAAGAGATATACTTCAAACTTTTTGACCTTGTTCTATAGAATACTTTCTTCTTCTTATTGTTATTATATTTCTGAGCTGTTTTTTTTTTCTTCTGGGTGTAATAAAAAATTATTATTATTATTATTATTATTATTGTTTTAAATCTTGTATTAGCAACGTTCGAATATAAAAAATGCGCCCAATGAAGTTATTGAAAAAATAAAATAAGCAATTGTGTATAAGTGTAAGATCATACATAAGATTTGGATCAGATAAAAGAACTAATATTTTATTTTATATGTCACATTTAGCGCGGTAGGTAGACTGATCACACTTCGTTTCTCACGTGAAGGGCGTTGGGCTTGGTTGGTTAGTTTGAGTTCCGGAACTCAACATTACACTTTATCATTGGTAATGTTCTGAAAAACACTTGATCTAGTCTCTGCTGAACAAACATATCATTTTTATTTTATGTTCACTCTGGCATTGCCATTTTATATCGGCGGTACTACACGGATACCTTCTTAAAGGCCGGCATCACCTCCGGCCGGTAGCTCCCTTGTTGTAACGTGAAGCAATGGCGGCGGTGATCATTTACTGTCAACTGATCCGTATGCTTGTTTGCTTGTATTTTCTGTAAATTAGTATACATAGTGTACACTGTTACTGAGTGAGCAAGAAAATAAAAATGTAAAAAATATATACCCTAAGTCGAAGCCGCAACCGTCGCATTTGCAGTCACACGTTTGTGCCAATGCGTTAGGTATTAAATATATTATAATAAAAAATTATATTAATCAATTGTATTTTTTTAATTTTATGCTCTATAAGACAAGGCGTAGTGTTTATTTTGGCTAGCAGTAGCAAATTTAACGTTTAAAATTACCTTGCTGTCTTTTCTAACAGAGCAATAAATATTGTTTTGCTGTTCATATAACCAATATCCCGAAATTTGAGCGACAATGAGGAAACAAACTATGCTTAGCATTTCAATTTTTCCTATTCAGTTACTATTATTATCTTTTTAATATTATTGTCTATTAAAATGTATTTATGTGGTAGCAAATTGTATTGTCGTAACCAAAATTACTTGTTGAAAAATTGGGACTTGAGACAAGTTTTAAAATAAAATATAAAAACGCATGAGTAATTTTACTGCCGATCTCATTGCGTTTGAACCCAACGGCTTGTACTTGACTTTTTACAACCAACTGTATTTGAGGGTAGAAAATTTGAGGCACTTTTTATGTACGTTTTAAACAGTTTTATATTTACGGCCGAATAAAAATCCGCCGTTATTTTTTTTTAAATTAATTTCGTTAAAATAAAACAAAAAATACAATACAATGGGCTTTCGCACTTACATACAACAACGCGTTCAAAAGGTCAGGTAATTTTAAAATAATAAGTATTTTATGTGTCTTATCCAGTTAAATAGTTTCACTTACAATACTTTAATTTCATTTCTAAATATTTTTTAAAACACCATTATTAGCTGTATTTATTTTACCAATCAAATAAATGTCTAAGGCACATTTCCTCATGTCTGATACCGAAACCGTTTTATAATCGTTTATATAATATATACTCCTCCGTTTATATATACTCCGATATAATATATGTTACGAATATGCCAGATATTTTTACATTTTAAGTCAACATTTAATTAAATATGTCATTTCTCCAATTGGGAATCTTAACGTCTCGCAATCGTCTCTTTTACCATCGTACGTGGCGTACACGTACGATGGTAAAAGAGACGATTGTGCCTGTGCCACGACGGTCTGGTATATTTGCAATAATATAATAATAATAAACTGATATCATATCACTCTCTCTCTCTCGCTCAGCTTCACGCTGTATCACGAGCGTGGCAGGGTTGTCAGAGGAAACTTGGGAACCTAGTGTTCAGACACTCCGCCACTTTCCGCTAAGGTATTGCTATGCTAATTTAAGGTATTGTGTACTGAGTGGTGAACACAACGCCGCACCTTGCCTTGTTACAAATGAAAACTAGAAAACATTTAATTATTAAAGGTAAAATATTAATTATTTCATTACCTCGAGTGGGGATCGAACCCACTCGACCTACTATCATATATAAAAGCAAATTACCACGAACAAGTAAAAATAGTCTCATTACACAAGACCTGCTTTGTCTTGTATGACATTTCAATTAAATGTATAGGTAGTGTAATCATGAGTTATTACTGCTTACTGGAAACGACTACAGTATAAATAAAACACAAGCTCTCTTACAAATGAGCTAATTATTATTTATAAGAATAGTGAGTGAAATATACGATGTTCCCTTTCCTCTTAATATGTAATGTTTGTTTTTAGATCTCTAGCTATTTTATATGTAAATCAATTAGATTTGGCAATATTAAACTACGAAGCTACATATTTGAAAAATATTACTTATGACTTGTTAGTAATAAGTGACGATGTGTTCATCGTCATACATTTATTGGTAATATTTTTATTTAAGAGGTGAAAGCAGTAATTTAACTGGATCTCTTTTTAACCTGTTTTCTACTATTGAGTGAAACTGTAACTGTTTTACAGTACTTGCTTTTTTTGTGTGTTCTTATATGAGAAACTTCATAACATTAAAAATTATTACTTAGTAATACAAAAAATTATCACAGTTCTACAAAAATCTTACTAGATTTTTTTAAGGAAAATCACAAGAGAAATCTAGTTTCAGACAATCAAAAATGACACTGTACATAATGTACTTCGTGCTGAATTAGTGATTACTGTAGAGCGATTCCGCGGCGGATATTGCTGCATGATTGCGAACAGCGCCACTCAAAGCGATTGGTTATACTATAATAAAAGGGAAATTTGTAAAAATACATGTGTACATTAAAAATACATTTTGATATACACAGTATTTTTTTATATAACTACAAAATTTATGGTAAACTTTACTTTGATGAAGTTTACTTAGCAGCTTGGAGTTAATACTAAAAAATCAAATGAATAAAATAAAAAAATCTGTTGCTTCTCTTTTTATCGATATTAAATATGAAATAAAATTATTTGAAAATTTATGTATGTTTTTGTGTTACATTTTTTTGTATTATACAAAGTGGATAAAAAGCACGGTTTAGTCTTCTACGTGTAATTTTTTTTACCGTTTCTAAAATATATATGGAAACCATCGTATTCTGTGGTTGGGTACAGCGTCTCGTTAAAATTAAAGTCAAAATTAACGGTTATGGGTCAATCTACTCGGAGAAAATTCTTCGAATTGGGTACGGCCAAAGGCGCAGCTGTACTGACGTCTCGTCGCCATCGTATTTATATCTTTCGTCTCTACCAAACATACTTCCCTGATATACAACTACATTCACTTGTTTTAATATGTTATTGTTTACGCTAATCGTAAATTCCTTCCTCTCTTTATTTCTTTAAAATACCAGAACCTTCATCTTACTCGCATTCTGGCTTAGATAATTATTTTCACAGTATCTTGCTTTCTGAAAATGCAATTAGCCCTGCAACATCTGGGCATAGCAGGACATTTGCATTAAGGTCACCTATTTTTACTCCCATGTTCAACTCCTTGGAGACAGCTGTTTGTATACAATCGAATAACGAAGCTGACATGGCACAAATCTATTTAACACTCGATATAATATCAAATCAAGGTGATATATCAGCTCCCACTCAGCAGGCTAAGTGATCTCTATAAAGGGACCTTACAGCCTGCAGAAAGGCTCCGGTTGACTACCGGGAAAGTATTTCCGATTTTTTTTTCTTTTCGAAATCCACAGAAAACTTTTTGTTGCACAGCCAAGCCAGATTCAAAACCTACTTACAAATATCTATTTAATTACTGTCAATTATATATTGGACAAGTGGGTAGTTAATATGTTTTACTGTTTGCCTATAAAACGCTTAGAGTGATAGAGGACAACACACAAACAATTTATGAATTTTACATGTAGAATTTTTTGGTTATATAAAAGGGACAATGTTTGAAATTCTTACAGAAACAAAAGAAGGTTTTGTTTTATTTTTTATTACATCTTTTAGTAGGTAATGGGTTCACTAATAGAAGATTTAAAAAATATCTATGAAAGTGGCGATAAGGATTTATTATATTTTAAAGTATCGCCGATATCCTATTCGATAAATGGATTGTCCAATAGAAAAAATATTCAATTTGATCAGTAATAACATTCAACCAAACACACTTTAAAATTTTATAAAATTAGTATAGTATGTAATACTTAATATACTAATATTATAAAAGATGTGGCGCAGGGGCACAAGCGTGTAACTGTAAACGGCAGGTTGATGGCTCGACCCCACATAATCAGTTCATTTAAACTTTTAATGTTTTCATTTTTTCGTTTTGGTAACAAGGCAAAGCGTGGTGTTGAGTTCCGCCTCTCGACAAGCAATGTATCAAATTCAGAGGAAATTGGGGAACTAAACGGAGTGTCCTAAAACTAAGTTCCCAACTTCCGTCTGTCTACTCTGCCATGTGTGTATATACACAGCATAACGTGAAGCTTAAAAATAATCTTACTTCGAACAAAGTCATATACTGTGAAGATATATATGGCACAGCCACAAATTGAAATTCTTTTGACGCTCGTTAGCGATTAAATCCCCATCCATGTTCAATAAAAGATTACATGAATGATGCGATTACCTTTTTACAATGGTGGCTTAACGATATTACTCATCTGAAAAATGTTAGCTGATATCTTATAACAGAATTTTGTAAATGATATTGATTGACTGTAAGACAACTGTACTATACTGTAACGTCTGCTGTAAAGGTTTTAGGTTTGAGGATGCAAAGAAATTAACTATTTACAAGTTTTCGCTCAAGGACAAAGCTAGGCATTAAGCTCCTAACTTGGCGGAAAATGGAGATCTGTCTTGACTCTAGGTTTTTTGTTCGTGAAGAGCCTGCAAAAAAAAGTTGTCATACTGCGTGTATACGTAATACGCTCAGTTATTTCTTATTAACGTTACCACCACTGAAATATGTGCCAAGTACTAAGAATAAAATGTCATATCGTGAGCAATTAATCGCCTGTTCATCAGTAGAGGCAATAAAGCAAACGTTTACTTTCCTAATAAACAAATTAATGGCATATACTCGTAATAAACTTAGTATTAGTTAATATTGTAGTGTCATTTAATATAGTTTTAATAATGTTTTATGACACGTGGACTCTTAACCTGGCATGTTTTTCTGCATAATGGGATAAACAAAATCAATACACTGTTTGCCTATTTTGGACTCAATTTGCTAGGATTTCTTCTTAAAGATATACTATTCTAATATCATTATTCTCATATCATATTCCTGAGAAATTATTGAATCTATTCATTTCAATTACTACGACGTTAACACTGTGCAGTAATGGTTTTAAGTTTTATATTTACATTAAAAGAGTCTTTTGTTTCAGTATTATTTAAGGCTTGATCCGGATCAAGTTTTAAATCGTTTGAGCAAAATTGTCTTTTTAATAAATCTGTGCAAAAATAATTCAAGAAACCATCCTACCCATTTTTAAAGGGTTCTTATTTCCAAAGAAAAAAGGAATATCTTATGGGATATTTTGGTTGCCTTTCTTTAAGTGTGCCAATAAAATTTATTTTAAGATTGCATGAAGCAAACTGAAACTAATAGCAAAGTCTAAGCTAACGCGATCTAATGATACAAGCATTTATTCATCGATTGTGCTGCATTATCATGAAATTTTTTTTTTTTATGTATAAGACAGGGCAAACGAGCGTACGGTTCACCTGATGGTAAGTGATCACCGTTGCCTACGGCCCCGTGTAGCATCAGAGGAGCTAAAGGAGCGTTGCCCGTCTTTAAGGTGGATGGGCACCGGGGCCCGGCACTACCCAATCCGAAACGCAGTGGCCGAAGCCACTACTTAACGCCGGTTTTATATGCCGGGGGTGGTATTGGTCCGGTCGAGTCTGCTCATGCGTGTTGCCATTTCTGACAACGTGACTCTCCCACACGTACTTTAGTCACCTCTTACGACACCATCAGTACCAGGGTGATCCTATTCTAAGCCGAATCACACGACTAAACCGTCACATAATCAAAACCAACAAGGTGACTGTAGTGGACCTATAGTAATGGAATTTAACGAAGTGAGAACTTTAAAATTCTAAAGTAATCCTCATGATTGTAGTTTGTTTTATACAAAACCAAACTTGCACAAAAGCTTAAGTTGTACTTCCATTGACAATTTTGGAATCAGTACGAGACCCTCGGTGGGTAAAATGCAAAGTATTTTTTTTTTTATTAAAAATAATATTATAGGAGTCCTGTGATAAAAACCGGCTATTTAAAATAAATAAAAAATATAAAAGTAAAGTTGAAAAGTTCTTTTTTGTTGGAAGTGGGTCAAGTGCATCAATGAATTGAACATTTATCGAGAGTGAACTCCTCCTATAATCTATAATATTTATATTTTGAATCAAATTTTAGATATAAATTTACTTTAATTATTTTGTTGTTAAAAGCTTTTTGTCCGATTGAAATTGGAAAATATACTGATATTATAAATCTCACGATTTTTTTTTCTTCCTTTGACCACACTTATCTAACGAGCTGACCTACATACCTTATGTATTTAGAGAGATATATTACATCATTTTAATAGCGTCGATATATGTTTATTGTATCTGCAGTCAGTATTATCAGGTAAGTTATATGTAATGATGATACACAACTCTTACTTATTTGACCTCTATAAGGAAGCTAGAGGTTAAAGTTAGGAAATTATATTTGAGTAAAGACTGACATTTGATGTGATAAAAAAAGAAAGAAATATCAAAATATCTAGGGGTAGACCGCTCGATCAACGTCCATCGCTATGCCAACCCTTTAAGATAGAGGTAACAAATACTTTCTTATGCATAAATTGTGTTTGCTTTTAATAATTATACTTGACGCGCTCGTGGCCCAGTTGAAACCAGTATGACTGTCTCCTTGATGGTTATAGATTTGGCCCTTTGAATGCAATTGTTCAATTGATTTTTTGGTTACTTTTCGATGATCCAGACACAAATCAAATAATAATGGCATATTTGGATAACGCTTTATTGTACAATATACTTTCAGAAAATAAGACAGATAAATTGTAAGACATTTCGAAGATTATTTTGTTCCAGTGGCATTACGTCTAATAATCAATGTGATGCACCGTAATTTAGTTGAAACATAATTAATAATTATTATTAATTATCTTAAGACAGCACTTATAGCACTTACTATTCTGTTCTCTAGTTTTCCCCGAAGTTGAGACATATCTCGCAGCGCAATGGCGTGTAATAAAATAATATTTCATTTCCTCGAATATGATTCGAACCTACAACCTATCGTGAAAACTGACTTACTTTTATACGTTTTAGAATAAAAAATAGAGTTTAGTAAATATAAATATGAAGGGTAAGGAAAAAATATAAAAAAATAATAAAATATTCTATGGCTAACTGTTCGGCGTCTGAAAGAGTAGAAAGTTACAAGTTGCTAAACTTGTAACAATTTGAAACAAGCCGAACGATCTTCAGCTGTAACGGTTACATTGATTATTTCTTTTAACAACTTTATATATAAAGAACATTTTTAAAGTAAGAAATTAAAAATAACAACATTTCAATTAAACTTTCCAGTTTAGAGAATCTCAAAAATTTTACGCACCGTTACACTCTTAAGTTTTTACTTGAATAAACAATTTCTTTCTTAGTAAAATTTACTTTGATTAACATAATATATTAAAGAAAAAGAAAGTTCACTGAAATTAAATATTCACATTGGCGTAATAATTATGCCGAATTTACAATTATACCACATGGTAGGCAGATGCAAGCAGCATGGCGTACGTAGACTGAACCTAGTGTTAAGACACTTGATTTCATTTCTCACTTTCCGCCGAATTTTAGGCATTATGTGTTGAGTGGTGGAACTCACCGCCGTATTTTGCTTTGTTACCAGAGCGAAGAAATGAAAACATTAAAATATCATCAATCAGTGTATCCCGCACTTGACATACAGAGCTGCAGATCTTTGCCTTGTCAAAAAATCTAAATCCTCGTTCATAAATCGAACTTGTTCCCATTACGTTACAAAACCCTCTAAATATCTAATTACTTTTTTTCAACTCCATTTTGTGTCCCGAACTTGGCAGGTAGAGAGAACTTGGGAACCTAGTGTTAAGACACTTCTTTCTATCTTCACTTTCCGCCAAATTTTAGGCATTGTTAATAACTTATAATGAAAATAATGAAATCTATACAGCATTTATTCAAAATATAAACTAGTCCTGCATTTTGTCTGTGAGAGAGCTAATTCCAGTGGATTAACAATTTAATTAAAGTTTAGTGTAGTCATGTTTCTAGGACTATAAAACTATTTCCTCCCTAAGTGTCTGTTTTACGTCCATTCTGTTTACGTTTTGCCTTTGTCCCATCTACCATAGTCAGAGCTACACATTTTAATTAATTAAATTAGAAAGTGTGAGAATTATAACAAAAATGTTTGTTTAATTTTTATTTTAAACAGAGATAAAAACGTTAGTTATTACAATCAATTAGTGGTCCAGTGACACAGTGACTGAGTCATAACACGGCGGATATGGGATCGATTCTCACTTAGAAGAATTTTTTTTTCCATTCACTCACTCTAGAGACATAACGCAGCGTTGTGTTCCATCGCTTAATATGCAATGTTAACTTGAGACCGGAATGTCTTACGTTTGATATGCTTGCCTGTATTTTTGATACCACGTAATATTTACGTAATATTTACGTAATATTTGAGAGATACAACTTAAAGAAGAAAAAAAATACTTAATAATAAGTTATTATCAATTATAAAATTTTACACAATTTTCTTTTAATCAAACAATCTGTTTTTTAGTAAAATTATAGCGTTTCAATATAGATTATTCTTTCTCCCAAAAGAAATACATAATTGTTACATAAAGTTACATAAAAAATAATTATTTTTGTATTACTTTACTAATAATTATAAATAAATAAATAAAATACATACCTTGCGAAGTCGAATCGAGCATTAAGCTTAATTTATAAAAGCCATCTCTAATGTAACAGAATTAAGTAAAGAGTTCACACACTCATCTGTGTTAGCAACTTGCAGTAATGAACAATGGCTTGCCATTTGAGAAATTGCTTCAGTAATTAGTGTTTTTAATTGATACAATGTTGATCACAATTTTACATTACTACATTATAGTTACACATTTTACTGTCTCATCACATAATTAATTCTTGAGTAAGCAATGTTAGTGGTTATGGGTTTCCACCTAGGTTAATGAATTACTTAATGTTTTCATGTTTTACTTTCGTTAACGAGGCAAATCCCGACGTTGAGTTCCGCCACTTAACTGCCAATGACTCAATAATTCAGCCAAGTCACACCACAGGAGAATAGAAGTATTCATTAGCATTAATAGAAAAAGGAATATTTTAGCACCAAGTTCCTAGGTCCCCTCAGCGGTATACTCCGCAGCGCAGAGTGAAGCTGAAGAGATAGTTCTTTGATGTTAAGAGAGATAGTTCTTTGATGTTAAGTTAAGATTTGACTCGGAGCAGGTAATGGATGTTGCTTGAAAACTCGAACTACGAAAGTTAAATTATAGTATCAAATAATATTATTAGTGAAGATGAAGAAAACAGATATAAAGAAAAACAAAAACTTTTATGATTATAGTTCAGAATCTATTCTAATATTTTAGGTCTAAAATTTAATTATCCTCTTGACGAGTATTGACTTTGTCTATTGTTCTTGACTTTGTTAATATGTCTATCATAAGACCGCTTTGTACAACAAATATACCAGTTCTAAGAAATCAATCGACAGAAAGAAGACACATTTTCTTGTAGATTTTCAATTTCAGACATTTTGCATGTATGGGTAACAGGAGCTTAGATGACTAAAACGAGAATTAATGCGGAGTTCAAAGCTAATACTTAGGTCGTTTCAGACACTACTCTAAGCTTCTTGAAAGCGATTGTCATCCATTGGCATGATGAATCCATAAAATGCAAAAAAAATATTCGTTTTATCGTGAGAAATCTTTAATAACTTTCTGAATAAGCTCATAGTTTTTTCTACCTACTTAGAAAGCTGTCTATGAGATTATAAATAAAATAAAACATCTTGTTGAAAACAGTTTGTGGGTTCGATGCCCATGTGTGGGAATTAAATATTTATTATTTTCAAACGAAATAATAAATGTTTTTATTATTTCGCTTTGATAACAAGTAAAAATGCAGTGTTTTCTGGAAAGTGGGAAATAGAACGTAGTGTCTTAATTCTACTTTTTCAGGTTCCCTCTGTCTACCGCGCCTTGTGTAGGTATATTTTAGAACATGAAAACATTGCTTCTTATTTAAAAATATATCAAGAGAATAAAAAGATATATCAAAATATCATTCAAATATATATAGATATATCAAGGCTTATTAGTTCGTACCAATATAAGGTTATTTCTAGTAATATTACGTTAAACGAAGTATTTAAACAAATTGCCAGAAAGGTTATTAGGCAAGTTTTTACTCAAAGTGTTCTATTTTATTTATTTATTTATTAAAGAAGACATACAATTTTACAAGTACTTCAAATAAAAACCAAATTTACATTCAATTAACCAATGAAGTCTTCACATAAAATAGTACAAAAAAAAATAGCTAGATGTACAGTTAATCAAAAAGAAATCAAAATAAAACAGAAGAAAATCAATAAGAAACAGCTTCCATGACAAGTGATTTGAACTTATTTAAATTTATAGTAAACATTTCAATATCGCCAAACGCATTATCATGAGAGCTGCAAGCACGATAAATAAAAACATTTCCACCATATTTAGTTCTTGTAATAGGTACATAGAACTGTAGACGAGGACATCTCAGACTAATATTACTTAAAAAGAAAGGGGTATCAATATAATTATTAACTATTTTAAAAAGGAAAAGTTCGTCCCTAGCCAAACGACGGTTCTTTAAAGAAGTCGGAATAGGTTGTTTATCGAGATGGTATTGGTTGGCTTTAATACTAATATGTTTATTGAACCTCTTTTGAATATTTTCAATTTTATCAATGTACACATTAAACAACGGATTCCACGCAGTCGAAGCATACTCGAGAACAGAACGAACGTAGGCATTGTACAACGTGATAAGTGTAGCACTATTGTGAAAATCTTTTGCTACCCGAAGAACAAAACCCAGCATCCGAAAAGCCTTACCAACTATGTGATCAATGTGATAATCAAATAAAAGTTTACAGTCAAGGTAAACTCCAAGGTCCCTCACCACAGAGAGCCATCGTTACATTATCAAAGCAATAATTGTACTTTATGTTATGTCGTATGTAATTGAGATTTTATTATTCATTCACCAAGACCGCCCGTTTACTTAGAATTAACAGAGTACGTTGACTTTAAGAAATTTTAAAGTGAAAGGAAGGAAGGAAGGAAGTGACCGTTTAAGAAATTTTAAAGTTAAAGGAATTTGGAAGTTAAATTTTATTATAAAATAAAAAATTTAAAAAAATATATAATTACGTGTTGAGTGGTGAAGCCCGACACCGGGCTCTGTCTACCAGGGCGAAGAAAAAAAGCCTCTTAGCTCCTCACTGATCATTTGGTTCCCAACGACTTGAACAGCTCTAGGCATCAGCCTCTGGGCTTATCACCTCTGGGTGATAACAGTATATTGTATATATAACAGTTGTATACCATAATCCACGCAAACGATATTATAGGCCACGGATAGTTTAATATATGTATATTTAACAATCTATAAACCATCTTCATCGTCAGAAGCACCAGTTTTTTTTTACTTTTCAATAGTGTTTTGCAGCCGTAGATCGCTGAATTATGCGCAACATTAATTTTATTCGATCACGTAGTCGTATTGAGAGAAAGCTTTTCGCATTTCGCTATTTTAATTCGTAATAGTGGCCATGCTAGATCTCATGTGGCACGAACTTAGTAGAGAATATATTTATCTATTATGAATGTTTTCAAATTTATTGAATTCCACTTTAGAAATTGAACTATTTATTTGAATAGAATTTACATAGAATAGAAATTACACGAAATTAAACGTGATTGATATACAAGTATAATTAAAGAAGGACTGTCGTGGCGCAGTGGCACAAGGGTGCGGCGTAAGACGCGAAAGGTTCTGGGTTCGATCTCAACTTGTGCTAGCGAACTATTTAATATTTTCATTTGCTCTCTCTAGTAAGAAGACAAAATGTGACGTTGAGTTCCTCCTTTTAACTCGCAATGCCTAATACCACGCAAATCGGGCACTGTGGAACAGAGTGTTTTAGAGACACTACGTTTCTGAATCCCCTATATCTAACCCGCAATGTGCGGATACAGCGTGACACTGAAAAAAAATTTAATAAAAAAATGTTCAAAATAGACGTCTGTTGTTAGTTAAACTGTAATATTTTAATATCTAAATAGAATTGTTTTTTTTTTATCTTCACGCTGTATCCCGCACGAGGCAGTGAAGGCAGAGGAAACCCGGGAACCTAGTGTTAAAACACTCCGTTTCACTTCCGTTGCCCACTTTCTGCCGAATTTAAGGCATGGCGTGAACCCAGAACCTGTCGGTTACAGTCACACGCTTGAGCCGCTGCGCCACGACAGGCTTCAAAATAAAATATCTTACGGTCATTTTTAATAACAATACATAAAAGATATTTTTTTCATAGGTACTTATTTTAACCTTTTATTACTGCATTAGTTTTGATGTCCTCTTTATAATGTATTGAAGTTTACCTGCAAATAAAAAAAATGAATTAACTATTACTGTTCTTTCATATAAATTTAAAATGCAATTTCAATAAATACTTTCACTAAAAAAAAACATGTTACTTTTAGAATACATTTGCTAGAATAAACATTCTTGATGTTTATTTCAGACCAGTATAATATGAATAAAATTTACTTATTTAGAAAAATTTACCCATATATATATATATATATATATATATATATATATATATATATATATATATATATATATATATATATATATATATATATATATATATATATATATATATATATATATATATATATATATATATATATATATATATATATATATATATATATATATATATATATATATATATATATATATATATATATATATATATATATATATATATATATATATATATATATATATATATATATATATATATATATATATATATATATATATATATATATATATATATATATATATATATATATAATAATTGCTATAAAATAATTTTATGTTATTAAATTTGTTGTATGAATTACGTTATGTCTGTGAAGGTGGAGTAAGAATTTTCATACTGTTAAATAATTTGTGTATATAATATTAAATATTTTATTTCCTCAACTGGGGATCGAACTGACAAAGCCACGTATATACGTGTCAGCCCCTTCGGCATGACAGGTCTTAGGCTAAGGTTTCTAGAAACAATATATCAGCATAAATAAAATATTACACCTCCGGTATTGACTTAACAATATAACTGTAATCTACCATTATATTATTCTTTAAACGGCCTTTCTTTTACAAAATGTATACTTATCAGAAAAATATATAAAAGTCATCGTGACGCAGTGGCAGAGTATCTGACTTTTGTGGTGAACGCTGAAAGCGACGGTAGTGGGTTCAATTTCTGATCAATTTATTGAAAATGTATTTAGTAGTTTCTTTGCTTTGACAACAAGACGGAGCGCGCAGTTTCGCAACTAAACACGAAATATCTTGAAAATTGGGAAAAAGCAGAGAACGGAATCATTTTATTGCTAGACTCTGCTGCATGCGGAATACAGCACCACGCTGGTTATTTCTTATTGAAAAGTTTTTTGCCTTTTGTTCTTTAATTCTTATTCTACATTAACTTACGTTTAATACCATAAGAGTTAACAGGTTTCATTGTTTTATAATATCAAGAACATACATCATAAGAAAACTATCATTCTTATTTCCACATGACAAAGACATACGGAGCAATATCGCCGAGTGTTGTGCAATATGCATATTAGAGCACGAATATTTATGAAAGGAAATTTTTAAAACGTGCTTGAATCATTGCGTATTTGAAAAGGTTCCATAAATATAATAACGTTTAATGGCTTATCACTTTTAATTAATTATACTTTGTAGAGCTTTTATATAGTTCTGTATTTATGAGTAGGAAGTCAGAAGAGACAATCACCTTGTACTCACGTGTATCTGAGGGATGATAAAAATATTTGTTTATTACTTAAATACACGCAACTGAGCACTATTACGAGTATATCGCAGCTACTATTCTGAAATAATTTCTTATATATTGTTTACATTTTTCAATCTAAAACAAATAATATTAACACTACGTTCCTGATTTCCATCTGCCTACCCTGCACTATACAGGCGGATAAGTACAAAAAATATCTTACAGTTGATATTACAAAAAATATTGAATAGTTGGAAAATTTTAAGCGTACACCAATGGAAACTTTTTCATAACATATAAATGCACAAACAATACGAATTTTTATATGAACCGAATATTATAAATAAACCACGCTATATTCTAATTCATACAATAAATTAATTTTATAATACGTCCTATTTAAACTATTAACAGCTTTGGAACATTGTTAAATTGTTAATTATGGGTCGCATTAATGTCAGAACATTAGAGCCGTCGAAACGTTAAATAGCGATCGTACGGACAATATTCATAGCAACTTTGTATGAATTATAAGCGACTTTACAAATTAGACAAAACTTAAGGTAATTTATGACGTCACTTTCTATTAACAATGATTAGTTCTAAAAGGCACCTTTGTCAATTAAAAAACGTAATTTTCATGCTGGGGCCAGTCACGGCGCAAACGCACAAGCGTCCTATCTTCAAGTTGTAGATGCTACAGATTGTGGGCTTGATTTCCAATCGAAGAAATTAAATTTCGCTCTGAATTCTATTACTTAACACGAAATGCCTCTAGAGTTTGTCGGAGGGTGGAGAACAGAAATATTTTAATGGAAACGCAGTGTGTTCATATTAACTTCCCTCTGCCTCATGTGTGAAGATTTATTACGGATATACGGATTTACGGATTTTACTTCATCTAGATCATTGAAAGACATACTAAAAAAATGTAGTTTATAAGTATCGTAGGTTCTTAGTCGATAATATAACATTGCTAAGGAAATAACCACAAAGGGGCAGAATTTTGTATATATATTTAAATTTCCCTCTATTCAGAGATCTGTATTTGAATTTATGCATAAATAAACCTCAGCTGTATTGAAGAAGACATTTACTAATATCTCTTGAGGATCAGATTTCGTTCCGCAATAGTCAATGCCTCTACATTGTATCTATATACATTTACATTTTGAGAGAATGTTAACATTTAGTACTGATATTTAAAATTTTCTTTAGAAGCTAACATTCTAAATGCGTATTTATATTTTAGAAGATACATAAATTAATACATTATTTTAATTATTTTATCTATCTTACGTACTACATATATAAAAATAGTTTCGTCATGGCACAGTGATGTAGCGTCCGTCTGGAAGTGATTATCACTCAATGAGGCAAAGGATAGAGGAAGCAAAGGGTAATACTCAGCTGTGCCACTTAACACCCAATGCCTCGGAAATCGAACTGAAAGTGGATTAAATACATTATATTAAACCTCACTGTCTTTTTCTCTCGCTCACTCAAATATAATGGTCATCAAAGTTACAAGGCGAAACGTGGTAAGGAGTTCCGCCACTCAACAAGTAATGTCTCAAAAATTACTCAAAAAATGGGGTTGGAAGGTATTTTGAGAACGGAGTGTCTTAACATTTTATTATCTCTACTATGTCCTGAATACAGTGAAACCAAATGTGTATCAAATTCGTTTCACAACCACTTTATATATTCGAGGAACGTATTCATTTACAGTCGAACAGAAATTTCAATAGAAATGCAGTAGCTCAAAACCTATAAAGATATACTATTTGCACCGGACAAAGTCACAGCGGCCAGCTTTAAGGAAATTGTTGATACCAGAAGTTTCAGAGTATATATAGTTTCAAGTTACAATTTTTAATTTGAAATTGGTGAATTTAATAACATTTTGAGCCATTTCATATATATTTGCAGATATTTTTGTTTTTTTTTTACGAAATTATGGGTTTTTTTTTGCGAAATTTGAATCCCACTTGAAGAAAATATCCGCTATATTCATAAATATTAATATCATAAATATAAAACAGCCAACAACAGTCATAAGTCAGATAATAAATTAACCTCTACTATTTTAAAATTAATTGTGATTTTTTTCAAAATTATTATTTACAGAAATCGCAAATTTTCTAATGATATAATTTCTGCTTGCGATAAGTGCAGTGCCTTTTAGAACTTATAACTTTTTAGAGTAAGTACAATGATGTATCGCAATACACTAAGAATTGGGCGCTATTGTAGTTACAGCTTTCAAGATGATAGTAATAGTTCGATATTTTTATATTCTTAAAAACATCATTTTAGTTCCTGTATAAAAGTATAAAGTGAAAAAATAGGTTCCAGCACCATAATATTTACTTGAATTATTATTAGATTCTCTCAATCTATGATAAAATGGAGAAGATATATAAAACAAATGGTCAAAATCATTTATATTATTTCTAACAGAAAACATGTTTGAAGGTAGTTTATTATAAATGTGTCTTTTATAAATTAATTTCTCAAATCATAAAATAGCCTTTGCTAGAAGCAAATAATAATTGTTACAATATTATTAAAAAAAACCCACTCAATTTGTCATAGGAATAAAAATCAGTTAAATTTGAAATATTTAACTGAGGTAAAAATGACCTCCATAAGTAAATAAATATTAACTATAATGAATATTATTTAAAAAGAGAGAGTGAGTATTACTTCAAATGATTAATATATTGTTTATTTTTATTAGCTTTTTCCTACTTTTTTATTAGTTGTATATTTTTTTAATATTGGTTTATAGTAACGGTGGTAGCGGTTAGGGCTGAGTGTTAGGTCCTCAGTACCGTAGTCTCTAGTTTTTTTAAGTCTTGTGCTATTAGAGTATGAGGTCGTGTGATTTTTTCATAATGATCAGGAAAACCGTCATATCGACATTTATGTGTTGCGGGGCAATTCCCTCATGTGAATACACTCTCAGTGGTTGAAAACTCGAGTAATGGAGCTTGAAAGATAAAATATTTAAAATGAAAATATTAACCTTTCATTTCATCGAGTGGGGATCAAACCCACAACCTGTCGCATTAACAGTCACATGCTCGTGTCCCTGCGCCACGGCAGACTTCATTTTTATACGGCACATGTAGTTCATAAAAACTAAACATACTGTATTGTACTAATGTAGTGTGTATATAATGAGCAAAAATATTAATATTAAATAACAATAACATTTTGTTACAAACACTGAAGCATCGGCAAGTTGATTGAAAGCTTTCGAATTGCTTTTAAAGCTTGTCACGATGTTTCTCTTTATATGTAATCAAAGTATCTAAAATATAAAAGGTTAGGCGCTGGGATTGTTTAATACCTTACCTTACCTTAGCTTCACGCTGTATCCCGCACAAGGCAGGGTAGGCAGAGGGAACCCGGGAACCTAGTGTAAAGACACTCCGTTCCACTTCCGTTCCCCACTTTCCGCCGAATATGAGGCATTGCGTGTTGAGTGGCGGAACTCAACGCCGCGCTTTGCCTTATTACCAGAGCGAAGAAATGAAACATTAAATATTTAAATTCAAAATATTAAATATTTCCTTTCCTCGACTGGGGATCGAACCCAGAACCTGTCGGTTACAGTCACACTCTTGTGCCGCTGCGCCACGACAGGCCTCAAATTTAAATTGTTTAATACTTTAAGATAAATTTAGAGTATGTATAGCTAATTGTAATAAATTTTCAATGTTATTTCATACTTAATAAACAAAAATATATTTTTAAGAAAAAGTTTTAACAATTTTATCACACAAGCTGTATTGTTAAATTATGTATTAAATATTTTTATCATACAAGCTGTACAATCAATCGATAGGCGCTGGTTGAAACCTTCTAATAAAAGATGAAAAAGATTTAATAAAATAACGTTAATAAATATACGTCTAATTGATGTTTGTAGTGAATCGTACAAGATTTTTATGAGGAACCTAGTGTTCCCGATTTCACAGTTCAAGACACTCCGTCCGAATTGAGATTCATTGCATGGTAAAAGGCGAAATTCAGCGCTGCGCTTTTTCTGGTGAGAGCGAAAAACGAACAACAATATCTATACTTATAGTAAATCTATCACTGATCACTGTTGGTACATGGAAGATGTATTTAAAAAAATCTTTAATTATTATTACTAATGTAAAAGTGACTAAAATCATATATTTTTTTAATTTTTGTCTCTTTGTCTATGCGTTTGTAGGCGTTTATCTCAGAAACAGCAAAGTTTAAACTCAACTTAAAATGTAATAAAGATATAAATCAACGTAAAGTCTATAACGTATAGTTAACTTTAAAAAATGTATATCACACGTTTTATGATATCCCACCACAAATTCCTCAGTAATTGTTAAAAACTTTTTGACGATTACTGGTGGATAATAGAAATCAATTTTAACGTAAAATTTTCAACGTTTCATAGTCTGGTCATTCTGAATTACTCGTTTATTTGAAATTTAAAAAATATCCTTATACTACTTTGGTTTATCATATAACTAGTTGGGCTCTTGCAATTTTAATTTTAATTTTAATTAAATTATTTTACTCTGCATGTACAAAACATATTTTTTTGCTTTTATGTAAGGAAGACATAAATAAAGATAACAACGTAGATTAAAAAAAAAGTAGATTATTTATTTGTATCACATTCAAAGATATTATTAGTTTTTGAATCGTGAAGTTGATGTCACTAGGGATTAAAGTTCTACTGAGCTTAACGTTTACATTGGATATGTTAATGCCAGCAGTTTAGTCGGTCTGGTTAAATAGTGACAGGTCCCACAATACATATAGCTGTTTGTGGATGTTGATGTTTTCGTTTTATGCTCATAAATAATTTCATCTCTCAATCATTAGTAAGAAAATATTTTATATAAAGAGTAAGTTATGTGACGGTAGTAAACGACATGCGTAAGAACGCTGATAAATCCTACAAATGTACGTTATAATTTACAAAAGCTGCAGTCGATATCAAGGAAGCATTAGATGTTGACTTTAGTAGTCGTTCTAAAATCTCTGTTATTTAGTCATATTAGATTCTATTTTTAGCGGAATGATTTTTTTGATGTAATATTTTTCATTGCATTCTTATAATAGTAGCCGCTACATATGTGACGTTTTTAGCTTCACGCAGTACCCCGCACATGGAAATGTAGACTGAAATAACTTGGGATCGTAATGTGGTAACGTTCTGTTCTCATCAAGACATTTCCGATCCCCACCTTCCGCCGAATTGTGATTGTGATTTGACTTGTAATTTCTTCATCTGCTTCACGAATCTCTTTCCACAATGAATGGATCAAATCCACAACTATCGGAAAAACTATCTGATGAATGTGGTTTTATCAACCAAAAGACGTCCAATAAAAGTTAAATAACAGTCCCATTATTATTTTGGTATACTCTTAAATTGTTTCTACAAAGTTAGTTAATCATATTTAAAACATTTTTGAAATTTTATTCCAACACTAAAGAAGAAGATCCTTTTTTAAATAAATTTATTTAAAAGATCACTTGGATCGTAATTGAGACCGGGATTAAAATTTGTTTATTTATTCTAAAAATATGGCTCAACTGAAACAATCATTAGTAGCAAATTTATTCAAGGGTATAGAGTAACTGTATGGTATCGTTGAAGACGCAGTTGACATGGGCGCCGCTATTTGTAAAATAATTTATATTTGAAGTACAATGAAAATTAGATTTCAGAACGTTAAGGTGAAAGGGAAAGGTTAATATGGGGAAAAATCAATTAGTAAATTAAAATACGGGCGGTGGATGCGTAGCTGTACATGAGCATGGAAAGAAGGATCGCAGGTTTGATTACCAATATTTACTATGAAGTCAAAAATAAAAAGAAACCCCACGCACTGACATTATTAATCTTATTTTTTATTCTCTATTATTTTATACAAGTTTTGTTATCTGCTTAGTTAATATTATAAACAGTCAAACAAACTTACACATAATAATGTTATTATAATTGATACTAAATATTGTACAACATATAACATAAAAAATAAAATAAACGATAAAATAATAATTATTACATAAATATTCATTCAAAACAACATAATAATATTACCAAAGCAAATGTATAATTTCAACAGACCTTCGCCACGTTTTGGATGGTAAAAGCGATTATGAAATTTACCAATTTCATTTCTAATAATATATGCAATGAAACAATAGGAGCGAGCGCCGAGACGAAATATAAAATAAATATATATTTTATACCAGCTTCTTTACTTTTTATGCATAATAAATAGTAAAAATAATTTGAGTGAATAATTCAAATTCGACGGAAAGTAAAAACAGAACGGACTGGCTTAACACTAGGTCCCCAAGTTAAGACAGTTTTGACAATGATATTCTTACAAGACTGGCATTTTAAACTAATTTAATATCCATATCTATTTTATTATAATTTAATTTCTTTTAATCACCAGAGTAGAAAAATAATTAATTCCACCGAGTGTCGAACCCACAAACATATCACTGAGCAAAACTGATGATTTTCTGTTGTGCTACGATGGTGCCCATGTAACCAATAATATTTTGTAGTTATATTTAAAAATAAAGATTTGCTAGCGGATTCACCCTGTTACTTAAACTACACAATTATTTATTTACTAATCAGAATTACTTTCGTGTTCTTTCTCATAACAATATTATTTTTCATTAAAAACAATAAACGACTCAATAAAGCAGTTATTTTATTAGTTTGTCAAACAACGTGCTTTATGTTTAAATGACTTTTTAATTTTAAAATAAAACAAGTATTCAGTGTACACACACACACACACATACACATAAACAGGTAAGTCGGCATCGGCACACAGATCAGTTAAAATTTTATTATATATATTCATTTTATACTTATTTATTTTTTACAAAATTTCCTTACAGCTTGGATGACCTATATGGATATATTTTTATCGTAGAAGAGATATAGATCTAAGAGGGAAATCAAATAAAAACCTAATCATGTATCTACCCTATATATTTATTTGTATGAATACTATAACATAGAAAGAATCATAAAAATTTTGAACAATTCATAAATTATTATTTTTTTATGACAAGACAAACAAAAGCATAAGCAGTAAGAAAATTATTTTAATATTAGAAAATGTTAGGATGGTTTTCTTACGTTGTCCGTGTCAATCAAAATTCGTAAAATGAACCTTTTTAAATTCTTCATTTCCGTTGAAAGAATCCTTCGAACCAGATATTTAACTTCCTGTACAAAATTATACGTAGACAGAAGCGGAAGTCAGTATTTTTGTTGATTTCATTTCTATTTTAGTAAATCTCGCTTATTTAAATCTTGTAAACAAGGAAGGAATGTCATTGTCGGAGTCGTTTTTTTTTAAAGATTAATATTACAAAAGCAATATATTGCTTTTTTTTTATATTTCTATTATAATGATTGCATAACTTCAATTCACTAGAGATTGGGACTGACCTAGCGCTCCAGAGTAGTGCATAATTGTAAGCCCAACAACTGCGGGTTCGATTCCCGCTCCAGATAACGAATTATTATCTTTTCACGTTTCTGTTCTCCTGTAATGTTATTCTCTGTTCTATACTCCTGTATCTTATCTACTCTACTGTACTATCAAAATATGTCATAAACCTTGCCACAAATCGCTTTGCTCTTTATTGTTTCCTTAAACAATGAGGTAATTCACTTAGATCTATGTCATATTTTACTTAGTCTAAATGTAGTACAATACCTATGCCTAGGTACGATACCTATGTCTATCATCGATACTTTGGTACTTCTAAACGATGAGAAACTTAAAGATGCTATTTGTTTCTTAGCAAATAAATAGTCGGGACAAAAACCGTAGAGTTTACCGCAAAAGTCAGTGTACGATCAGTCTTAATTGGAGGTGTTAAAGATTAAACTTCATTGCACGTTTTAAACTGAAAAAGCACTTTTCTCGTTATTTATTTTCAGAAAGTTCACAGTTTATAGTAGAAACCTGGTGTTAATATATTCATTCGTACGATTTGAGGCACACGTACTATCTTAATGGGTACTGAATGTCTAAAAACTAGGTTCCCAAGTTGCCTCTGCCTATTATTTCATGTGTGGGATGCCGCGTAAAAATGCACTAAAAAATAAAAAAAATACTTCTTTTTAAACTTATTCTTCGCTAGAATTTGTCTCTTGTTGGTTCTAGACTTGGTTCTTGTTAATAATATAATATGGTACAAAACATCAAATAACTTCACCACGATGCATGTATGCTGTGTAAGCGTTAATGAAGCAACGCTGCATTGATTGATAACGTATTATAATAAATCAACTAAAAAATACTCAACAGTAGGAATTATTTTCGTTTCCCCGCTCTGTTTATTAAATAAAAAGTGGCGTTGAATTTTGCTACTCAACCTGAAATATTTTTACAGTCAGGTGGAACGTGGGGAACGGAGTGACTTGACACTAGGTTCACTGACTAGCTCCACAGAATATTTACGCAATTCTTGTATGTAGTACACTAGACTTTTTAATTTTAAAAGTATGTGTGTTGAACAACTCTCAGTATTCTTGATTTCAATATTCATTACCACCATCAATCAGGAAAGAATCCACAACTATCGCACGAATTATACGATACAGGATTACTGCGTCACAAATATAAGAAAATACCACTTTTCAATTTAAGAATTATATATTATTTCTTGTTATATTTCTTTTATATCGACCATATTCTTTTACGAAATAACATTGTATTTAAAATATATAACTGATATTCATTGAACGGAACGTTAATCTGACAAGTTTGGAGAGAGCTCAAGCGTAAGACCTACGGTTTACACGCTCTACGAGATGAAGTGTGACAACGACTTATGACTTAAGCAAGTTATAGTGGAAATTTTGGAATTATTCTATCTTGAACAGAGGCACCATAAAGATTATTTTTATATCAATTATTACCTTTCTGCTTATTTTAAAACAGTTCAGAACTGATTTTTTTGTAATTTTGTCTATCGTAAATATTACAAATAACAAATATTTTAGTATTAGTATCTTAACTCTAGGTTCCCAGGTTCCCTTTTGTAACCTTGTCATGTAAAGAATATAATATGAAGCTAAAAAACAAACAATACTTTTACTCTTTTAAATAGAATTAAAAACTGCTTAAACAATGATTCCAATTTAGAAGCTAACAAACAATTAACGTACACGACTAGTCGTGTACGTTAAGTAAAATACTGCGCGGTTCAGTTTCAATCCTGAAACCGTACACTAATTAAAAAGCTCAATAGCTGCAACAGAGTAAATCTGTAAAGAAATAATCGATCAAGTAATTCCAGCTGTAGCTGTTTTATTCAGAGGATTTCTTTATGAAATATATAAAAACGTAATACGTTAAAAACGTATTAAATATTTTTTATTTCTTCGCTCTGGTAAGAAAGCAAAGGGCGGCCTTTACTTCTGCCATTCACAACGCAATGCAATCTCAAAAGTGGGGAACTGAACGGAGTGTCTTAACACTCTGTTCCCAAATTCTCTCTACCTACCTTATCATGTGCGGGATACAGCGAAAAGCTGATATTACTTTACATACATACTTTACCACATTAAGGAAATCTTAGCGCGGCTCCAGAAAATATATATTGTAAAATCTAATTCAATATATAAAGCAGGGTTTAAGTAAGTTCCAAAACAATAATCCTATCTGTCAGGCTAATCTTATCTTATTGATGCACAAAACTTATGATACTTATACAAGTTTTAACATTACTAAAGATCTACTTATATTTAAACGTAGTAGTATTTTCTGTCCTAAGCGTGGAATAACACTTTAAATAAAAAAATTGTAATATTTAAATTCATAAAATGAAATTATACTGAAGTCATATGGAGGCCTGTTGTGGCGCAGAGTCACGAGCGTGCGACTGTGAAAGCGTGTCCCGATATATGCGGAGCATTGGAAGGGAAGGTAAAAAAAAACCTACATATATATTATTACTTTTTAAAACAGCAAACAACATTAATAAATTATCAAGAACGTACGGCTTTATTGGTCAGAGCGCTTGGATGATTTCACAGACCGAGACCGAGACCTCTATCTACCATGCTACTCGTAATATTGCAAAAGCGTGAAGATTCGAATATTAACATTTACGATATCATTTCATTTAGTTAAGCTCATTGTAAATATTCCACATTTCCATACGATGCAGACGTTTATATTCTACTCTAAACATTAAGGACAAAATTATTTCCATATACATTTTTTTAGTCTAACGCTGTTCCTCAAGCGGGGTAGGCAGAATATTATCTAGCTTAATTTTCGACAAATCAAATACAAAAGAAAATATATAATTAATTTCATTCTTCCAATACGATTTTCTATTATTATTTAATGGACTTACTTATCAATATATAGAATGACATAAAACATTTTAAGAACAGAAAAAAAATCTACTTAGTATTACTGCTACATCTAACTATTAAATAAATACTACACTTATATTTAGCAAAGAAAGTTAAAAATGTATGTTTTAAATCATTAAATCCGAAATTACCACCACAACTTAAACCGACTGTAGGACCTAACTAGCTCCCATAGTAAAAACAAGTAAATAACAAAATCCTTTCCGAAATTGATCTGAGTTTCAGCACTCTATCAAATAAATGGGAGCGATGTAGCTTTTTCCAATCATCCTCTGAAAACCTAATCTTCGTCAAAGTCAAAATGAATGACTTTGACTACATATGGTTTTAAATGTGAGATTGTAAAACCTAAAACTGTATGGGATAGTAATTGTATAGAAAAGATAATGAAAACATTTAATATTTATAGCACCGATAATTTTTCATTCTCAAAGAAAATGGTAAGCTGTATTGTGTGTTATTATTTTATTACATAATTTCTGTTAATTTAATTTAAATAAAATTCAATAAATAATTAGGAATATTGTAAAACTTGGGACCTGTCTGTGCCCAGAGGCACAAGCGTGTGACTATGAACATGACTAGTTATGGTTTCAATTTCGCGGGAAACAGCGTGCAACTAAAAAAATATCGTTTTAGTTATGTATTTTTAATTAAAATATTTATGTGTGTTATTTTCCTAATTGTAATTTTTCATTATTATTGGCATTACTATTGGCACGGCAAAGTTGCTATAAGTTTTATTTTATAGTATATTTTACTAACATAAGAACGCATCTTCAAGTTTTTCCATTTATATGAGAGTAGACAAAGACTGAGTGGCGGAGATCAACGCTGCTTATAAACAAGAAACAAAATAAAATGCATCAAAATTCTAAATTCTAATTATTTGTTAAGCTATGTTAAAAAAAATAATTATTTTTAATATAACAAAGATATACAAAATAAGTAGTAGAATTTAAATACACTTTTATAATTACATTCGAATAGCTTTTAGCTATTTTAATAATTGTATTTTATAAAATATACAGACCTTAATTATTATTTTACATTTAGAACATTTTGTATTTATAATTATTTAATATATAAAATAATAATATCAATTAGAACTAACTATACAATGCGCAGAGCACAAGCGTACGACTGTAAAGACGACAGGTTGTGGGTTCTTACCAGCAATATCTCCAATGAGGGTATAAAAAAACACGTTTTTTCATTTTATAATATGTGCTTGTAAGGTGACAGATATTTAAAAATCATATAAAATATTATTTTTTGGACAAAACCAACCTACAGCCTACCACAGAAAATTAAAATGCGAGTTGGTTTTTATTTGAAGCCTGTCGCGGTGTAGCGATACAAGCATGTGACTGTAAACGCTATAGTTGTAGAATCGATCCCCACTCGAGGAAATCAAATGTTATATATTTTCCTTTTTAAATATTTCATTGTTTCATTTTGTCGTTTTGGTAATAAGACAATTTTGATAGCAGGTATTGAGTTCCGCCACTCAACGTGCAAAGCCTCAAATTCGGCAGAAAGTGGGGAACGGCAAGCAGTGCCTTAACACTCCTAAATTGTGAAAGTGAAGCTTAAAATTCAAATGTATGTTACATTTGAGTATTCGGAGTCTCGTTCTATTTCGGAGTATATAAAGTTAAACATTACACATATTTAGACGTATATCATTATTAAATAAATATATACTCAGTACTTTACAGTGTTTAATTAGCTTGAAAGTCAAATCGGGTCGCCCTTCTGAACGCCCGCCGATTTGCCCTTACTTTCAATGTATAAATAGGACGTGGTAGTTTATTTAGGTATTTTTATGGCGACAAGTGACCCGCATTGGCCTTAATGTCTACGTTGAAGATATTTTAAAACAAATGTTTTTTATTATTTTGTTATCGAATATGTATTGAATAATTGCATGAGATGCGATTAAAATTGAAAATAGCATTAATGCAAAATTAAACTTATGTTATTGTTTAAAACCCGATAGGTTGCAGTTTCGATCTCTACATGAAGAAATATTTTTTAAATTTCATAATAAATATTTTGCTTTCTTCGCCTTTAAAACGAGGTAAAGCGCAACGTTACTTCTCGACACGCAATGTCTCAGATGTGTGTGGTCCAGCGTGAAGCTGATAAAAGATGTACAATTTCATATTTGTGTAACACTCGCTGTGTTTGTTATTTTACTTTTAAATTTATTTTAAAAAAGGTTTTAATGTGCCTCATTTAAAAAGGATTTAATGAAAATAATTTCAATAAATTGAATTCCTGGATTAAGAATATAATTAATAAACATTGTGCTAAAGTTATCCTTTATTACTAATATATCATTTATAGTCCATAAAAGAGTAGGAGATATATACCTAGAGTAGGGGATATATTTCATTGTTCAAACAGCAATTTTTAAACTACGGAATTAAAGAATAAATTGCAATACGCGATTTTCTTTATACGATTTTTCCTGTTAATTCTGAAAGACGTAAATTAGAAATGCTAGACGTAAATTAGAATTGAGTATACATACATTGAAGTATGAATACATTGAACATATTAAATGATCAAATATTTGAGGGAAATCGTTACTTTTGTGTATTTTGTATCGCTTCCAAAAGAAATAAAGAGTAACGTGAAACTTAATTCGGCCAAAATTCTACACCATTATACCGACCGGCCGCGAGCGTTTAACACGTAATAAATTCATTTATAGCTGAACTTCAAAGCTTTAATTACAAAACAAGGTAAAATCTTACATTTTGTTTATAAGTCATCATGTATAAATAATATAATGTTCTTTTATAAATAATTTATTCAATATTCGTTAAACAATACAAGAAAATGCAATTGACTATGGCAAAATAAAATAACACAAGCATATGTATAATGGGTCTATGACTAGCAGAGACCGTAGGTTTGATTCCCTCTCAGGGGAATGAAATATTTTAATTTTCACCCTTTGATAGGAAAACGAAATGATTGCTCCACTTTGCACGCAGAGTGTAGAGTAAGAAATTTAGTATTTTATTACAAGGTTCCATCTGCCTACTCCCACTAAGCGAGAATAAGTAAACAAACATTAAAAATTAACAAGAAACCCAGTTTCAAAAATCATTATGAAATACATTGTCTTGTCAAAGTCCTCGTAGCTCTTTAATTAAAAATACAATTTTCATAAAATATAGCTAAGAACCAACTCAATGAACCAGGCTTTATTAAATAGAACGCACTGAAATCGGTTCATTACTTCAGGAGTTATAGTGTTATATGATACATCAAATATATCTTATGCAGGTGTAAGAGAGGAAAGGATAATCTGGTGACGAAGTGAAGGTGACTTCCAGTTCAGTAAGCTTAATCGGCTCAAGTGATAGTTTAGGTACAAACTAAGGTAAGATGGAACGTTTACGAACCAAGCTTATATAGTGAATATTTTTATAAGATATCGTATTTTTTTAAAGATATGTTTGTGTAAGTTTTGTGTAGAATGATAAATAATTTATCGATTTTTTGTTACATCTGACAATGGTTCATTCGACAGGTTTATTAAGAAATTCAATAGCTAATGTTAAAGTTAATTTGCTATTCTTATTTATGGACAGTGTTTAGAGAGGGAGGTAGGGTAGACCTCAATTAACCTATTAAAATACAATATCTAAAATACTGGAAGAAGATTACTTATACAGCATAAGGATCCCCCGGAAGGCATTCATGAAAAGGAAACAGTGTTGATAACAGTGTACGCGGCAAAAGAGGTATGTTATTCGACGATCTGTTCCCTTTGGCTACCCCGCTAGGGATAAAGCGTGAAGCTAAGTTAAGCTAAGCTATTCCTATTCAACGTTCAGTCTTTTTCAAATCGTCTTTTCTCTTGATTAAACACATGTACTGCAATATGTAAAACTGACAAAAAGAACTTAACACGAATAAAGCTACAACTATGCACATATTGGTTTGTGAAAATATTCAACATTGTTTAATGAAATAATGAAACTTTGTAAGGAATTTTATTGCAGTTGTTATTAATATTTTGAGAAAATACTGGTGGTTTCAGCTTTAATTTCTCATAACAGTAAATAAACAAAATCGAAGTAATTGATATGATACAACGCCCATACGTTAAATATAATATATAACTTTTCAGTTTTATTATAGTCGTATTGATACACAATAAGTTCTCTCATAAATTACGAGGCAAAATTCTACCACTCAAGACGCAAAAACCTTCAGAATTCGGCGAATTTGTCTCAATGTTTCCCTTTGCCTACCCTCTTTTGTGCGAGATACATAGTGAAGCTAAAAATATATATTAAACATACACTCTAAACCACAGTGACGTACACATGTAAATAAATAATTTATCGTTTTTTTATTATATCTGACAATGTTTCTTTAGATGGGTTCATTATTTTTACTTTTTGTGACAATAGTCGATATGTTCATTAAGAAATTGTATAGCTCATATATTAGTCAATTGATATTCATATTAATGGCCAGTAGTATGAGAGGGAGCAATAGACCTCTAGTTAAGCTATAAAAACACATTATCTCCAATATTGGAGGAAAATCACGTAAATGGCATGAGGACGGTCCTCAGGAAGGCATGTATGAAGTGGTTGATAACAGTGGAAGAGATCAAAGAGGCATGTCAGGACCGTACCTGCCCTCTTTTGTGCGAGATAAATAGTGAAGCTAAAAAAAGCTTATATATCTAACATATACTCTAAACCACAGTGGCGTACATATATAAATATATATCAACTGTAATAATATATATCACATAATTTATCAATTCAATGAACAGTTAATATTTGAATGGTAATTTTATGAATGGGGGCTATTTACACATTTTGATGTGATCAGTGTTTAATTACATTACATGAAATAGGTGACATAATGTATATTTTTATAAAAAAATGTTTATTGTATCTTAAACATATTTAACCTATTTAAAGTCTTGAAACCTGTCGTGATACAGGGTGCGTAAAGGCGAAAGATCGTGGGCTCGACTCCTACTTGAGGAAATGAAATATTTAACAATTTCTTTCTTCGCTCTGATAACAAGGCAATGCATGGCATTAAATACAATCAACCCGCAATGTTGCAAAATTTCGCTAATACTTAGCGAAAAGAGGAGAATGGAAAAACGTGTCTAAAGACTAAGTTCCCAAGTTCCCTTTGCCATGTCGTGTGCGGGATACTTCATGAAATAGAAAAACAATTATATTTAGATATTCCACACTTATGTTAGATGTTAGAAAACGTATAAAATATTTGTAACAATCGTGTAATAATTCTGCCGTAACCAGATGAGAACGTATTAACTTACGCTTAGTTGATCACAGTGCTTAGTCGGTTTCAAAGAGATGCGGGTTGAAATCATTCAAAAAAGAAAGGAAATATTTTCGTACTGCGTTCTCATCAAATATTAGCCGCCCACCACCAGCTTTGTTCTATTCAATTACACAAATATTTTAATTATTGAAATTATTTAGGGAAAACTGTTATAAGATTAAAAATAAAAATTAAATCCTTTTGTGATTTTATATATATTTACAAAGAACATTTGTCTTATTTTATAGAAGATTATTTATGAAGGTAGAACAAATTAGCGCAGTAAATGCTGTATATCTTACATTAATCTCAATTCTGCGGATTAAAAAATGTTCATATATTGCTCTGAAACTTTTAGTGGAAGCCTCGTGAAAATCTATTCAGTTCATCTGGAAATTAGCCTTTAGACAAACAGGAAGACACATAATATTATATAAATTATATAATATTATGTGTCTTCCTGTTTGTCTAAAGCTAATTTCCAGATGAACTGGTTATGATTTAGTATTAAGTAAAAAGGTATAAAAGAGATTAAGATTGGTTGATTCAATATTTGAGATTACAGAAACGTTAAATATTATATAATTATAATCAAATATTGACCTTTTCTTGATGAATCTGAATGTTTTAAGGTAAAAACCCTGTTGTCCTCATTGATTATTACTTATTAAAATTTATATTATTCTCTCTGGATCAATCAATCAAATCAATCGTTTATTTTTTTATATTTAAAAGTATATCTTAGAAAAGCCGACGTTTCAAACACATGAATGAAAACCACTATAGTATGCTGTGATATGAATCGTTTTAAATACCAAAATATACTGACTCTTAGGCCTTTTGTGGCTCAGGGCTCAAGCGTAGGACTGTGAACGTGACAGGTTGTGAGCTTGATCCCCATTCGAAGATATTAAATATTTTATATTTTTATTACTTTGCTCTGGTACGCCCTTGAATTCCGCCACTTAATACGTGTCAAATTTAGCAAAAAGTGGAGAACGATCTTAATGGGAGTGTCTTAGCATAGGTTCCCAAGATCCCTCTGCCCATTCATTTGGTACCGGATACAGTGTGAAGATGAAAATAAGTGTCTACTTCATATTAATATTTAGTTTCATCTAGAGTTCCGGCTTATGAAAATCGAACTCACAATCGTCGTGATTACAGTCACGCTGTGCCACTGTGTCTTGACGGAATTTTCAATTTTCTTTTAATATTATAACATATCAATTACAATATCACTTATATAAATAAGATAAAGTAAAACTTTAGATTTCTAAGTATATATTATACTCGTACTTCAAAATAGCTCGATACTAAGATAGTTGTATTAGATCTCAAGAACAGAGAGCCAATATCAAGTTCTTCAAAGGGTTGCGCGGTGTTTTATTAGGTTTCCGCAATACTGGAGTTGTCTTCTTTATATAACTATGGCAACTCCAACGCGGCTTCGTCACTTTAAATATGATGATTTTTTGGGTAATTTTAACATGATTATTTAAGTAAGAAATGATTATTTAAGTAATTTTTAACATGATTTTTTAACATGATTATTTAAATAATTTAAGACATTTTTGTTGTATAACGCTGCGTCCTATACATAGCAGCGTAGATAGAGAGAATCTGAAAATTGTAGACAGTAGTCTACAATTTTCAGTTTTTCAGTTTGTGCGGGAATGTACGAGACTAGTGGTAAGACACTCCGATCAGATAAATAACCTCGTGGTAAGACACTCCGTTCCTCACTTACCACGACCACTTTAATGCAGCGCCTTGAATTGTTACCAGAGGGAGCAAATAAGAAGAACTATCCGTGTTTAAAAATTAGCGCTGTGCTATAATGATTTCAATGTTACTATTTATTATTGGGATATATAAGTGTATGTTTTTATTCTAACTTGATTATATAACTACAAAAATCTAAATCAAAATATTCTTTATTCAAATAGGCCATTACTAGTAGTTGCATCATCAAGTTACATAGAAAGTCTGTAGTGTCAGTCCTACAGGAAGCTACCGGGTCGGAAGGCGGGTCTGCTGAGAAGAGTAATTATTAACATGTAATTATTAAAACTTTATATATTTTATGGATTCTCGTTTCGTGTTATTTTCATATATTCATATAATGAAAGTTAGATTGTTATTTTCATATAGTAAAAGCTTTATATAAGATTGTCAACAGAACATAAGTTTTTTATGGTGAAGGTAAATGGAACTTATTTTGATCTTACTTTTACTATATAAAAATAATCTTACAATGTATCACACATTTGTCTATACACGTTCAAGTCTACCACGTAACATGCTGTTTCATAAACGGTTATGTACCACTGGCGGGTAAAATATTTAATCATACGTAAAATGCGATAAAAGAGACCACAAGTACTATGATGTATAGGTTGGTAGGCGAAAGATTTATCCACAAAGTCGTAGTAATATATAGACAAACAAATAAAGCCAGATTAAATTTTAAAGCATTTTTTCCATATTTTTTATAGTTTACACTGCCAACCCAGAATAATGGGAACCTGGTATTAAGACATTTCAGTCCCCAGTGTCAGAAATCGGAAAAATTAAAACAATTCATTTTCCAAATGGGAAGTTAATTTTTTTATCTCAGAAATTTTGCATTGAACATTGTTTTTAATATTTTTTTTGTATAATAGGTACAAAAGTTAACAATAGTAGTTGATCGCGAATTCTAGATTGTTGATCAATCCCCATTCTAGGAAATAAAATATTGAATATTGTGAGGAACGGAAATGTATTATGATGGAATGGGAACAGAGTGTCTTAATGGTACGTTTCCAGATTCCCTCTGTCTGTCCATTCGTGAGGCCAAGTCCACATGAAAAATGAATCGGCTGTTTCCAATTTTTGTACAAAAAAGTCTGTTAATGAATTTTTAACTTCTTTTTTATTGAAAATTAAAAAGAACAATATATTATTAAAAAATAACGAAGTTATTATCATTTTAAATGCTTTTATTGACTATGCTATGTGTTTTTGTTAACTTGAATATAATGTAATTAATTCGAACCAAACGCATATTGTTACATTTTATGTTTATCCTAGATACGAACACTTCTCAGTTCAGTCTCAGTTCAGTTAACAGAGATCGTTAACTCTTTAATTACTTAGCTCTGCATTAGTATCCATGGTAATGCATTTTGTATTTTGTTCTTGATTAAATACGTAGCTTTTGCAATTCGGGTCATACGACTACGTTTGTGAGCTTAAATGTTTATTTGAGTTAAATGATTAACTTTCTAAAGAAAAAATTAACAACTCTATATAATTCTTTACCGATCCTATTGAATCGACCTACTGAATCGATTATATAGAATTCTGAGAGTATTCAATAATAATATAACAAAAAGTCATGTTTATTGCGAAGACTTCTTTCGGTACTGGCTTACTTGCTTCAACCGTGTTGTAAACATCTTTCTTTTAGCTTAGTGCTACATCCCGCAAAAAGCAGCGTAACCTAGTAAGTAACCTAGTGTTAAGACACTTCATTCAAATTAAGATACTTCCTTTCCCAAGTTTCCTTTGAATTTGAGTTTGCAGAAGTCTTCGGAAGCATGCAGTCATCTGTATGGAACACAAGAACACTACACAAATATAAATAATATGACTTTTTTTGCTTCAAATCTTCCCAATCTGCCATTGTAAGTCTCATAAACAACAGTTTAGCTGTTCCGGAGATTAACACGAACAAACACTTATCTTGAAATTACAGGACAAATATTTTAGTATTATTTGTTTAAACTGAAAACAATTGAATGTATTAATTATTGTAAGTACACACATTTAACATGTCTGTATATTGCTTTACCGTTTCTTCATTTTATAGAAGTTGTAACAAAGAAACACGGAACTATTGTTTTCTTTCAGTTAATTAGGACAAAGGATTTCTATTCTCCCAACAATCATTGCATTATGTCAGTATAAAGGGAAGGGAATATCGGCACTGATCGCGAGAATATGGAAGCTGTAGAAGCATTATCTATTGCTAAATAAAGTATTATTACTCATTTTTATAAGTTTACAATACATACGAGTATATACCTATAAATAATAGTAAGCGATCGCCCCTTCTAATAAAAAGAAAATAAAGGAATAATGTTTTTGTGAAGTTTTGGACATGAAAATTCAAAATACTAGATAATATTTGATGTTGGATACAAACTATCAATTAAATTTCAATATGAACTTACTTTTTAGTTCACAAAGATCTAAGTTTGGTCTGTCTACTCAGCCATGTGCGGGATACACGAGATGAAAAATGAAGGTGATAAACTACCAACTTGTAATTTAAAAAAATAGGCATATGTACAAAATTAAGCTTCATCATAGAAATAAAACTCAAGTTAACGTTATCTATTTCAAAGCATCCTATTATTATAAATAGATAAGTATACTTGTATTGTTCGTGTACACTCCTTCTTCGAGGCATCCGCTATTAATAGGTATTAATTTAGACGTTTCATTATATTGAATTTACAGGCGTGTTACACGAAAAGTTTGAAGAATCCATCCTAAGAAATGACTTAATTAATTTATTGGATGAACTCCACCAAGTTTTATTTATTTTGATTGATTGATTCATAGAAATATTTTCACGGGGAGAACTAATTACATTTTCTAATTTTACTTCAAAGCCAATAAAATATAATATGTGAACCGACTTAATAATAACGTAATGTAAGCAGAATAGTGCCTAAACGAGATTACTACGAGTTCGATTCCCACTTTAGTTTATATATCGCGTACTGAGATTAACGCAACAATTTCAGAATAAAAGAAATCCAAAGGGAATAGGACAGGAAATAATTTTAAATTTAAGTTTAGTAGAAGGCAAAGGGAATTTATAATTAAGACAATTCTTTTCATTCCCCACCTTCTTCCAAATTTGAGGTGTTGCATGTTGAGTGGCGAAACTCAACATATATTGAAGAAACTGTTTCCTGCCTCCAAAAAAAAATTCATCATATCAAGGCCTCAAAGGAAGAAAGAATCATATAATAACGAAGGGTTTAGATAACATTACTTTTGCTATATTATTTGTGAATTAATATAACAATAACTGTGAGTATTCGAGCGACATATATTTTTTATCAATTTTATTTTGATTCCGTCGTGGCGCAGGACCACAAGCGTGTGACTGTAAACGTAACGTTTTGGATTCGAATCTCACTCGAGGAAAAGAAATATTTCTCTCTCTCGTAACGAGGAGGACGCGGTGTTGAGATCTGCAATTTATTAATTTAAAATTTGATGAAAATTCGGGAACGAAAACGATTTTTATGGAAAAATAATGTCTTAACTCTCGATCGTCCTTAAAGTTAACACACTAGTGAGAGCTCTACAACACGTTCATTATTAAAAACTAAAGAAACAATGTGAGTGTAGACCTCTATCACACACAAAAGGTGTTAAGAATCCTAGCTCGAGCGTCGTCACTACATCATTAGGCGCGACTATCCGCTAATTGGACGGCGGAAATGAAACCGTGTAAGGTAAAGGGAAATATTTTGAAATTAGGAACAGACATTTCAGACACAGCGAACTTTCAAAGGTAAAGCCAAGATTATATTTATTAGTTTGTAACCCGTTCGATTTTCGACAAAATACCCTAGGAGTTTGATAGTTTATTTGAAACCTCGTTATTGCCAGAGTTAGCCACGGTCGATGCGATGATCACTCTGCTCTCGTATGTTAAAACTGTGATATCTTTCAAAATATCTATTATTCAAAGTATATAAAATGCACAACGTTTCAACTTAGGATACAAAATAGTACTGTATTGAAAAATAACACCTTTATTGTAAAACATAAAAGTTAGTCTACCTGTGACCACGGACTATTGCAAAGTGTTCGAAAATGTTTTTTTTTATGTGTCCTACTCCTATAGGTCTTTTTTTATGTAATACAGCCAGTAGTCTCTATCGATAAAGGGGCTATCTAATGCAACAAGATTTTTTTTGGTAAAAGCACTCCACATACCACCCAATATTTTAGATATGTGGACTACTATTAACGCATTTATTTGTCTTTTGACAAGAACGAAGAAATTAAAATAATTCCATCGTCCAACGGAGTGGGTCCTCGCGTTTAGAGTTAGTTGCATTTATCGGTGATTTTTAAGCTTACTAAAATTTATTATATGCAGGTAATTAGCACGTTTTCATTCACAAGTGCCATTCCGCTGAATTTGAGGCTTGTATTGAAACTCAAGCTCCATAAAAACTTGTCATTACTAAAATATTTAATATAAGAAGTCAGATTCACCCACAAAGTGCTCTAAATGTAACAACAAATAAAGGTGAAACAAGGGCTTAATAATTTTACCGTAGCTGGATTAGAACGTATGGCATAGTTAGTCAGAGCGCTTGGACTTCCTTAGTCAATTAGTTCGTATTGTCAGTAGCTCCCATAGAACACTCAAGAAACAGGTAATTTGGACAAAACTTTTTGTGTACCTCACGTGGCACGAACGTGCGGCTGTAAGCACGAGAGGATGTGGGTGGGTTCAATCCCTATTCGAAGATACGAAATATTCAATGTTTCCAAATGAAATAGTACAGTACCTGGTATATTTTCCATCGTTATTAAATATCAAAGTTTTCATTTTTAATTATCAGGATAATTATTTCGATAACGTCAGAAAATATTTATTAATATACAAATTTTTGTTAGGGAGTCCCCCCTCTCTAACATGTATCATAAACAAGGTTACTTGGTATGCCATCTTGGTCCTACGCTTATTGATGAAAAGTATACCAGGGATGCTATACTTAAATGATTATGATTACTTTATTAATTTCTTCGTTCTAGTAAGAAGGCATAGCGCGGCGTTGAGTTCTGCTACTCAATACGCAATGCTTCAAATTCGGCGTAAAATGTGAAACGGAACAGAGAGTCTTAATACTAGGTTCTCAAGTGCGGGAAAGTCAATTTAAAAATCCACCGTAAAAATAATTTTGGAGATAAATGGTAACATTGATTGACACAAACAAATGCATACTACAACGCCTGGTAGTAAGATGTTGGCGTAACTCCTTTTCGATTTAAGAACACGCACCACTTCAATGCAAACTTAAAAGTGAAAAATGCATTAAAATCTGATCAGTAATTTTGGAGATTAATGGTAACATTATTTTGCACAAAGTTATACACATAAAAATCAAACAAACATCGTTTAATTCTACATATACTAAATAAATAAATGATGATTCTATATATACCATAATATAACTATAAGTCGACCTTAATACAAAATGTTTTGAGCCTATGATATTCGTCAATTGGTCGTAATAAATCTTATGTGACCTCAACGCTCAACGCTGGCATACCACATATTTCACATTCTTATATTTATACCGTGATATTTATTGAGAGAATTCCAATAATTTATATTTGAACGTTTAATTTAGTAACGTTTTTAAAAATCACGAGCTACAACTAGTAACAATCTCTATTTTTTTAGCTTCTCGCTGAATTTCGCAAGTGAAAAATTGAGTAACAGATTTCCTCAACGCCACGCTTTGTCTTGTAACTAAAGAAAGGACAATATTTTATTTTCTCGAGTGGAGATCGAACCTAAAACATGTCGCATTTACAGTCACACGTTCGTGCTTCAGAGTCATGATAGACACGCCCAAAATACAAAATAAGAATAATAATTTCAAATGCGAAAGACTTTCTTCTCTTAAAACAAATTAATTTGAATAATCCCCATCTTAAAAATAACTGAACCCTGTCATGTGCGGGATACAGCGTAAAGCTGAGTGAGTGAGTGATAATAACTTTCATCAACTTTACAGAAGACATTTATATGATAATAGTAAATAGGTAGCTGTTTTGTGTACGCATAAACAACTTACGAAAATGGCAAGTACTAAGATTCTCGTCGTGCCTCATTTCCTCAAGAAACCGAATATACTAATACCTACTTTCCACTGGTAAATTCGAGTATTTTCATGCATCATTAAATTTATTCTATAGCTGTTATTGGGACAAGTCCTAATTTTAGTATAAGCTCTAAAATTTGTTCATTGAAAGCTTAGTTTGGTACTTTTCTGAATTTATAATTATATAATTTAATAATACATTTAATAATACATATAATCATAACCCTTTGGAGGTTATGATTATATTGTATTATTAAGTTTGCTGTAGACGAGTAAGACAAGGCACGGACGGCATTTGGTTACACCGCGGAACTCCCCATTTCCGTACCCTACGTTCCGCCTAATGAGTCGTTATGAGTCACATGGAATGGAACTCAAAATGAGGCTTGTCATATTACTAAAACAAAGAAAATAATCATATTTTCAGAGTGAGAATCCAGCCTTCAACCATTGCGTTTACACTATAAAATATTATGTAGCTTTAAATTGATTTCCGCCCCTCGTCACGTAATTTGTAAAAAAACGTGCTTACATAATTGAAGTATACTGTTTCCGGTGTGCCTTACATTTATAACAACAACACGAGGCTGACGTCGTGCAGTAGCATAGTATGTGAATATATGTGCCACAGTTATTGATACTATATAACTCTATATAAAAACCAATTGTTTTACTATATTCACTAACTGCATACATTGTAGCATTGAGTTCCGCTAAAGGATTATTTGGCTATTTATTTCTATATATTTTTGGTATTCATAAATACAAAGCATCGCTTCGATCTTCTTTAGTGAACTTTCCGCAGTCCAGTTTTAATGATGTTGCTTGTTACAGCACATCTTTTAAAAGCAGCCATCTGTGAAACGGAATCAAGCACCAAAGTTTCTACCTAATTTTCTTTAAAAATAGATGAGGAAAAAAGAAAGAATCTCTAACATACTTATGTATTAAACAGGTCGGCCCGTAATTAACTGATAATCCCAAAAAACACTTCATAGTTAAGCTATTGGGCGTTCGGAACACAAATAAAAAAAAATAATACTGACAATAGTGTCATGAAGAGTCGTCTTTATTTCAGTATTTATTATACTTATGTAGCTGAGAATAAATAACTATAAAATATATATCATAACAAAATAAAATAATCCAAGATTTTTGTGTATTTCATTTTAAACATCTAATATGTGTAAAAGATATGTATGACATGTTTTAGGAATAATTCTACATTCATTATGAAACACAAACACATTTTTTTAAACCAGTAATAACTAAGGTTCGCGTGTTCAAGCAAAATCATGTAATTATTTTTTTCGGTTTCACGCTGTATCCCGCACATGACAGGGTAGGCAGAAGGAAACTGGAACCAGTGCTAAGACACTCTGTTCTCATTAAGACACTTCCGTTCCCCACTTTCCGCTGAATTAGAGGCATTGAGTATTGAATGGCTTTTATATAACCTAAGCAGTTAAACTTACTATCCCCTGGACAATCGACATTTACATTTCAACTTAACCAATTAATTAAACCAACTGTTAAATACAATTGAAATCTATTAACTTACTACTGGTCAATCAACGATTACATATTTCATTATATAACCTGTTTACGCAGTAATACTAATTACTCACGAATAGCGAGAGCAAAATGCCAAACCGCACCTCAGCCTACATTATCCTAATGCATATTAAAGTGTTTACCCCAAAACCAAGTGTTCTAACCCTTATAAGGTTGTGTAGTAATGAGAAATGGTTTTGTGGAACACCGGGTGTATCACAGTGAAACAAAGGAAATCTATTATATCATAAAGGGTAAATAATTAGAATACAGCGTACATTAACTTATGAGGTCTTTTTTGGCTCTGTGGGACAGCTACTACTGTATATATGATGTATATTTGTAAGTAGATTTGATTCCCCTTGGTGAAAAAATAATTGTTGTATTCAAATTACTTTTATTACAAAGAAAAAGAGAGAACTTATATTTTGGCGTTTTGGTTTTCCACCCATGTGTATTATTGTTTTCTTTTTATTCTCTTTAAAAAGTGATAGCTTCAAACTACCTACTTTATAAGTAGCTAATGCTGCGAGTGACTTTGAATCTTGTACAACATTACTATATCCGAACATTGTTAAGATATCAATAATAATTGAATTTCAATAATAATTCAATCTGTTAATGGTAACCACTTGATTTAATTTTGGTTCTCTTCTTTTGGGTTCAATCTCATCTCTTCATTCGCATCTCTCCGAAATTTGATTACAACTTTTTACTATTACATTTACCCGTTTAGCGTTAAGACATGTCTCAACAATGTCTCGAAATTTAGACGTCAAATAGGCAGTAGAATATAATAACAGTGGATTATATCTAAGATACAATGCAGAAAGGAATTTAAAGCTGTTTAATTTATAAAAGTTAAAACGCAAATGTCATATTATTTACGAGATGGCTCGCAGATTCGAGACATGGACTACGCTTTTTTTGTGCCTATATAAAGTTTACGATATTATTATAAAATGTGCAAGTATTTAAACCATATAAAGCGTATAAACTGAATTAAAATCTGTTAGATATATTTAAATGTTCAAGGTTAGCGGGAAATAACTTTTATACATTATGAAGATAAAGTTAATACTATGTAAAGATAAAGTAAATTAATAATCCACTCAAATAATAAAATATATGTAACTAAAAAGTGACTGTGCATTTAAGTACGAACAAAGAACACGTCCTTTGATGCTACGGTTCAAAGGCGTGTATTCGCTCTTTTTACACTGTAGTGCTTATTTAAACGCCCTGACACGTTTGATCGTATGTGATAATTATGGAGTTTTATAATCAGTGTAAATATTACTTGAGCATATTATACTAAACTTAAATTTTAAAAAGCGTATAAAAATTTCGAACGAAGCAGGATTTGAACCCGCGCCTCTGGAATACCGTTCCAGCGCTCTGACGAACTAAGCCATTCGTTCTCACCGAGCTCCGTCGAAATTCTTATACGCTTGTTACAACTTATTTATGTTGTTAGCATCTCTGCAGGGAGATTTTTCAAAATTTCCTCTACCCAAAGACAACTCGTAAGAATTATCGTTTGGCAAGAGAGAATACTATTTATTTTAATATTTTTACTATGTTTTAAAGTGTTATTCCACACTTAGGACAGAAAATGTTTTAATCATAAATAGAAATAACAATCTTTATTTTTAAACGTCTCAATACAGAACCACCGGTTCACTAAAGTTACTGCCTAAGACCTGAGAAGAACTGGCACAAGAAACTCAGAAGGACATATCTTTCTTTTTAAATATTTTTTTCAATGTGAATTAAATACTGTAAACGTTATCTAAATGGTTTTAATGTTGTAATGAAAATAAATTAACAAAAAATGTTATTTCTAAGGATAAAATATGGACGTTTACCACCAAATTTCAGAATGTTTAAAATGTTACTATTGGTACTTTAATATTCAGCATCAGAAAACTTTAATATTAATGCAAATCACTTTACATGGCTCATTTGCTACAACAACGACATATTTGAACTTTTTGTAAATTCTTCAACACAGTCTTTCCGCAATTAAACAAATACATTTTTAGCTTAACATATTACAGGCAAAGGGAACCTAGTGCTAAGAAACTCCTCTCTTATTAGTATACCTCTATTACGTTCTCTATTTTTTGTTCAATTTTGGAGGCATTGAGTGTTGAGTGGCGTAACTTAACGCCGCGCTTTTGTCACATTATCAGAGCGATGAATAAAAATATTAAATATTTCATTCCCTCGAGTGGGAATCTAACTCACATCCTGTCTCTTTAAGGCTACGATCTTGTCCTGCAACCCAATGAAATTTTGTTTGTGTTCCACTAATTAATTATATAAGATATATAAAAACAAATATATTGCTCATTTGGAACAAAACAATCCGATGTATTAAGTTAAGTCACTCACAATCCTAGGAATGTTCTAGAATCCAGATAATAAAATTTAATTCCAATTCCTTTTATTCAATTCAAGTCCGCCTTCAACCAGTATTGTTAGTAGAAAATGGCGCTCTGGTATTTTGTGAAATGTCATTACTTATATTGAGTGAATGAAAATGCAACTTATTTGTTGAATGATGAATTTTCATGTTAAAAACAAGAAAAACCGTTTTTCTGACATATAAAGATGCGAACGTACACTTATCTACCGAAAGTACACAGTATAGTTAGTATACTTGCAGGGCAGGGGCTTATACAATAAACTACATTTGTTATTAATTTACAGAAAAATGTTTCAATTTTTTAAATTGTTTAATTAGGAAAAGGTCAAAAGTCACCAATTTATATTGTCGTACTCCCGCTACTAATTACTACGGCTGGTGTTTGAAATGATTCTTGCTTAATTACAAAAAAAAAAAAATTGTGGCTCAAATTACCTACGTACCGTAATTACCTAAGCAAATTACCTAAGTACGTAGGTTTACGTACTACAATAATACTTAATTATTTTATATTTCAAAATAATTTTGTACACTTATCTAACAAATATGGCGGTAAACATTCTACGAACATTACTACAATTGCAATTTTACACACCCCATAAAATAATTTAATGTGAAATATAAATATTTTACATTTACATTATACTTAATAAAAGTGTTTTTATCTGTATATTATTACCTACACAGGAATATTATTGTTCTTAATTTTAATAATAATGTATTTAAAACCTACCAACAAAGTATTCTAAAATAACATACGTAAATATCGAACGTACTTACTGTTTCTTTAACCAGCCTCAACTCAAATATCTATATCCCAATAATAATTACAATCTCTTTTGCTTTTTAGACATAAAAAGTAATTTAAATAAGTTAATTATAAATTGATACTCCATCAAGACTTTTTTGAAAAACTGTCCTTCACCAAACACTTCCGCCATCTTTCTTTTTTTCCTCTGACAGTAAACTATTCAGCCAATATTATATTTTACATTTATCTTTAAACATATTGTGTAAGGTGCGGACAAGTACAAGACCTATCACTGTGCTTTACAATATGAAAATAAAATTGTTATATAACAAGCTGTAGATATCATCTTTAATATGTTTAAAAAATTGGTAGAATTACTAATCGTTTTTCTTTTATAGGTTTTTACAAAATGACGCGTTCTATTATATAGCAGGACAAGCAGCAGGGATAATATTTATCTCTTATTTGTCGCAAATTCCTAAAATGATATAGTATTGTAGCTACGTAACATACGCGTTGTAAATAAATGTATATGTATTGAATTCGAGATATCGCCACAAAATCGTAAACAAACCACATACAACCCAATCCAACAGTATAAATAAATATTGCGTACAAAATATTTTCACTCTTTACGTCTCTGCATAGAAGAACAAACAGAGTTAGCGTAGTGCTAAGACACTCCGCCATCCAAATCCAAGTTTTGAGACAGAAATAATAATTTTGTTTACCATTTTAACATAATAAAGTCTATTTTTAATTAACATTTTATATAAAATAAAACGTGTGTTTAAATGGGCATTTATTTAAGTTATTAAAGAACATCCGCTTAATCTGCTTCGAATGAATATATTTGAGCTTCAGATATTACTCCCTGAAGGACTGTAGAGATTCAATTAACTTTACAAAATATTTTATTTTGTAAGAAAAATTAAAACAAATTTCAGTGCGTGAAACATTTGATATTTTTATATCAAATATTGTTTTTTTTATTTTGGTAAATATAAAATGCACTACACTACGCTACATAACTGGATTTTAAGACATTCTGTCATAATCTTTTCAACTTTCTGCATAATTTGAGAAATTGTGTGTTGAGTGGGGATCGAATTCACAACATATCGCATTTACAGTCACACTCTTGTGCTACTGCGGCACCACAGGTTCCAGACCTGACAAGACTGATTCGATCCAATTTTAAAGGTAGTAACTTGCCAATAACCACACAATCATTGTCTTATATACATACAATTTAAACTACGCTGGCGTATCACATCACGTACTCCTGTTAAAGTATAAGAAAAGATTACTTACCACGGTTAGGGTTCGACGTTACCGTACGTACGTCCCAAATATTAGATACCGGAATACTCATGTAACGCGTATATATTGAAATTCTTACGGCGAATGAAAAATGAAATAATGAGCCCTGGGATTTGCATAAAGAATTTTACGCAGTGAATTTTTCGGTTATAACATTATTATTTAGCTTGCATCATTTAAATTATGATACCAATGTACAACAGTTGGATTTGAGCCATAATAAATTGTGTAGGTTTTTTTAAACCCAAATCCGAAGTAAGTGGCGGAATAGAACGCCACGTTATGTTGTACCAGGGTGAGAAAGTGGAAATAATTCGTTTGCATTTAGTAACATTTGTGCTATAGTCGTTGAATGTAAATATCGTTTAAGTAAAAGAAATTCCATATTTATTCACTATTTCCTACTTCTTAGGTTACTTTCTTATATATCTTAGGTAAATTCTTACTTACCGGATCTTGTTTAGAATAGCTGGTTTGTATGCAATATATTTACCTGAAATAATGTGATAGGCATAAATTACTGTAAGTGTAATATTATGTAGAAGAGCAAGATATTTTAATGATATATATTGGTATTTTGTGATATAATTCAGTGACTTGGCATAATTTACTTTAAATGTTAACATTATGTAGAAGAGCAAGATATTATAATATTACATATTAATTATTTTGGTATTTTGTGACATAATTCAGTGATTTGGTACAACACACAATAATATAAATGTACTGTTCTATAAGACGTAACAAATATTGTTCCAAAGCTGCTTTACACTGTTCTGGGCACTTAACAGAGTAGGCTGAAGGAATCTGGAGTTAAGACATTTCAATCCCACTAAAACACTTTCTGGATTGTTATAACATTGCGTTGAGTGATATAACACAACGTTTTTTGAACAATATTTAAAAGTATTTTATACTTTTTTTAGATTGTTTTTCGACACTTAAGAAAGAAAATACTAAATTCAAAAGCCTATAAAGATTGGACGGTTTACAAGAGGCGCGGGTTCATATCTTGCTACATTACAATTTATACTAAATAATTCACTTTTTCGAGTGGATGGGTGTCGAATCCACAACCTTTACATTTATAGTCACACATATGTCAACGAAAGGTCGTAATATAATGCATGTGTCGCATTATATAGATATATTTCGGTAAAGTTTTGGGTAAGTGTGTCAACAAACTTTTTTAAAAACTGGGCTCCGAGGCCAATAACATCAAAAGAAATTTCATGTGTTAATTTAGAAAATTAAAACTTCTTTACTTAAGAAAAGAAAATTTGGTTTTTTATCATAATTTGAACTAACACTATTGTTTTATAAAGTAAATGATATATTAATGCATTTCTTTACCTAAGCTAAGAGTGCTACTCGTACTAAAACGCTTTTTAAAGTTTATATCCTTGAATGGTACATTTGTCACTGTCTATTGTAAGTCTTGAATCATTTATTTGTGAATTATCGAGACAAATTCAGAGCTTTATCTAATATCTATACTGAAATTTTTCAATATTTGGTACGAATCTAAAACTAAGCTAACAAATTTTTTATAGTATTTCAATATTTAACTACCAGTTCACATTAGGGTTTCACGTTTCGATTTGGTAAAAAGAAAATACCCAGCGTTGAGTTTCAACATTCAACATGGAAATTCTCGACTGACAGTCGAGATGTTTTTTTTTCAATGAGAAAGATTCACACCAAAAAATATTTACACTTTTTTTATTTTTCATTATATTTATCGAACTCTTGTCAGTATCTTTGTACATACCGACCGAGGGATGCTTTGTACGTACGTGTGATCCTTTCCTCCAGTGTCATCGATACTGAGTTTTCTTCCTACCTGCTTACAATCACTTTTGCTTCATGAATATTTTAGCTATACTTTTTATTTGGTTTAATATTTTAGAATAAAAATTGAAGCGAAAACAACAGCTTAATACACAAATAAACAGTATTTTAAAAGCTCAAAATACATAATAAATATCTTTGAACGCTTTCTCTTGAAATGCAAATAAAAACACAACAACAGTATAACCATCAGTTTCAAACTAAACTTACAAACTGTTCGCACTGTTTGCGCAGCTGAGTATCGGCATATAAGATGCCATTACTGAAGATCTCTCGCTGCCTATTTATTGATTTTGCGCGATATTATTTTGTTTGAGTATATTTTTACTCATATTTTCCTATTGCATTTTTTAAATTCTGCTTATTATATTACTTTTGTGGACACTAGATTTTATTTGCGCCTTTCTTGATCCAATAATAAATGTTTTTTTTTTCCATTCGTACGTAAGAATTTCTATTTACAGCAAACTTGCAGAATTTTATGTACCAGATAAAACTGCTGTACAACTATGGCACACGAAATATAGACAAAAATCATAAAGCGGTTCACACCATACATCACCTATGTACGCTCTTGAATTTAAAATATGTTTCGAAACTGGTAATAACAATACGTGCGGAGTAACAGAAAAACAGAACCCTTCTAATAAAGAAAAACTGCAGTAATTATGAAAACATTTTTTTTTAACTTCATATTGTATCCCGCACATGGCAGAGTAGGCAGAGGGAACTTAGGAACCTTGTTTTAAGACACTCCGTTGCACTAAAATACAGTACTACATATTCCCCTATATGATAATAATAAAATATTATTATAATGTTCCCCTAGTACTAAACTACAAAAGATCCGGTCACACTCTAATTGACAATGAGCATGCCATCAATCCGAAAAAAATATGTAGACATTTCTTATTCCACATCTTAAACATTGCTTTGATCGCTTTTTTGTACATTAAAAAAACATTAGTTTTACAACTTACATTATGTAGACACAAAAACATCGTCACCGTAAGTTACATTGCTTATTTCAAGTGCAATAAACAGATATTCCACTAGTTTCATCTATAATCAATTTAATTATTTTATTTTAATAAAAAAGTCTTAAAGTCTTGGTCCTTTTTCAACATTTCAAATGTTATACTTGTACGAGTAGAAAATCCCAACTAAAGTTTAAATTCTATATTAATTACTACCGGCTTTTACGTCTGGTTACACCCACGTGGTAAAATGAAAATAATAAAAATTTGGTGTATATTATATATCTAAGCTGTGCTTAACAGTTTTAATATGGAGAGTAGTTGTTAGATAAAGATGAAGCTCTGTTTTTTAGTATTATTTTCCTTTTGTCGTCTTACAGCGCCTTCAAATATCAATTTTACTCAGACTGCTGTTATTTTTGTCCGCCCAACCTTTGATCTTTTAAACAGAGCAAAGCAAACCAAAATATTGCTAGGGCTCACACTTACTTATCAATGTGTCTCTATCGTCAACTGCTAAATACATTTTTCCTGGCAAGTTTTTTCGTCAGTATCGTTAGAAAAAATACCAATTTGCATTATATTACGTCTAAAACGTTCAGCCATAAAAAAAAAATAATAATTTGGGTGATATAAGGTGTATTTTGATAGGATATCGAAGGTAAGTATTTATATTAACCTCTAAGAAACCTCAATATTCCATGCCCACCTACTAAGGACTACGAAAACAATTCAGAATATATCCAAACAAAATCAATGATCCGTTGTTAAATGATAGACAAATAATACTTTAATCTTTAGGATACAATTTGCCACTGTCACTTCAATCTCTGTTTGCTTAGAATTACTCAATCTCAGCTTCACGCCGTGTCCCGCACGTGGCAGAGGCAGAGGGATCTTAGGAACTTAGAGTTACAACACTCCATTCCACTTCTGTTCCCCACTTTCTGCCGAATTTAGTTCGTTGCCTGATGAGTGGCGGAATTCAACGCAGCGTTTTGCCTTATAATATAGCGAAGAAATGAAAACATCAAATAACTAAATTGAAAATATTACATATTCCATTTTCTCAAATGGGGAACGAACCCACAACTTGTCAGTTACAATCACACGCTTGTTCCAAGCCACAACAGGCCCAAACATAGAGTTGGTTAATTATTAAATTTGAGCAGTGAGTTTAATTCATTCCACCACTAAAAACCATGTATCTAATTCGAGCAAAAACGGTGGACCGGAGTGTTTAAAAACCATTTAGTGCAATAATAATTTGCAGTAATAGAAAAAATAAAAATAGTCTGTGTAGACTATTTTTATTTTTTCTATTACTGCAAATTCTTATTAGACATACTCGTATTGCATGACAAGCAGAGGTCTACCATATTTTATGCATGATAAAACATGAAAGTATAAAAAAGGATATCATAATAATACAAATATATCATTTTTGTATTCATAAGAGAAAATCCGACAAACCTAATAAAACTACAGAATCAAGGAGTAAGCTGAAACATAAATGTAATATATGTAAAATAACATATTATTATTATATTCAAATTAAGGCAGTTCCACACACCCTAATATACAAAGTCTTAAAATTTGAAGTTAATCTTACTTAGCAGGAAGTAAAACAGAAACTACACGTCAAGAAGTCCTTTACAAATTGTCTTCTCGGCTTCGGTTAATTACAGTAGCATCAATAATGGCGGCTTTGTATAATAGCTTTGCTTATATTACTAGGGCAGATTAAATCAATATTTTGGAACTTATTTGAGTTTCACGTTCGATTTTTTGAATATGTAAACAACACGTAGAGTAAGTACAAAACGTAGAGTAAGAGTCCCCGGGTCTTACTTTTTGCACTACCAAATATTTAATCACATCAATAAAAATAATTATTTTTTTAAATTAAAGCCATGTACACTCTTGAAATAAAAACCACCTGTTTTAAGTTAGGTCAAAACATTGTTTTACTCGTATAGTGATTATACCAAAAAATGTAAATCCATTCCAGTTTATTGATCTCTTATAAAGTTAACGAAGAAAATTAAATCGTAGAACATGACGATACGTTCACAAAAGAACACGTTTTAGCTTCAGGCAACATTGTGTAACAATTTTTACGATTATTAAATACTAGCGACCCGCCCCCGACTTGACCCGTTTGCATTATATATTTATTTATTCATACACTGAATAGTGTCTTCTAATACAATAAGTTTGCAGCGAATTTCTATAATATCTAATGTGATTTTTACTAAAACTATCGTAGCGCCGAGTCACACGTATACATGCGGCTAATTATGGATTCAATATCTACTCGCGAAAATTAAATATTTGATGTTTTCATTTTCTTTACTTTGGTAATGAGGTAAAGCGCGGTGTTTAGTTCGTCTATCCAATACGTAATATCTTCACGTTTCATCTCATCAACACACTAGAAAAAAATAGCTCAATTGTATCAATATGTCTGTAACTTATAATAAATGACACAAAAATACTCGTGTTTATAAAAGCAAATTTAATGTATGAAATAAATATGTTTGGTATCTTACTTGGTATAAATATGTTTGATATAAATATTCTGTTCTGTACTATTACTTGAAGGCGTTTCGAGTTTTGAGCGTGTCAGTTGAGCTCTAAGCACTTTGCCAATCAATGTCACGTTGCATGGAGAACACTCAAAGGTGATTGTACGGTATAGAGAAATAAAGTTACAAAATAGCAGAAGAATGCATGTTCACAAGAGATCCCACTTATATTATTATTGGTAATTAAAGTAATTTGACTAGGATATCGATTATCGAAAAAAAAATGAATATGGTACTTATCCAAAGATATTTATTATTTATTCACTAACTGGAATTAGCATCTGTTTTTCTTTGTGTGTAGACGGTGTAAACACATTCCGTAGACCAATAACAAGTATTTTTAAGTAAGGTTTACACTTAACAATGCATATGCTTTTTTGGTAATGACTTACCTATTATCTTTTTTTTTAAAGAAATATTAAGGTGCATGAAATCTGTATGGTTAGCTCCTGACTGTATCCAGCATTTAGCAGAAACCTAGTGTTAAGATAGTCATGAGAAACGGAATTCAACGCTGCGCGTTACCAAAACGGGGAAATAAATTATTAAAATTTTAATTTTCTTTCCTTTAGTGAGAATGGAACCTGACACCTGTATCGTCTACAGTTACACTCTTGTGCCACCGCGCCACCATGGAACTCGTGTCAAATCAATGATGTATTAAAATATAGTTTTTTCAGGTTTACTAGCGTAGCGTTTGGCGCTCCGTTCTCTTTGCCTACCGCGCTAAGGATATAGCGTGAAGATAAGTAAGTAAGCTTTTCTAACTATAAATATGAATTTTGCTCTCAGCCACGTAATAGACGCTCGAGGGATAATGTTCTAAGGAATATTTTAAGTTACGAAAACCGCGAATAGTAATGTCACAATAATACTAATTAATTACTAAAACTGACTCTACTAACATATATTTTTTTGAGTTAATTTCACTGTATTCAATACTAGGTACAACTATATTAACACTGAAGTAGTATAAGTACATCTATCTTTCAGAACAATCATTTAATCAAAACTACTGCCATCGACTTCGAAGAAATCAATTAATTCTCAATTTTCAATTTTCAAAGTTTTAAAGCGATTACAACGCAGTGGGAAACCGCATGCCTATTTGTGGGTTTGATTTCTATTGAATATCATTGTTGGTCTCCAGTTTTGGCAAACGATGTGCGTCGCTGAGCTCCGCCATCATTGTCCTGAATTTGATCGTGAAAAGTGAATGGAGCATCTTATAATTAGGTCTTCTTCATTTACCTTGCTATGTACTAGATGAAATGTAAAGTAACGAAAACTACAATTGCAAATAATACAAATGATTGTAACGATTTTCTCTAAATTAAAACAGTACCGTATTATTCATATGCCAGTATCATGTTTTGTATAAATGTATCTATCTATAAAACTCAAAGCGTATCGTTAAGTTGCGCTACTCAACACGCAATGCGTCAACATTGGGGAAAATTGGGGATCGAAACGGTGTGTCTGAATACTAGGTTCCCAAGTTCTACCTATCCTACCATGTGCGCGAAACATCGTGAATTGGTCGGAAAGGGTTCTCTTGGTCAAAGTTAAGGTATTTTCAATGAATTTCTCATTCCGTGCGGGATCTTTATTTTTTGAGATAATAATTGAATTGTGAGATTAAATGTTTTCGACAGACATCCATTCGAGATTCATTATCAAAAACATACAACACTACACTATATACCTATGTTTATAGTAATTAGTAAGATTTCTTTTTTATTGTATTGAGCAGATAGAGCCTAATGTTAAGATATTTCGTTTACCACGCTTTTTTTGAGTTTTTGTGTTTTAAAAAAACAGGGCAACTTTTCCCTGTACGGCGTGGAGTTCTGCCACAAAGCACGCAATGCCTCAAATTTGTCGGAAAGTAAAGAACGAAACTGTCTTAATGGGAACATACATAATCTTAACACTACGCCCCCCTAGTTTACTGTGTCCGCAAAACGTGGGCTACATCGTGAATCTAAAAATGATAATAATTGGTTATATATATATATTTACAGTGATTGTACGTAAGATAAACTCTTATGTTTTTTTAATATCTTCACTATTTAGTAGCACTGTGAGCTTATACTCTTTCAGGATGAAACACTTCATTCCGTAATGTTATGACATGAAGGACATGCCTCTTTCTTTTTGTGTACATAAATATATAAGCCGGTAGTTACATGAAATAAAATTCAATTGGAATTAATGATCAAAGGCATGTTTTATATTTGTTTCTAGGACTATAAGAACTTTTAGAAAAACTTAATAACAGCTAATAATATAAGAAAAATTTATTAAGTAATGAGTTTAATATTTTGCTGGTTTTATTAACTTTTTACTGAAGACAACTCACTCTCAAATTCATGTTGTAACTACACTAATTTATTTATTAGGCTTGTTTTTATCTTGTTATGTATTTTTACAGTTTTTTTTGTTTATCTTTACGCTGTATCATTCAGTTAGGCGTGTTAGTGTCGTCAGAGAGAATTTGAGAAGTTCACGTTATAACATTCCTTTTTCATTGAGACATTTCCGTTCCTTAACATTCGAATTCTCGAGGCATCGTGTATGCCATGTGAGCAGCAGAACTTAATGTCTTTCTTTGCTTAATTAGTACCAGAGACAAGAAATGAAAATATGAAATATTTTCATTTCTTGAAATTTTCTATTTTTTTTACGCCAAATACGAATTACAAGAACCTAATAAAAATGTAGAAAACTATTTTACAAGAACATTTACAATTTCTATAATTAATTCAATAACATTATTGCCATGGAAAGAGTAACTTGTTAGTCTACCATTTTTCTATTTATTCGAATTCAAGTTGATATATAAAAGATCTCTTATCCATTTGCCAATATATAGCTCTCAGCACCGAACAGTTGAATTGACTATTGAGTTCTAAATCGGTATACATCTGCAGCGTGACAGCTATCATGTACGGACATTTGGAAGTTCAACTGACGATTCCAATGAACTGAACTAGCATACAATATATTATTATTCAATAACGACAAAAAAATTATATTGTTCTATTTTCATCCTTTTTCTTAAATATAGTCTATTGAAAAAAATATAGGTATATTCCATTAAGGAGTGGAACCTTAAAGTCGCTTTCGGAGCGAAAAAATGTTTTTTGCTATCGAGTGGAAAACGAACCGCAACCTCTCGTTTACACAGATGTTTTCCTAATAAGCTTCCCATTATATTTATAAACATATAGGCACATTTATAGATAATGTAGCCAAATTCAATTTCATGAACTAATAGCCTAAATTTAATACTGTGTTTTTACTTGGATTCAATATAGACCAAATACGTCAGTCTACGCCACAGAGAGTAAACGGATAAACGATATATGTACTATATGAGGAGATAACCCCCACTTGAATGTATTAAATAATGATATAAAAAAATCATTATAATAGTTTAAAAATAACCAGATGTGCAAATACTGCATTATCAATACAAGCGATTTCTTACAGGTAACCGGTAAATATATTAATAAGCAAATAGTATATACAATTTCATTTAATTACAATTTAAGAACCGAATAATGCTTTACACATATGTACATACCTTAAATAAATCAGAGATAGTACTCTTACTCGTTAATAGGTTTAGATATCCCAATTATTTATTACCGAAAACCGCGCTAATTGGACGGCGGAAATGAAACCGTGTAAGGTAAAGGAAAATATTTTTAAAATTAGGAACAGACGTTTCAGACGCAGCGCAACCTTCAAGTGTAAGGCCAATATTACATTTTATTAGTTAGTAGCCTGTTCGATTTACGATAATATATCCTTTATTTATGGAGTTGATAGTTTATTTGAAACCTCGTTATTGCCAGTGTTAGGAGACTCAAATTGTTGTACTATGTTTTATTTGCGGTTTCGTCAGCATCGTCAAAGTCATACATATTACAGTCGATGCGATGATCACTCTGCTCTCAAATTTAAGCACTGTGATATCTTTCAAAATATCTGTTGTTTTGCGATGTCGTAAAAGGTAATTTAAATAAAATTTAAATCTATATAAAACGCACAACGTTTCTAACTTACATTGAAATTAAAACTGTGTTGAAAAATATCCCCTTTTTTTTAAAACATAAAAGTCAGTCTGCCTGTGACCACGGACTATTGCAAAGGTTTTTACAAAATTGCCAATTTTCTCAACATTTTTTATATGTTCCTACTCCTATAGGTATTTTTCTATGTAATATAGCCAGTAGTCTTTCTCAATAAAGGGGCTATCTAATGCAACAAGGTTTTTTTTGGTTAAGGCACTTCACATACCACCTAACATTTTAGATATATGGACTACTATTAACGCATCTATTAACGCATCTATTTGTCTTTTGACAAGAACGAAGAAATGAAAATAATTCCATCGTCCAACGGAGTGGGTCGTCGCGTTTAGAGTTAGTTGCATTTATCGGTTTTTTTTAAGCTTATTTAAATTTATTATATGTAGGTAATTAGCACGTATTCATTCACGAGTGCAATTCCGCTGATTTTGAGGCTTGTATTGGAACTCAAGCTCCATAAAAACTTGTCATTACTAAATTATTTAATAAAAGAAGTCAGATTCACCCACAAAGGGCTCTAAATGTAACAACAAATAAAGGTGAAACAAGGGCTTAATAATTTTATCGTAGCTGGATTAGAACGTATGGCATAGTTAGTCAGAGCGCTTGGACTTCCTTAGTCAATTAGTTCGTATTGTCAGTAGCTCCCATAGAAAACTAAAGAAACAGGTAATTTGGACCAAACTTTTTGTGTAACTTGTGCGGCTGTAAGCACGAGAGGATGTGGGTGGGTTCAATCCCTATTCGAAGATACGAAATATTCAATGTTTCCAAATGAAATAGTACAGTACCTGGTATATTTTCATCGTTTATTAAATATCAAAGTTTTCATTTTATATTATCAGGATAATTATTTCGATAACGTCAGAAAATATTTATTACAATACAAATTTTTGTTAGGGAGTCCCCCCTCTCTAACATGTAACAAGGTTACTTGGTATGCCATCTTGGTCCTACGCTTAATGATGAAAAGTGTTCCAGGGATTCTATACTAAAATAATTAATTTATTAATTTCTTCGTTCTAGTAAGAAGGCATAGCGCGGCGTTGAGTTCTGCCACTCAATACGCAATGCTTCAAATTCGGCGCAAAATGGGAAACGGAACAGAGAGTCTTAATACTAGGTGCTTCTTCTCACGTGCGGGAAAGTTAATTTAAAAATCCACCGTAAAAATAGTTTTGGAGATAAATGGTAACATTGATTGACACAAACAAATGCATACTACAACGCCTGGTAGTAAGATGTTGGCGTAACTCCTTTTCGATTTAAGAACACGCACCACTCCAATGCAAACCTAAAAGTGAAAAATGCATTAAAATCTGTCCAGTAATTTTGGAGATAAATGGTAACATTAGTTTGCACAAAGATATACACATAAAAAATCAAACAAACATCGTTTAATTCTACATAATATATTAAATAAAATAAATGATGATTCTATATATACCATAATATAACTATAAGTCGACCTTAATACAAAATGTTTTGAGCCTATGATATTCGCCAATTGGTCGTAATAAATCTTATGTGACCTCAACGCTCAAACGCTGGCATACCACATATTTCACATTCTCATATTTATACCGCGATATTTATTAAGAGAATTCCAATAATTTATATTTGAACGTTTAATTTAGTAACGTTTTTAAAAATCACGAGCTACAACTAGTAACAATCTCTATTTTTTTAGCTTCTCGCTGAATTTCGCAAGTGAAAAATTGAGTAACAGATTTCCTCAACGCCACGCTTTGTCTTGTAACTAAAGAAAGGACAATATTTTATTTTCTCGAGTGGAGATCGAACCTACAACATGTCGCATTTACAGTCACACGTTCGTGCTTCAGAGTCATGATAGACATGCCCAAAATACAAAATAAGAATAATAATTTCAAATGCGAAAGACTTTCTTCTCTTAAAACAAATTTAATTTGAATAATCCCATCTTAAAAATAACTGAACCCTGTCATGTGCGGGATACAGCGCAAAGCTGAGTGAGTGAGTGAGTGATAATAACTTTCATTAACTTTACAGAAGACATTTATATGATAATAGTAAAATAGGTAGCTGTTTTGTGTACGCATAAACAACTTACGAAAATGGCAAGTACTCAAGAGTGTTCTCGTCGTGCCTCATTTCCTCAAAAAACCGAATATACTAATACCTACTTTCCACTGGTAAACTCGAGTATTTTCATGCATCATTAAATTTATTCTATAGCTGTTATTGGGACAAGTCCTAATTTTAGTATAAGCTCTAAAATTTGTTCATTGAAAGCTTAGTTTGGTACTATTCTGAATTTATAATTATATAATTTAATAATACATTTAATAATACATATGATCATAACCCTTTGGAGGTTATGATTATATTGTATTATTATGTTTGCTGTAGACGAGTAAGACAAGGCACGGACGGCATTTGGTTGCACCGCGGAACTCCCCATTTCCGTATCCTACGTTCCGCCTAATGAATGGAACTCAAAATGAGGCTTGTCATATTACTAAAACAAAGAAAATAATCATATTTTCACAGTGAGAATCAAGTCTTCAACCATTGCGTTTACACTATAAAATATTATGTAGCTTTAAATTGATTTCCGCCCCTCGTCACGTAATTTGTAAAAAAACGTGCTTACATAATTGAAGTATACTGTTTCCGGTGTGCCTTACATTTATAACAACAACACGAGGCTGACGTCGTGCAGTAGCATAGTATGTGAATATATGTGCCACAGTTATTGATACTATATAACTCTATATAAAAACCAATTGTTTTACTATATTCACTAACTGCATACATTGTAGCATTGAGTTCCGCCAAAGGATTATTTGACTATTTATTTCTATATATTTTTGGTATTCATAAATACAAAGCATCGCTTCGATCTTTTTAGTGAACTTTCCGCAGTCCAGTTTTAATGATGTTGCTTGTTACAGCACATCTTTTAAAAAGCAGCCATCTGTGAAGCGGAATCAAGCACCAAAAGTTTCTACCTAATTTTTCTTTAAAAATAGATGAGGAAAAAAGAAAGAATCTCTAACATACTTATGTATTAAACAGGTCGGCCCGTAATTAACTGATAATCCCAAAAAACACTTCATAGTTAAGCTATTGGGCGTTCGGAACACAAAATAATAAAAAAGAATACTGACAATAGTGTCATGAAGATTCGTCTTTATTTCAGTATTTATTATACTTATGTAGCTGAGAATAAATAACTATAAAATATATATCATAACAAAATAAAATAATCCAAGATTTTTGTGTATTTCATTTTAAATATCTAATATGTGTAAAAGATATGTATGACATGTTTTAGGAATAATTCTACATTCATTATGAAACACAAACACTTTTTTTTAAACCAGTAATAACTAAGGTTAGCGTGTTCAGCAAAATCATGTAATTATTTTTTTCGGTTTCACGCTGTATCCCCCACATGACAGGGTAGGCAGAAGGAAACTGAGAACCAAGTGCTAAGACACTCTGTTCTCATTAAGACACTTCCATTTCCTACTTTTCGCCGAATTTGAGGCATTGCGTAGTAAATGGCTTTTATATATAACCTTAGCAGTTAAACTTACTATCCACTGGACAATCGACATTTACATCTCAACTTTACCAATTAATTAAAACAACAGTTAAATACAATCGAAATCTATTAAACTTACTACTGGGCACCCAACGATTACATATTTCATAATATAAACTGTTTACGGAGTATATACTAATTACTCACGAACAGAGTGAGTGAAACGCCAAACTGCACCTCAGCCTATATTATCCTAATGCATATTAAAGTGTTTACCCAAAACCAAGTGTTCTAACCCTTATAACTTTGTATAGTTATGAGAAATGGCTTCGTGGAACACCTGGGTGAATCACAGTGAAACAAACGAAAATTTATTATATTATAAAATTTATTATATTATAAAAGATATTATATTATAAAAGATAAATAATTCAACTAAGTAGTTAGAATATATGTAAGCAAAAATTGACTGTGCATTAAAGTATGAACAATTATCACTCCTTTGATGCTACGGGTCAAAAGAGTGCCTTTGCTTTTTTCACACTGTGGTGCTTCTTCAACGCCATAACACGTTTGATCGTATGTGATATTTAGTTTTATTTTGCTTCACAGTAGAGGTAACCTGAAAACCTAGTGTTGAGACACTACGTTCCCATTAAGATATTTCCGCCCCCCTTTTCAGCATTACGGATTGAGTGGAATTCAACGCCGCGCTTTTTGGACCATATTACATTATAAACCACATAAGATTTATTTTTATTTCTTCCACGTACAGTGACAAGTTACAGATTTATTATAAGTTGGTATATATAGATATTTGTTTATAACAAACTGTATTTATTCGCTAAAATTATTTTATACATAATCTTATACCATTTAATAAACATAAAGTAAATTGCAATATCTTTTTAGTATAGGTTCACTCACTTTTCGTATCATAAAACTGACTTTGCTACTGCAATATAGCAACACACTGTTTCCTTTGTTTTTGTATTATATTTATACACTTTTATAATTTATTTTCATCTTTATTCTGTAACGGCGCTGTAATTTTATCTTCAAACAAATTTATTTATAATTTTACTATTCGTGACTCCGGGAATTGTCTCTACTTTTAGTATCCACAAAATGTTCAGTGTCGACTGCCGCACGATTCCCGCACGCGCGGCGTTGAGCTCTGCCACTTATCACGTAATGGTTTGAGAATTCTGTGGACTGTGAAGAACACACGGTCTTCAAGGGAAACGCAGTGTGTTTACATAAGGTTTCTAGGTACCCTCTGTCCTCCGAGCTATGCGTGGGATTCAGTGTAACGCTTGAAAAGATAATAAGAAAAAACAAAGTTCATATATAATATTAATTATATGATATATTAATAACGTTTTGAAAATATGAAAAAAATAAATAAGACTAAAGCTAAAGTACTGCCGCAGTGATTTAAGTTAAGTCGATATACGATCATATTCAGTGCTCTTACCACTTAGCCATGAGACTACTTGACATTATTTCGCTTCATTCGGAGTAAAAAATATATTTTTATATTCAAATCTCATTATAACTATCATTATGCCACAATACTATTTGGTTATTAAACTACTCCTTCAGACTTGTACAAAGAGTTTTATATACGAATATAATTAATTTTGCTTACGTCATTACAAAAGTAAGTTTAACTCTCTTAACTTTTATACAAAAAAATGTTAAAATGTACACTTCTTAGTTATAATAGCTCATTGATACGATAAAAATATCTTTTCCAAGTATGCTCTGAGGTTGACTTGCCACATAAAAATTATAAGTCTTCTCTCTTATTTTAATCTGGCAATGAATATGTGAACTTGACTCTCCAGTGAATCATGTTGTAGTTCAAATGTTACAGGTAGCAAATCACGACGAAGCTAATTACGTAACATTGAAAAATCGTAATGTAATAACTGATAAGGTAATAATAAATATGTACGTGTATGGCTATATTTATTGTAAACTGTAGTGAAGCGTGAAATGATCACGCTCTTCGCTGTCGTACTTTCACTATGGTAAAGATAACATTTATATACTTACTTAAGACATAGTTATTTCTCCCTTTCACTTACCAGGGCGAATCAAAGTTAATTCAGGACAATGTCCCAATCAGCTTTTACATTTTTTATTAAGCTTTATCCAATATATAGTGTATACTACAGCCAATATACACAATTATTTTATTTAATCACGTATATTATTAAAATAGGCATAGCCACATTCACTTGTTAAAAATGGCAACCTAACGATCCTTAAAATATGAGCGTGAAAAATATCGAATTCCAATTTGTTCCCTCATTGACGTTGAGCGGGTTCCAAGCAGTTAATAGAATCACAGTAATCAGCGCATTTTAGAGCATTATTAATATTGATGTTCTATTCAATAGATATTATTGTATGTCTAGTGAAGCTTTCATTCTGCCTTCCGTAGATAGCAAATATAGAAGTGTAACAATGTTGAAGCACTACGGCCTTCGTCCTGCTTAATTTTTGAGACATTCCGTCCAAGTTCACACACACACGCACACATTTATAATCAGACACTAAGCTGCTGCGCCAGGTGGCCTTTTGGAACTGTATATTACAATGTATTGTATATTTATAGTGCATTATAAATGACAAACGACTGGCTACTTTTGCCACAAAAAAAAAACCATAATTAAAGTAGTCATAATTTTGGCTCCAAACATTGCACATATATTTATATATTTTGATTAAGCCACATATTTCAATCACTTTTTTTATTGTTACCCGTAGCTTGACCACTTCCACAGGTTGGCTAAAAGAAGTCTCTAGTAATACATAAAAACACTATTGAGATGTACATAAATGGTTCTAATACTGTAATGAAATACATTAACAAAAATTGTCATTCCTTCTAATGTTTATTCCTGATTTAAATTTAATACCCAAATATTTGAATGTAAAAAATGATAGCATACGTATTTTCGATACTCAGCATCAAAACTATCAATTCAATTTGGCACACGAAAAAGATAAATTTTCAATTTAAAAACAAGCAAATTCACTTAACATGGCTCATTTTGTGCAATATCAACGTATATGCACTTTTCGTAAATCATAGGACGCAATCAAAATTTGTTAAAGACAGTCTTCTCTCATATATTTTTTAAGCTAACGCTATATCCCCCATGTTGCATATTTAATTCTAGGCTTGGAGAGAGAGTATTTTGAATTTTGCACATGAATAAAAAAAATAAATGAGAACCTACACTTATCTACCGAAAATAGATAGCATAGTAAAACTGTAGTGGCTGATACAACATATTATATTTATTTTTAATTTACAGAAAAATGTAGCAAATTTTTTAATTGTTTAATTAGGATTTGTATTGTCGTATTCCTACCACTAATTACTACGGCCAGTGTTGGAAATGACTATTGCTTAATTACAACAAAATTAAGGAATTTGGGCTCAAATTTTATACATAAAATGTGTAGATACTATATCTAATAGTTTTACTTTTATAAAATTATTTTTAAATAATTTGTACACGCATTTAACAAAGATGGTGGGCAGCATTCTACGTATATTATTAAAAATGTAATTTTACATATACATATTCCTAATAAATCATCTTCATGCAATTATATTTTGATTTACATTCCACTGAATAAAAATAATTATTTCTTTATGATTTTGTATATGCATGAAAATTATTATTCTTTATTTTATGAATAATATATTTAAAACTTACCAACAAAGCATTCCAAAATTAACATTCGTAAATATCAAACGCACTTGTGTTTTATTTAACCAGCCTAAACTAAAATACCTACATATATCCCTACTATACTCATTGTCACGATATTTCTTGTTCTTTAAACATAAAATATAATTTAAATATGTTAATTATAAGTTAATACTCCATCAAGATATTTTTAAACCATCGTCCTTGAGCAAACCGTTCCGCCATCTTTATTTTTCTTTCCTCTGACTTTGACAGTAACCTATTCTATTCAGCCAATATTATATTTTGCATTTATCTTTAAACATATTGTGTAAAGAACAAGACCTATCACTGTACTTAACAATATGCACCGCCAACATATTAAAAGTTGCATTTTGCAAATAAAATTATTATTCTCTTTTAAAAGCTGTAGATATCTACTTCATCATATTTAAGAAAATGGCAGAATTACTATTTGTTTTTCTTTTATAGGTTAATAAAATTGTTTTTTTTTTTTTCAATAAATAACGTTTTCACTCTTTATGTCTCTGCATAGAATGACAGACAGAGGGAACGAAGTGCTCAGACACTCCGTCATCCAACTCCCAGTCCCAGAGACAGGTCTAATAATTTTGTGTATCATTTTAAAATAAAGTCTATTTATAAATAACATTTAATATTAAATAAAACGTATTTTTAAATGGGCATTCGTTTAAGTTATTAAAGAACATCCGCTTAATCTCCTTCGAATGAAATATTTTTGAACCTCAAATATTACTCCCTTAAGGACTATAGAGATTCAATTAACTCTATGGTATTCTTCATTTTGTAAGAAAAATAAAAATTAATCTCAGTGCGTGTAATATTTGATATTTTTCTATATTTTTTTTGGTAAATATTAAATACACTTTTAATATTACTGGTACTAATTTGCGACATTGAGTGTTGAGTTAGGATCAAATTCACGACCTGTCGCGTTTACAATCACACACTTGTGTCACTGCGGTACGACATGCGTCAGACCAGACCGGACTGACTCGATCCAATTTTGAAGACATAATTTTGAAGACTTGCTAAACTACGCTGGCTTATCACATCACGTATTCCTGGTAAAATTTAAGCTAACTTACCACGGTTAATGTTCGACGTCGAAATATTCCGGTATCTTACATACCGGGATATTCATATAAAGCGTACATATTGAAATTCTTACAGTGATTGAAGTATTTTATTATCATGAAATCAAATGAGCACTCGGGTTTGCATAAAATAATTATACGCAGCGAATTTTTCGTTTATAACGTGACAATTTAGCTTGCATCATTTAAATCATTATACCAACGTACAACACTTACTTTTCCGCCGTAATAAATTGAATATGATTTTTTTACTCAAATTCGAAGCAAGTCGCGAAACCTAACGCCGCTCAAATTTTATCAGGGTAAATTAAAAATAATTCGCTTGAATTGTGCTATAGTCGTCGAATGTCGTTTAAGTAACACAAATTACTTATTTCTCCACTATTATCTATTTCTTAGGTTACTTTCTCATATTTCTTAGGTAAATTCTTATTTATTGGATCTTATATTATGGGCAAAGTTTACTGCAAATGCAACTATGATCATGTAGAAAAGCAATTCACTTTAAATAACAATAATATAATAGTTTATTGCAAATGTTATAATCCTATAAGACATAACAAATATTTCCTTTACTGACTGTACTGCGCACTTAACAGAGTAGACCGAGGAAACCTGGGGTTAAGACTCTCTAATCCGACTAAAACACTTCAGTTCCGTACTTTCCGCCGGATTGTGATAGCATTGCGTTAAGTGATATAACGCAACGCCGCTATTATATTGCCAAAAATATTAAAAAAATATTTTTACTTTTTTTTAAGGGATATTCCACACTTAGGAAAGAAAATACTAAGTTTAAAAGCCTATAACAATTGGCCGGTTTCAATAGGCACGCGTACATAAAAATACGTTAAAATTTTTATAAGCCTCTAAATTTAATAATATTTAAAGAAAAATCTAATTATATATATATATATATATATATATATATATATATATATATATATATATATATATATATATATATATATATATATATATATATATATATATATATATATATATATATATATATATATATATATATATATATATATATATATATATATATATATATATAAATATTTTCTAATCTATACTCCTACCCTATCTTCGAACCTGTCCTATTTATCTATATCAACGTACAATAATTACCTAATCCACTCCTGTCTAACTGGTTTCTTGTCAGTAGAATCCAGTAATTTCAAATGCCGAGTACAAAAACAGTTTAAGCCATCATGGCCATTAACAATGTCTTGGGATAGGTCAGCGTGGTCAAGCGTGAATCCATCGCAGTGTACATGGTGGAGACGCCTACAGCCTTAAAAGACTTCCGATACGTTCAGTGTTTTTCGAGATCGATAAGCTCAGGTGATTACTAGTAAATAAAAACAGTAGTTATTATTGTTGAATTTTATTTTCTTCATTATGTATCTCGCACATGGCAGTGTAGACAGAGGGAACTTGAGAACCTAGTGTTAACACACTCGGTTTCGATCCTCACTTTCCGCTCAATTTGAGGGTGTTGGATGTTAAGTGGCTCAACACCGCGCTTTTTCTTATTACCAGAGAGATAAGATCGAAATATGACATAATTTTAAAATATTAAATATTTTACTTCTTGAAATGGGTAGCGAGACCACAACCGTTACGTTTACAGTCATACGTATGATATAATGCATTATATCGATTATCTTTCAGGTTAGTGTGTCAACAAACTTTTTTAAGAACTGTATCTGGCTGTGAGTCCGATAACGACAAATAAAACAATAATAATAATTAAAAAAGAAAACTCAGTTTTCATTATAATTTGGGCTAACACTTTTAAGAGTCAAAACGCTTTTAAGAGTCTTTATCCTTGAACAGTCCATTTGTCACTGTCTATTGTAAGTCTAGAATCATTTATTGGTAAGTCATCGAGACAAATTCAGATCTTTATCTAATATTTATACTGAGATTTTTAAATATTTGCAACGAATCTAAGATTAAGTTAACAAATTTATTGTTTTATATCAATATGTAACTACCAGCTCATATTAGGGTTTTACATTTCGCTTTGGTAAAAAGATAATACACAGCGTTGAGTTTCAACTTTCAACATGCAACAAAAATCTCGAAAAATATACGAAAAGTAGAGAATTTGTTTTCTTAATACTGGGCTGAACTAGTTATCTTAATACTAGGTTATCTTAAAATATGGAAGAGACCTGTTTTTTTTTTTTCAGAATATAGCGTAAAGCTAAAAAATCATATACATTTATTTATCTAGAATCCGCTATGATTTGCAACGAATTACGTCGCTCATTGAAAACGGCGTAATTCGATGGAAATTCTCGTCTTGACTGACAGTCAAGATTTATTTTTTCCATGAAAAAGAAGTGAGCAAAAAATATTTACAATTCTGTAATGATTTTTTATTATATTTATTGTACTCTTATCAGCCTCGTTTAACATAAAGTTCGAGTAATGATTTGTACGTGGGATGATTTTTTCCATTACCATCGATACTTTGTTCGCTTCCTACCTGCTTATAATCCCTTTTTTTATAAATATTTTGGCCATACTTTAATTTTACTTAATATTTTAGAACCGAAATTAAAGCGAAAACAAAAGATTAATACACAAATAAACAGCTCTCTCTCTTGAAAAGCAAATAAAAACACAACAACAGTATACTGATTTATAACCATCAATTTCAAACTAAACTTGCAAATTGTTCGCACTGTTTGCGCAGCTGAGTATCGGCAGATAAGATGCCATTACTGAAGATCTCTCGCAGTCTATTTATTGATTTTACGCGATATTTTTGTCTCGAATGCAATATGTATTTGTTGTTTTACTCTTATTTTTCTATTGTATTTTTTTAATTCTGCTCATTATGTTAGCCGAATCTGAGGCCTGTCGTGGCGCAGCGGCATAAGCTCAGGTGCAAGGCAAAACACGGCGTTGAGTTCCGCCACTCAGCACGCAATGCCTCAAATTCGGTGGAAAGTGGGGAACGGAAGTGAAATGGAGTATCTTTACACTAGGTTCCAAGCTTCCCCCGCCTACGCAGCCATGTGGGGAATACAGTGTGAAGCTGAGTTGAATTAAATTAAACTTAAACATAATATTGGATTCCAAATTTTATATTTCAGAATAATCTACCGTACTACCAGAAATATAAATAATAACGATGTTTATATATAACATACATACATTTTACGTACAATATATATATCAACTACGTACGCTCCGTAATTTCAACTCTGTCCCTAAAATGCTAATGACATTCATACAGATAGAGAGAAGGACAGACACGGTGAATAAGGAATACATTTTCTATAAAGGTAAACTGGAGTAATTATCCTAAAAAACATTTTTTACTTAATTTTCCTCCTAAATCTTAAATCTCGTGTTAAGTCGTTAAATCAATACCATTGACAGGATGGCAATATGGAAAGTATTTTTAATTTTTCCCGTTACAGAGAACGAAACATAGTATTAAGTAGTTAACTCAATATTCCATAATTGAAGGGAGATATACTGGCAGGCTATTTAGACATGGGGAAGAGGAAGGAGTTCTGCTCCAAATATATGTCCATGAACATTAACGTCTCCTAAGGTTGCAATTTGTCCACTACGCTGTTTCTTCAGCACATCTTAGACGATTATAACATACATTGCTATGCTGATGATGGCACTGATATACTCTAGCCGAGCAAGTGTCTTTCAGGTTACACGACCAGTGCCTTATGATGAAATGAGAATAGTGAGGTGAAAAAAACATGGTTCAATTCATCCTATAAAAGACACAAGTTGTCACGATAACGACAAAAAAACGCCATTTGTCGTGTCACCAGTTTTTAAAACCAACATCAATATATTGGACCTTAGCGTTTCGAGAAACTAGCAGTACCACGATCATTTGGAAAGCGTCTTACATTATGTAGAACCCAAAGCAATGCCATCTATTTGTAAATAGAATTCTTGATTGAGCACTAGATATCCAGATGTAAGGCAGTGTTCTAAACGTTCAAGATATTCTATAGGCATGTTGTTCTCCTCTAGCTTCCGCTTGACAATGATTCTGATGCAATCTTTAATATGTATACTGGTGAACAGCGACTGGACATCAAAACTGACCATGTTTTATTGCTAGCTAACTTAAGGTCTTTCAGTCCGCTAACCGAATGGTAAGAATCCCTGACATAAGATGTTGTGTGGCCACGCAGTGGAGAGAGTACTTTCGCGACGTGTTGAGCCAGTTTTTCCCAATTATTCTTAAAGCGTTTCTCAAAAATTCTTAAAATGTTTACCATTCAATATACGCATTTAATCCGGTTAAAAGTGTTTCATTTAAAAAGGTATAAACCTAATAAAACAACATGAATGAAGAACTAAGCTAAAACATGAAATGGAAACAATAATGTTATAACATTCAAATTAAGGCAGTTCCACGCACCTAAAGATACAAAGTCAACTAAAACTTCAAACTCGGGCATTGCTTAAGTTATCATAAGATTTATGAAGGAAGCAGGAAGCTTAGCAGGAAGTAAAACAGAAACTACACGTCAAGAGGTCCTTTACAAATTGTCTTCTCAGTTTGGGTTAATTACAGTAGCATCAATAACGGCGGCATTATATAGTAACGTTTTGTTTATATTGCATTAACAGATTGAACCATTATTTCGGAAATTAGTTGAGATTAACGTTCAATTCTCTTAAATATAATAGAGAAAACTAAGATTAAGAATCTTCAGTTCCTATTTTACATCTAATTTTTAAGATATTACGTACCCAATTATTTAATCACAACGACAAAAATATTGACAATATTTCAATAAAAGCCATGTAACTCTTACTACTCTCTGTAGCCACTCTTTAAATAGGACCCACCTTCTTCAAGTAAGTTCAAAACATTGTTTCACCCGTATAATGATTATAACAAAAAATGTAAATCCGTTCCAGCTTAATGATCTCTTACAAAGTTAACGAAGAAAATTAAATAGTAGAACATGACGATACGTCCACAAAAGAAAACATGTTTCAGCTTGAGGCAACATTGTCTATCAATTTTTACGATTATTAAATACTAACGTCCCCGATTTGACCCGCTTGAAATATATACTCAGACTCACCCTATATCCCGCACATGGCAGCGTAGGCAGCGGGAACTAAGGAACCTAACCTAGGGAACCCAACCTGTGGGGGATACAGCGTGAAGATAAGAATGAGAAAGAAAAGTTCATAATGTTTTGTGATAAGTTTTAGCAAGAAGAGAACGCCCATCACCTATAAATACAAACTTTGTGACAAAGAAATAGTCAGAGTTAATGAGATTCGTGATCTAGGCATACTCTTAGATTCGAACCTTACATTTGTACCACACATTAGTAATATAATTAGCAAAGCACTTAAACAATTAGGTTACATATTGCGCATAGGTATGGATTTTATGAAACCATTGACATATAAGGTACTTTATAATAGTTCTGTTCGAAGTCCTCCATTTGAAAGAAAGAAAGAATCCATTTTATAATGTTCATAAAGAAAGGATTGAAAAGGTACAAAAGAAATTTGTGAGAATAATTGAGTTTCGCACTGGTCACAAATATGTAGATTATGAAAATTCTACTAAGAAATTAGATATAGCCCCTCTTACTTATCGCCGTGATTGTACTGATGTAATTACTCTTTATAAAATAATTAACAATTATATTGATGCCCCTACATTGCTGCACTTATTGTCTTTAAGGGTACCGCGACGTTATGAAAGAAGTTGCCGTAATAAAGCCTTATTCTGTATACCTCACACTCGGACATGTTATGCAGGTAACAGTTTTATGGGACGTGCTTGCAGGTTGTATAATGATAAATTCTCTGAGGTGGATATATTTAAGGAAAAATTGTATTGTTTCAAAAGATTATGCATACAATGTCTACTTGGAAAGGTTGTTAGTAAACATGTGTTAAATATATTATATGTCTAATTATTGTAACATAATGTAATTAAATTAATGCTTACGTTAGTAATTTTTAATTCTCTTTTCGCTATTCTATTGTTTTGTTCTTTTTTTCTAATATAGTATGCCATAATAACTTTTTCAATGTTTATTCAATGTTTGTTTTTTTTTTATTAAATGTTTGTTTTTAGATTATAATGTTACGCATTTTGTATAACAATTAAGGAAACTGTAGATCTATAATTTAAGATTTTTTCATGTTACTTAGAAATATAAAGGATTGTTTGTTTCTTAATAAATAAATAAATGAAAAGGTTTATGATTGAGAAACATCAGCGGTCATATTAAATTTGTAATTTATTAATACAAAATATTTTTATATACTATCATGTAACCTGACTCCTCCTCTATAATGTTAGGAATACAAAAGCGGTGTTGTCACCAAAATTAAACTCAATATAAATTTCCATCAACTTATGTATTCCCATTATAATTTATTCTTTAATCCCGTTTTATATAAAACAAATCTTTTATTTACGGTTTTGTGTTTTATTTTATTTTTTTTATTCTGTACTGTTACTTTAAGGTGTTTCCAGCGGACCGGTAGAGCAATAATCAATTTGCCAATGTAACGTTGTATGGAAAACACACATTAGAAGAATACTTTTTAAAAAAATATCCAGCTTAAATTATGAATGGTAATTAAAGCTATTTGACTTTATCGACTTTTGTGAAAGTTTCATTATTCACCAGGATAAAAATAGATTTTATAAACAAATAAATTGTTCCACGCTGTGTTTCACGTGTTGCAAGGTAGGCAGAGGAAACCCGGTATTTAAGCATTTTACTTTTCATTTTTCATTTAATTTTGACATTGTGTAATCAGTGGCAGAACTCTACGCCACGCGTTGTCCTGATTACGGAAAATAGAAATAATTGATTGCCATAAGTAGGAACCGAACCCATAACCATCTTGTTCACACTTAGATGCACCAGGATGGTCTAAATATATTTTATTAAAAAATAAAAAGTTATAATTATATAACCGTATGTTAATTAACCAAAGACATTTCTTATTTATTCACTAACAGGAAATCGCGACTCATTTCCTTTGTGTGTAGACGTTGATAAGTGATGGAACTCAACGCTGCGCATTACCAAGGCGGGGAAGAAAAAATATTAAAAAAATACATTACCCTAGTGAAAATCGAACCTTAGAAATATCTCGTCTACAATCACACGCTCGGTCCACTGTGCCACAACTGAATTCATTTTAAATCTATGATGTATAAAATATCGTTTTTCTCAATAAAAATACATCTGTTGCTCTCACTTTAAAAACATCTTCTAGAAAAGCATATTTTTGGATTCCCCTTGTTCGATGAACCTTAAACTTAACTAGAATAGAAGATGCTCAAGAGATAATGTTTTAAGGAATATTATAACTTACAAAAAACGGCGGCGAGTGATGTCACAATATTAATTTATTACTTTACTAACGTATTCTATTAACACTGAAGTAGTATAAGTACATCAGTCTTTCAGAACAATTATTTAATCAAAACTACTGCCGTCTACTCCAAAGTTGCTTCGCTTACTGTTCTAGATTCTAAGCAGTTGATTGAAAGCGTCTTGACGCCTTAACAATTGCTTTGTCTAATATTATTTATTTAAAATTATTAATATATATTTTTTTGATTAGCTTCACGTATATCATATTCAATTTTCTATTGAATTTAAGCTGTTGAGTGGCGGAACTCATAGCAATATTAACAGTATAGATAAAATATATTTAAAATTCTTATTACAAACAAGACATTTATATATATTTTTTCGAAGATTTAAGCCATTATAGCATGTATGTTTCATTTCGAATTTTCGAATAAAAATCTTATATACTACTATTACAGTCTACGCGTATTCCCGAATAATTTAGATACAAACACGTTTGAGGGTATAAGCTGTTATCGTATTATTATTATTGAGAATGGATTACGTTAGGCTTAATTTAGAAGTTTAGGGTACGAAAAGGTGCTCTCGGTCAAAGTTACGGTCATCTTGAAGGCATTATTGAGTGGCATTTGCGGTAATCACTGACCGAGTTTCAACTGCATTTAACGTATGTATCTACATTTTGTGTTCAACATTTTTTAATTTGAGGCATTGCGTGTTGAGTCGCGGAACTCAACGCCGTGTTTTGCCTTATTACCAAAGCGAAGAAATGAAACAATAAATAATTAAATTGAAAATATTAAATATTTCATTTTCTCGACTGGGGATCGAACCCAGAACCGTCAGTGGCACAAGCGCGTGTCAGTCACAGTCACACGCTTGTGCTACTGCGCCACGACAGGCCTCTCCTCACGTTAGATAAGTTAAGTTCTAATAAGGTAATAGGTTCTAATATATATTTTTTTTTATGGAAAAGACGGCAAATGAGCGTACGGGTCACCTTATGGTAAGTGATTACCGTTGCCCACGGCCCCGAGTAACTCCAGGGGACCTACTGGAGCGTTGCCGTCCTTTAAGATGGATGGGCACCGGGGCCCGGCATTACCTAATGCGAAACGCAGTGGCCAAAGCCACTACTTAACGCCGGTCTTAAATGACGGGGGTGGTAACAATCCGGTCGAGTCTGCCTATGCGTGTTGCAATTACTGATAATGTGACTCTACCACACGCACTATAGTTGCCTCTTACGACACCATCAGTGCCAGGGTGATTATTTTTTTTAATGTATTTTTAATTCAATGCTCTAGTAACGTAACAAGAGTTCTGCCACATAACACCTAATGCCTCAAATTCAACGAAAAGCAGGGAACGGAATGGAGGCTCTTACTAAGTTCTTACATTCCCTCTCCCAACCCTGCCATGTGCGGGATACAGCGTGAAGCTAAAAAAAGGTATAACTAGCAACATGACATATTTTCACTGTAGAAGTATAGTTGTTACAATCATTCTATGAAACATATCCACATAGGTTATAAAAATTATTATTACTACTGTACCCCGTGAGACGTGACCCGTCCATCCAATGCTTTATATAAAATATAATATATGGTATACTTGACTGAATTTATTAAATATTGAAGGACATCGTACGGTTCATAGCGCTACTAGAAAAAATGAATATCTCTTCCCTTGAGGGATCTCTTTTTGGAGATTATAATTGAATTCTCATATTAAACGTTTTTGATATGAAATTATCGGAACACGAGTTAGAAATTCCTTCGATACATAGTATCAAATACATATATTTACATCATTTATTATGATTTCTTTTTGTTAGTGCGTTCGGTGTTTTGAAACAAGGCTGTTTTAAAGTACGGCGTTGAGTTCTGCCACAAAGCACGCAATGCGTCAAATTTGACGAAAAGTAGAGATTGGAATTGTCTTAATGGGAACATAGAGTCTTAACACTAGGTCCTATAGTTCACTTTGTCCAAAGAGCGCGGGTTATAGTGTAAAACTAAAAAAAGAATATAAATAATATTTAATTGGAATAAATTGTCAAAAGCAAAATATTATTTGCTTTTAGGAACTTCTAGAATTATTTAATAACAGCTAAAAAATAAGTTTACATTTATTAAGTAATAAGTTTAATATCCTACTTGTTTTCCAAACTTTTTTCTAGTTCAAACATTTTTTACTGAAAACAATTGAAATAAATGAATACAATTATTTAATATTAATCTTGGTAAGTGCCTCCAGAGCCTGACCCTTGGTGGCCACTTCAATATATTATATATTTCACTCACTCTCAAATTCATGTTGTAACTACACTAATATACAGCGTATTAGGCGCCTCTGGTTAGGCTGGTTTTTATGTTATGTATTTTTGTAACTTGTTTTGTTTATCTACACGCTGTATCCCGCAGTTGGAAGTGTTAGTGTAGTCAGGGGGCAGGGAGGCACTCCTTTTCCATTAAGACACTTCCGTTCCTTATCATTCGAATTCTCGAGGCATCTCGAGTGTATGCTATGTGAGCGGCAGAACTTAACGTCTTTCTTTGCTTAGTTAGTACCAGAGACATGATGTAAATTTTACATGAAAGAAAAGGCTCTATTTTAATGAGAATACCAGATAATTTAGTAAATATTTCATATTTTCATTTCATGTCTCTGGTGCTAACTAAGCAAAGAAAGACGTTAAGTTCTGCCGAATTACAAAAACCTGATAAAAATAATATAGTAATATATATTACAGGATCATTTATAATTTTTATATTTAATTCAATAACACTATTGGCTATGAAAAGAGTAACTTGTTATTATACGTCTACATTTTTTTTTCTATTTATTCGATTTCAACATGAAATATAAAAGATTTCTTATCTATTTGCTAATATATAGCTCTCAGCACCGGACAGTTGAATTGACTATCGAGTCCTAAATCGGTATGCATCTGTAGCGTGACAGCTATCATGTACGGACATTTGGACATTCAACTGACGATTCACTTAACTGAACTGGCAAACATTATACTATTATGAAATGACGACTAAATTTTCATATTTTAAATATTGTCTATTAAAAAAGTATATAATCCATTGAAGAGTGGAACTTTAAGGTAGGTCACTTTTTTCGCGAGTGGGAATCGAAACCACAACCCCTTCGTTTACATATTATATTATTTCATAAATATTCTTTTATATAAAAATTTGAAAATGATGTGAAGATTAAAAATACCTACCTAACTTCTCCAGCTATAGCGATTACTTACAATAATCATTCCATCATTAATGAACTGAGTTTGACGTTCAAGCAAGTAAAGAGAAATGTCTTAATTAAATTCCAAGCGTTCATCACATTTTATCATCAAGACAAAATAAGAAGGTTATTTTTAGGGGTTGACATTCTTGTAAAAGAACTCTTATACTGCTGCTACATAGTTGCCCGTATTTAATTTGAACATCCTTTCGGTTAAATACTTGTTGCAAGCCGGTTTTATATATTTGTTTTGTTCCTAATTAATGAGTTTTTGGCCTTTTATATTTTAATTCTAATTTTATCTTTGAAGTTTGATCGTTATTTATATAAATCTTTTCAGTTTTCAACTGATAAAAATATCAATAATTCCACGAAAATCTACATTCTATAGGTAAACGATACAAATTTGTAAGATAACAACCATTAGTTGTTATAAGTTTTTTGTTACATAACAGTTACATGTTTAAATTGTTTAAAAAAACTATACCAACAACTAAAATCAGTTTAGTTTGGAAGACTGCACGCCATTTCAATCGTCGTTCCAATGCACCCAAAGTAGAGTACGCGCCGTTTATTTATATATCTATAAATGCTGAACCTCTGTATAGGCTCTTTCAAGAGAATTCGATTGGAACTCTCAGTCTTTTATATTTATGTCCAGTTTTGCTTTATATCTCTGCCTACATATGAGTATATTTATATTAATGAACTAACGAATGTGCAATTTTTAATTACTACTCATATTTTTACTTCAGCCTACATATCACGCTTCTGCAATCTGCCCTGTAGAATACAAGACCCAAGATAGAGAAAGGTAGAAATGGACATACATATATTTACACAAGACTAACATAAATTTTATTGAAGTATAAACCTAAAATTAAGAAAACAAAGGAGCCGCATAGCGCGGTGAGCAAAATATAATAGGGAAAACTGGATTTATTAAGAACTACCTCTTCGGGCTCTATTACATTAATTAGTGTCCCCCTTCAGGTTTTTTTAGTACATCGTTCATATTCACACACTGATCAGTTGCAGATATACCTACATATTTTTAAACTAGTTCTATTAACGAACCAACATTCTAAACATAGTTTAAAAACTCCAACCGAATTTAAATTACGAGGCTGAGCCGTCTGCTTTATTGTATCATATATAAAATCTAGCTATATCGCCTTTTTTTATATTTTTTGATAAGATATTTTAAAATTATTTAATTTACTTTTATTTTCACTGCCAGCTACGCTATATATACTAACATAAATATACGTCACTCAACACGCTATGCCTCAAAACTCGGCGGAAAATGGGGAACAGAAGTGGTGAAAGAAGAAGTGCGTGAAGCTGAGTAGAGTAGTAAAGTAAATATTCGTATTACTACTATATGTTTCAAATCAGGCATTTTTTATGTATTTTTCACTATAAGTTTTTGTATTTAAATTTTTTATTCATTAAGTCCAAGTAGGTGAAGAAATATTATAAAATATGCCTATAAAATAAAAAAATGTATCACTAATACAGCTTTCTCTTTCCTTCATAATACGGAGGAAAAAGAGAGCTATATTACGGAACTTATCCTTCAAAATTCAATTTCCGCCTAATTAGAATATAATAATCTTCCTTAACAAAGAATTTAAGATAAATCCTTTCAACAAAGTGACAGGACGAGATGAAACAATAAGTTCTAACCGTTACCTAACTCCGATTTGTTCTTGCTTTCTAACAAATGACCACCATTTGTCTCGCTCAAGTTAATGTCTATAAAGATAATATTTTATGTCACGCTACTTACTTCTAGAAATAACTTAGATAATATTTCACCAATGGCATAAGACTTAAACAACTTCAAAATAGGTTTAAAAAAGGTTATAATTGCATATATTAAATAATGTTACTTTTCAACATCAGATAAAAGCAACAGTTATATACAAATACGGCGGAAAGTGGGAAGCGGACTGGAGTGTTTGGACACTAAATTCTTAAGTTTCTACCTACCTATATGTGAGATACAGTGTGAAGCTGAAAAAATAAGAATTAAGCTTTATCGTTTCGTCCTTACTTAGAAAAGTTATCAAGCATAATGAATCAAAAAACCAAAGTTTTACCACAATGTTTTAACGACCATATAAGCTTCTTAAGTTCAGGTAGGCCCTTTCAATTTATTTAGAATAGGTTCTATTTTGATTATATATTATAATTTACTCGCGCCAATTATTATAACTAAATGTTAAATGTTAGATATTGTATGGTAGTTTTAAGTAAATATAACTCGTTCAAAATGTCTTTAAGTAACGGAATCGAATCTTAGCACAAGAATCAAAGCATGCAACTGTAAATGTGACAGGTTGTTGGTTTTATTCCTATTACTGGAAATGAATGATTTAACATTTTTATTTTCTCGCTTTGATAAAGAGGTAATTTAAAATTTTCCCAGTCCTTACGATTTTACTTTTTATTTAACAATTTATATTACCAATATCTATGAATACCAATGATAAACTTGACGTGTATTTCACTTAACTGATGAAGCCTACCTACAAAGAGCATTAGCGGGACTTAAAATGTAATTATCATATTTCGACAATACGGAACGTAGCTTTTACTTCTTTCAAAAAGGCGGTGGATTGAAAGTCCACAAAAAGAAAGTCCAAAAAAGTTTGTTCTTATTGAGGAGCCTTATTTTGTTTTTATGTTATCTCCATCTCAGGCATAGTGTATGGATACGGGAAAAAGAAATCTTAACCGTTTAAACACATTGCTCGCTTAGCGATGGCATGATGGCAACGTCACACTTATGTTTTATTGTATGTCTACTTGTTTAAGTTTTATTTATTGAAAGTGTGAATTGTTATCAATTTATAAATATATCTAAATCAATAACACTTAAATTTTTAGATTTTATATTCTGAAAAAAAAAAAAAACTTTTCACTTGTAAATTTTTAAATAACGGTTTCGAACTACACTAAATTTGTGAAAATTCAAAGTTCTTCATTATAAAGTTTAACAATCACCATTCAGAACTTTCGACGTTACTTGTGGGACGCAACTTTAGGACGATAAACTATTATACCGATCTGGTCACGTTCACGTTTTGGTCTGGAACTTTGAATAGAGAATAATTATTAATGTATATGATCATTATTATGAAAACGAAGTTTTTTTTTAACTTCTCGTCTCTTGCTCTTCCTGCACATATGGCAACGTAATAAGGACTTAGGCAGTCAGTATCAAGATATCCAGTTCCGTCCTGCGCTTTACCTTGAAATTAATGTTTTGCGTGTTGAGTGGCGAAACTCAACGCCGCGCTTTGAATGGCTACCATAGCGAAGAAATAAAAACATTAAATATTTTATTTGACAAAAATAAACTTTCGCTAAAACAAATCAATCGCTAAAAGTTTTTCGAGAATATTATCTGACGATACCTTTTTATATGACATGATCATATCGGTAAGGATACCGCATCTTTTAATATTAATAAATTCCACCCGTGTCTGCGCGACATGTTTCCACGTAAGTATTATTTTATTATTGATGAAAATATTTTGTAAGGTTAGACGATAAGTCAAAGAGAATGGCCACAAGAATGTTTTACTTCATAATTATTTATTCTTAATAGGGTTATATTTAAAAACATTAAAAGACATTATGAATGAGGACAAATGCTCTACTGTGTTCTTTTATACGGTATTCATATATCATTAGAGTGCAAATGCAAACGCGACTACTGTAGATTTGGTTCGCGTCCTGCGTAGATATTTTATATGGTCATGGCTTCGCTTTGGTAACGAGGCAAGGTGCTGCGTTTCGCCACCGTACACGCAATATTTCAAGAATTCAGCGGAAAGATAATAAATATAAGTGATAATACGAATATAAAAACTGTGACCACTCTACTATTACTTAAATAATTTTTCTACCAGAATTATTTATTTTCTATCAATATATGTATATATATATATAAAGATATATGATATCATATAAGTAAACGACTCAAAATTAATGTAATAGCAATCTGCTAGTAGAAAAATATTTTACTGTGTTTATAAAAACTTGTGAGGATGGAGTTTTTTATATAATTTGTACAACATGGATGTAGTGCGTGGCTGCATGTGGGTTAAATTAGAAGGCAAGTAAAATATTTTTTTCACAGAACAACATAAAACCACAGTTTCATATAAGTAGCATATTTTAAGAGTAAGTATTTACTCGTAGTTTGAGAATAGTTCATTATGAACACATGGGCAGAAATTTCAGTGATTACAAAGGCTTATTTCGCCTCGTATTTTTATACATGACCGCCCCAACCCTCTTCAAAACTTTACAAACTTATAAATTACTGAGTTCAACGATTCTTCTAAATTATTATTCATCAATAGTTCTGATTATATAATTAGGATACCGATGTCTCCAAATGAATTCAATTCCAATTATATAAATGACTTCCACTCAATGTGCAAACATTGAATTTACTAAGCTATTATTTACGTACAAGCGCGACTGTAAGCGTACAAGATTATGGGTTTGATCTTCATTCAAGGAAATTAAATATTTAATGTTTTGGTTGCTTTGCTCTGGTAATAAGGTAAAGCATTAAATTTCACCACTTGAGATTGTTTGAAGCACTTGATGCTTCAAACAATCTCAAGCCTCAAACTCACAATGCTTCAGATAATGAAGAATAGAACGGAGTGTCCTAACACTAGGTTCTTAAGTTTCCTCTTCCTTCCGTCAGTTCTGTTCCGTTCCGTTCCGTTTCCTCTGCCATGGATCATACCCATACAGATTGAAGTATAAAAAATTTTAAGTATCACTTTGTCAAAGATCAAATATTTTTATCCAATAATTAACAATATTTCTAGTAACTTAAATTTTATTCGTTCACTTTATATTAATTCCTTATGACTGGACTATAACTTAATAAGATTATAAACGTAGTTTGTACTTCTGTTACCTTTTGTGTATTAAGAAAAACTAATGGGTCAAATTAAGAAAAACTGTCAAGTGCGAGTCAGACCGTTGCCCGTTGAGTTACGGAACCATAAAAGTGTTTGATAATCCATTTATAGAGGAAGGCTATATGCCATGACGTGACGTTCATCATTGCAATATAATCCGCTGTACGTGCTTTCAGAGTTAACTTCCAAATTTGAAATATATCATATAAATACACTATTTTAAACTATATCTGTTAGTCCAGAGTGAAAATGCAAGAAAAAGGTAGTTGAAGATTATAAACAGAAACATCACAATATTGTGTCCTCAGTAAATGTTATTTACATTCAGAGTTAAAGTTAATAGAAAGGACTAACACCAAGGAATGGGCATCAATTTACTTTTAAAAGTATATTGTTACATAGTTATGTTTCCTTTATTTCCATTATTAAGGTGTGTTAATTATCGGAAATCTCTAGCATTCATCCATCAGACAAAGCTGACTCTCTAATCAAATTCATTAGTTATTTATCATACGATGTATGTACGTTTATTTAGTTTATTATGTATAAGATAAGCTCATGAATTATTTGTGGATCAGCTTAATTACCTAAGGCCTTTCCTTATATTAACCGATACAATTAAATAAGATAAATAAGAGAAACGGTTATTATACTCGTACATGTGTACATCCACAATTACTATTTGAACACTATGTCTTAGGAGTATAATTAAGGCCGTCGTGGCACAAGAGGACCAGCGTGTAAACTCGAGAAAATAAAATATTTTAATATCGTATCATCTTTGCTCTGGTAACGGTACGGAGGTACGTTAAAGATAGGTTTGTGCTTTTTGAGCCCTTGCTTTTGGCATATGCCGGAGCGCGGGATCAGAATTATTTTAAGAAGTAACGGAATGTCATCACCAGATTACTATTGCATATAGATTACTATTGGCGATCTACGGGGCTTGTACTGCAAAATGTAGTTGTCAAATCTGTAAATTGGTAGAAATTTCCAGCACAAAAACGTTGAACTCATACAGTTTTCTTTTGCGACATGATCACCATACACATCATTAACCCTTGTTGCGGTTTCCGCACTCGTGTCACAATAGAATTCGTACTCGTAAAAAACAAGAAATTTAAAGTTTTCCGTTTTGTAAAATGATTGACGTTAACATAAACACAATCAAATAAATGACGTTTAGTTAAAGTCAAATACATTGTAAATAGGTGTATAAATATAAATTTGGAATTCCTAATGATAGAGGAGAAATTTTACAAATTATTTAAAGATTTTTATATAGAAATGTGTCAATTAATATGTGGCTTTTATTATTTTATTTTTTCTATACTATATAATATGTTTGCTACGTTCACAATATTTAAGAAGTACACACTATTGAAATATTTTTTTTATTAATATTAGAAAATAAATTTTAAAATTACGAAACATTAAAAATTCATCTGAAAATACATTGTTTACTTTACATAACACTTTTATGACACACTCAGTAATTCTACAATACAAGCCGGTCGTTAGTCCCATCCGTCCTCATACACTTGACATAATTTTACACAAAATAAAATTATTCACGTCTCATAATTCATAGCCACTGTTCGTCGTCGGAGCCTACATTTTCAAATTTCGTGGTTATTATTGTCTACGAGATGATTTACTTAATCTGTTGTGAATTAGGGTAATTTATGTAATAAAAAATACTTAAATACAAGTGAGGCTTGTCCTGGCGTAGCGACACAAGTGTGTGACTGCAAACGATAGGTTGCGGGTTCGATTCGACTCAAAGTAATGAAATGTTTAATATTTTCTATTTCAATATTTAATATTCTCATTTTTTCGCTACGGTGACAAGTCAACGCGCAATGCCTCAAATTTAGCGGAAAGTGGGTAACGGAAGTGGAACGGTGTGTTTTAACACTAGGGTCTCAAGTTCCCTCTGCCTACCCTGCCAAGTGCGGGATGCAGCGTGAAGCTGAAAAAGAAAATAAAAGTAGATACTTAAGAGAGGACGTCTTGCACAGCGTTGGAACAGTTTAATATAGAAATGCAACGGTTGAAGGTTCAACTCCCACTTGAGGAATTATTTTCATTGAATTCGCTTTGATAACAACGTACCTGTTTAAGTAAGTTTGAAATTCTCAAACCATGATGATGTCGGTTATGGGATTTGATCCCTGGACACGGGGATCCATGACCTTTTCGCTTCTCTTTCATATGAAAACAACAATGGGAATCCATATCCACTACCATCAATCGTCTCATCCACCTATATATACCTATATGTATGTCCACTGTAAATTGTAAAAATCTTTAATATAAAATATTCCTTATATTCTTACTACCCTACAGAGACGCTATCAACATACAGAACTTGGACATCTTAGACATTTCTCTATATTATACGAATGATGACGTCGATGAACCAACAAAATTATATAAGTATAAATTCATTCAACAAAAAAATAGAAGATAAAGCTATTTCTAATGGTTAACTAATCTTAATATCACAAGCACCTGATAATTTTAAATGCATTTAGACGGCAGTACAAACAAATTGAATATTACTTAGTTTCAAATGACAGATAAGTTATAAATTACTAAACTTAAATTTAATAAGCGTATAAAAATTTTAAACATAGCAGGATTTTATTTGACCTGCGCCTCTGTAAAACCGTTCCAGCGCTCTGACCAACTAAGCCATTCGTTCTCACCAAGCTCCGTCAAAATTCTTATACAACTTATTTATGTTGTTAGCATTTCTGTAGGGAGATTTTTACAAATTTCCGCTACCCAAAGACAACTCGTAAGAATTATCGTTTGGCAAGAGATAATACTATTTATTTTAATATTTTTACTATGTTTTATAGTGTTATTCCACACTTCCAGAGGTGCAGGTTCAAATACTGCTTCGTTCAAAATTTGTATGCGCTTTTTAAATTTAAGTTTAGTATTTTCTGTCCTAAGTGTGGAATAACACTTTAAAACATAGTAAAAAAAATAAAAAAAAAAGTTATAAATTGTTTGGTAAATATTTGTGTGGAATTTCATGTTTTTTGTACCTCACAATGTATTTTGTTAATATTTTACCCCATTAGGGACTAAAGACGATGGTTAAAACGATGGTAAGTTTAAATCCCACTAGAGTAACTTTCGTATTTGGTAATGTATTTAGGCAGAGTAGAGCATATATTTTGAACTTATATTGTACCCATAAACAAATTATTGGTTTACACTTTGAAGAAATTAATAAAAACAAAAAAGAAAGATAATTTACATGTGTGTTTTATACTTATTTATACCTGTATAAAGATACGTTTAAGTACTAAAGACATAAGTAATAAATAAATGTGAAACTACTTTTAAACAAAATTGTATTTAAACAAAAGATTTAATACTATTCCCATTAGACTTTAGTTTATATTGTTTGTCATATTTGCTAGCGGAAAAAGCCTACATAGTTTCGCTTTTCGTCGTCGTGGAAAGTAGAGCAGTGTAGTTGTAGTAATGTTTGATAGTTCAGATAGTTCATAATGAACAAGAACAACAGTTTATTTTTATTTACCTTAGAAGCCTTACGACAAAGGGTGATATAATTACTCCGTTATTCGTTTTCTACTCGAATTTGAGCTTCACATGTTGAGTGGCGGACTTCTTCACCACATTTCATTTTATCTTTTAATATATATTTTTTTCAGGCTGTATCCTGCATTTAGTTCGGTGGGCTGAGGGGATCTGGGAACGTAGAGGGAACTTCAAAACCTAGTGTTAATATAAAATCCATTGAGACATTCAGTTCCCCACATGCCGCCAAAAACTTGAGTACTCGTAAAGTAGCAGAACTCAACGCCGTGCTTTGCTTCGTTATCAGAAAAAATTAAAATTTAAAATTTCTTAAAATAGAAATCAAACAACATATGCCCCTTATATTCGCCCGCTTGTAACTCTGCGACACGACAGGTCGCAGTAATTGCAATAATTCCATCATTCGAATGGTATAAAATCTACGTGATTAAACAAATAATTAAATATCTAAAGTAACAGTGCATCTATATTTATATTATTCTATCCAGTGTTCATAGTTTCACTACAAAGTTTATGTATTACCTTTATATTCACCACAAAGCTACTAAACTATATATCGCTTATCTATTACTACAACAAAGTTAGTATATAATATCAATTATGTAATTGTACACATAGTTGATATAATACACTATTTACTACCTGATAACGGAATGTGCATTTCCACACATAGTGCGGTAGGCAGAAGGAACCGAAGGGATTGAGTGACGAAATTTAACATCACAATTTTTATTAATGATATACTTAAATTGCATAGATATTAAATGACACATAAGGTTGGACCAGAATCTAAACAATAAGTTCGTCTTGTCAACACTATTATAACAATACAGAAAACTATTTGTACTAAATACAACCAACAATAATATATAAAGTATACTAATAATTGTTAAAATTTATTTCACATCGAGTTGACAGTAATTCCGTTATCCACAGATCAGCCACATCAAATGATATGAACACAACAATAGGGTGCAATCATCATAATACACGCGCAATAAGCAGCTCTTGAATATATTATAATGTAAGCTAGAGAGTACATACCTTTTGTTCATTATACATATGTTATTATTAATTTCTACCAATAACATTAATTGTCTGTTTTGTTATTACTTTCACACTATATCCCGAACACAGTGTGGGCAAGCGGATGTCTATGATGAGCTGCTCATGATAGTGAAATTAGAAATAAAGCTGATTTGTCTGCAACAATGAATGATGACTAAAAACAATATGCCGTTTTCCTTTGAAGGAAGAAACTGAATTTCGAAAATTTACGCGCGTTATTTGTTTACGTTACAAGAATTCTTCGTGAATTAAAGATGAATGTATTTCTTTTTATTTTGATAATATAATTTATGTTCATTATTCTTTATATGTAACCAGTTTTGCATTGAGCTGTCAACGCTATTGGTTAGTGTTATTATATACCTTATTATATGATAACACTGATCAATTCGACAGGGAGTTTTCTTGCTATGGCAGCTCTCTTTTTGTATGTCACAAAATATCTGCTACAAAACTAGAGTCGGTAACGCAGGGAATGTATGAAGTGGTGATAGGTTATGGGTTCGATCTCCACTTGAAGAAGTTAAATATTTAATAATTTTCAAAACAAATATTTAATGTTTTAATTTCGCTCTGATAACAAAGCAAAGCGCAGCGTTGAGTTCCGCCATTCAACATGCAATGCCTCAAACTTGGCAGAAAGTGGGGAACGAAGTGTCTTAACACTAGGTTCTCAACTTAGATCTTCCTAACCTGTCGTGTGAGAATTCATGAGGGTTAAAAATAAAATCATTTATAATTATAATAAAAAACAATATTTAGCTTTAATTTCGTATACAATTACCTAATAATGATGGCGGTAAGCATTCTACGCACTGCTATTATTATTATTATTATTCCTTTAAATGCATTTATACTATTCTTCTTTATCGCAACAATTATATTTTTAAAACTTGTCAATAAAGTACTTAATCCAAAATAAACAATCGTAAATAGTGAACACACTTATGACTTACTCGTATTTTACCAACCTCGAATACTTATATCACAATTATTTTTACATACACTCATTGTATGTTTTAATGTAAAATATATCTAAAACATGTTAACCAACCATCCTACACCACATGCGTCCGCCATATTTCTTTTCTCTTTTTTATTTTCCACTTGACCTTGACAGTAAATTATTCAGCCAACATTATATTTGAAATTTATCATTATTTAATAACAAAATTATATTTTTAATATGTTAATATTATAAATTAATATTATTTAAACAATAGTTTTTATATTTATAAAGTAGCTGGAGTTCCAAACTCAAAGCCACGTTTCGTCTTTTTACAAGAGAAAAACGCTAGGTAGCTTAGTCGGAACGAAAATTAAACTGAGTCCTTAGAAATGCTGACGTAAAAATATATGCTGATGCTAAAATATATTCCTCTGGAACGAATAATTTAAGATAAAAAGTATATGGGTATAACGGACTATTTTAATTTAATTTTGATAGAATTTGTAGACTTTTTTTAATCATTGAAATATTTTTTTTATGTTGATATAATTCTCACATATGGATTAGTAAATAATGAATAACTCCTTTATCCATTTTAACGATTTTGAATAGAGGAAGTAGAGCTCTAAGCCGAACGTTGGTGTATCTGGACTTAAAAATATAATGGCATTCAATCAACTCGGTTTTATGCTTATAAAGATTGGGGAATTACTTTTTTGCATTTTCTTGCTCTGATAAAAAAGACTTAACAGCTTAAATTTCACTACTAAGCACAATTTGGTGGATAAAAGAAAAACCGAGTATCTTACACTAGGTACCACTAGCATATACATAGCTACTTGAGGGTATGGGTATTCTAGGCGTAAAGCTAAACAAAAACATATTTTGATGTCCTATACATTATGTACGTAAGAAGTTGATATGAAAATTATTTTACCTTGACCTTATCTATAAATCTTATGGAAATCCAATTTATAGAATCCCATAATGGTTTTTGTGTAAAAGCCTCAACGAGGAGGGTACGGCAAGAGCCTTATTTAAAATTCCGTTATCGGCTTGTTCCGAAATAATTAATTTATTTTGTCGCTTAATTAAATTATATAAAATAAAACGTTTGTTCGGTGGAAATTTACTAATGTATTGAACTTTACAGATACGATAATAGTATTTAGCTGATATATGTTTATATTCTAATGTTTAAATCACAAAAGAAAAATATGATTTGGCCTTGTTCAATAAAATACTTCTGCTTTACTTCTCGTATTAGTCATATTCGAATAAAAAATGCGCCCAATTAAGTTAAGTAAAATTGTGTATAAGTCTAAGATCATACATAAGATCTGGATTAGATATTAGATATAATATTTTATTTTATATGTCACATTTAGCTCGGTAGGTAGACTGATCATACTTCTTTTCTCACATAAATTTTCAAGGCTGCGTTGGTTTGTTTGAATTGCTGAACTTAACACCATACTTTATCATTGGTAATGTTCTGGAAAATACTTTGATCTGGTCCCTGCTGACCAAATAAATCATTTATTACATATTAGTCATCTATACTCCATGCGCCATGTGACCATGGCATTGCAATTTTAGATCGGTGGCACTACACGGATACCTTCTTAAAGGCCGTCATCGCCGCCGGCCGGTAGCTCCTATGTTGTAACATGAGGCAATGGCGGCGGTGATCACTTACTCTCAACTGATCCGTAAGCTTGTTTGCTTGTATTTTCTGTAAATTAGTATACATAGTAGTATACTCTGTTGATGAGCGAGCGAGAAAATGTAAAAAATATATAGCCTAAGTCTAAATCGAAGCCGCAACCGTCGCATTTGCAGTCACACGCTTGTGCCAATGCGTTAGGTATTAAATAAATTATAATAAAAAAAATAAGGAATATAAATCAATTCTATTTTTTTTTTATTTTATGCAAATTTAACGTTTAAAATTACCTCGCTACGTCTTGTCTAACAAAGCACTAAAAATTGTTTTGCTAATGATATAACACATATCTCGAAATTTAATTAAAAAAAATCCTTTCTTTTTTTTTTATTCAGTTGCTGTGTGTGATAAATCTATTAAATATTATTATCTTAATATTATTTTCTATTAAAATGTATATATGTGGTAGCAAATTGTATTGTCGTAACTAAAATGACTTGTCGAAAAATTGTGATTGAGACAAGTATTAAAATAAATAAAAACGCACGAGTAATTTTACTGCCGATCTTAGTGGGTTTGAACCCAACGGCTTGTACTCGACTTTTTACAACCAACTGTATTTAAGACTAGAAATTTTGCGGCACATTTTATGTACGTTTTAAACAGTTTTATATTTGTGGTCGAATAAAAATCCGCCGTTATTTTTTTTATTTTGGGTTTTGTTTTATTTTGGGTAAAATAAAACAAAAATAACAATAAACGTGATTTCGCACTTACATACTACACGCGTTCAAAAGGTCAGGTAATTTAAAAAAACTAAGTATTTTTGTGTTTTATCCAGTTAAAATAGTTTAACTTACAATACTTTAATTTCATTTCTAAATATTTTTTAAAACACCATTATTAGCTGTATTTATTTTACCAATCAAATAAATGTCCACGGCACATTTCCTCATCTCTGATACCGAAATCGTTTTTATAGTCGTTTATATAATATATACTCCTCCCTTTATATATACTCCGATATATGTTACGAATATGCCAGAAATTTTTACTTTCTAAGTCAACATTTAATTAAAGATGTCATTTCTCCAAATGGGAATCTTAACGTCTCGCAATCGTCTCTTTTACCATCGTACGTGGCGTACACGTACGATGGTAAAAGAGACGATTGTGCCTGTGCCACGACGGTCTGGTATATTTGCAATAATATAATAATAATTAACTGATATCATATCACTCTCTCTCTCTCGCTCAGCTTCACGCTGTATCGCGAGAGTGGCAGGGAAGTCAGAGGAAACTTGGGAACCTAGTGTTCAGACACTCCGCCACTTTCCGCCGAATTTAAGGTATTGTGTACTGAGTGGTGAACACAACGCCGCACCTTGCCTTGTTACAAATGAAAACTAGAAAACATTTAATTATTAAAGGTAAAATATTAATTATTTCATTACCTCGAGTGGGGATCGAACCCACTCGACCTACTATCATATATAAAAGCAAATTACTACGAACAAGTAAAAATAGTCTCATTACACAAGACCTGCTTCGTCTTGTATGACATATCAATTAAATGTATAGGTAGTGTAATCATGAGTTATTACTGCTTACTGGAAACGACTACAGTATAAATAAAACACAAGCTCTCTTACAAATGAGCTAATTATTATTTATAAGAATAGTGAGTGAAATCAACGATGTTACCTTTCCTCTTAATATGTAATGTTTGTTTTTAGATCTCTAGCTATTTTATATGTAAATCAATTAGATTTGGCAATATTAAACTATGAAGCTACATATTTGTAAAATATTACTTATGACTTGATAGTAATAAGTGACGATGTGTTCATCGTCATACATTTATTGTTCATATTTTTATTTAAGAGGTGAAAGCAGTAATTTAACTGGATCTCTTTTTAACCTGTTTTCTACTATTGAGTGAAACTGTAACTGTTTTACAGTACATGTTTTTTTTGTGTGTTCTCATATGAGAAACTTCATAACATTAAAAATTATTACTTAGTAATACAAAAAATTATCACAGTTCTACAAAAATCTTACTAGATTTTTTTTAAGGAAAATCACAAGAGAAATCTAGTTTCAGACAATCAAAAATGACACTGTACATAATGTACTTCGCGCTGAATTAGTTATTAGTGTAGAGCAATTCCGCGGCGGATATTGCTGCATGATTGCGAACAGCGCCACTCAAAGCGATTGGTTATACTATAATAAAAGGGACATTTGTAAAGATACATGTGTACATTAAAAATACATTTTGATATACACAGTACTTTTTTTATATAACTACAAAATTTAGGGTAAACTTTACTTTGATGAAGTTTACTTAGCATCTTGGATTTAAACCAAAAAAACCAAATGAATAAAATTAAAAAAAATAGTTGCTTTTCTTTTTATCGATATTAAATATAAAATAATATTATTTGAAAATTTATGTATGTTTTTGTGATACGTTTTTTGTATTATACAAAGGGGATAAGAAGCACGGTTTAAAGTCTTCTACGTGTAATTTTTTTACCTTTTCTAAAATATATATGGACACCATCGTATCCTGTGGTTGGGTACAGCGTCTCGTCAAAATTAAAGTCAAAATTAACGGTTATGGGTCAATCTACTCGGAGAAAATTCTTCGAATTGGGTACGGCCAAAGGCGCAGCTGTACTGACGTTTCGTCGCCATCGTTTTTATATCTTTCGTCTCTACCAAACATACTTCCCTGATATACAACTACATTCACTTGTTTTAATATGTTATTGTTTACGCTAATCGTAAATTCCTTCCTCTCTTTATTTCTTTAAAATACCAGAACCTTCATCTTACTCGCATTCTGGCTTAGATAATTATTTTCACAGTAACTTGCTTTCTGAAAATGCAATTAGCACTGCAACATCTGGGCATAGCAGGATATTTGCATTAAGGTCGCCTATTTTTACTCCCTTGTTCCACTTCTTAGAGACAGCTGTTAGAATACAAATTGAATAACCAAGCTGACATGGCACAAATCTATTTAACACTCGATATAATATCAAATCAAGGTGATATATCAGCTCCTACTCGGCAGGCTAAGTGATCTCTATAAAGGGACCTTACAGCCTGCAGAAAGGGTCCGGTTGACTACCGGGAAAGTATTTCCGATTTTTTTTTTCTTTTCGAAATCCACAGAAAACTTTTTGTTGCACAGCCAAGCCAGGTTCAAAACCTACTTACAAATATCTATTTAATTACTGTCAATTATATATTGGATAAGGGTAGTTAATATGTTTTACTGTTTGCCTATAAAACTACTTTGTCTATAAAACGCTTAGAATGATAGAGGACAACACACAAACAATTTATGAATTTTACATGTAGAATTTTTTGGTTATATAAAAGGGACAATGTTTGAAATTCTTACAGAAACAAAAGAAGGTTTTGTTTTATTTTTTATTACATCTTTTAGTAGGTAATGGGTTCACTAATAGAAGATTTAAAAAAATATCTATGAAAATGGCGATAACGATTTATTATATTTTAAATTATCGCCGATATTCTATTCGATAAATGGATTGTCCAACAGAAAAAATATTCAATTTGATAAGTAATAATATTCAACCAAACACACTTTAAAATTTTATAAAATTAGTATAGTATATAATACTTAACATACTAATATTATAAAAGCTGTGGCGCAGGGGCACAAGCGTGTAACTAACTGTAAACGGCAGATTGATGGCTCGATCCCCACTTAATCACTTCATTTAAACTTTTAATGTTTTCATTTTTTCGTTTTGGTAACAAGGCAAAGCGTGGTGTTGAGTTCCGCCTCTCAACAAGCAATGCATCAAATTCAGATAAAATTGGGGAACGAAACGGAGTGCCCTAAAACTAAGTTCCCAACTTCCTTCTGTCTACTCTGCCATGTGTGTATATACACAGCATAACGTGAAGCTTAAAAATAATCTTACTTCGAACAAAGTCATATACTGTGAAGATATATATGGCACAGCCACAAATTGAAATTCTTTTGACGCTCGTTAGCGATTAAATCCCCATCCATGTTCAATAAAAGATTACATGAATGATGCTATTACCTTTTTATAATTGTGGCTCAACGATATTACTCATCTGAAAAATGTTAGCTGATATCTTATAACAGAATTTTGTAAATGATATTGATTGACTGTAAGACAACTGTACTATACTGTAACGTCTGCTGTAAAGGTTTTAGGTTTGAGGATGCAAAGAAATTAACTATTTACAAGTTTTCGCTCAAGGACAAAGCTAGGCATTAAGCTCCTAACTTGGCGGAAAATGGAGATCTGTCTTGACTCTAGGTTTTTGTTCGTGAAGAGCCTGCAAAAAAAAGTTGACATACTGCGTGTATACGCAATACGCTCAGTAAAACTTATTATAGTTATTTCTTATTAACGTTACCACCCCTGAAATATGTGCCAAGTACTAAGAATAAAATGTCATATCGTGAGCAATTAATCGTCTGTTCATCAGTAGAGGCAATAAAGCAAACGTTTACTTTCCTAATAAACAAATTAATGGCATATACTCGTAATAAACTTAGTAATAGGTAATATTGTAGTGTCATTTAATATAGTTTTAATAATGTTTTATGACACGTGGACTCTTAACCTGGCATGTTTTTCTGCATAATATGATAAACAAAATCAATACACTCTTTGCCTATTTTGGACTCAATTTGCTAGGATTTCTTCTCAAAGATATAATATTCTAATATCATTATTCTCATATCATATTCCTGAGAAATTATTGAATCTATTCATTTCAATTACTACGACGTAAACACTGTGCAGTAATGGTTTTAAGTTTTATATTTACTTTAAAAGAGTCTTTTGTTTCATTATTATTTAAGGCTTGATCCGGATCAAGTTTTAAATCTTTTGAGCAAAATTGTCTTTTTAACAGTCTTTTTAATAAATCTGTGCAAAAATATAAATAAAAAAATATTAATAATTCAAGAAACAATCCCATTTTTAAAGGTTTCTTATTTCCAAAGAAAAAACTAATATCTTATGGGATATTTTGGTTGCCCTTCTGTAAGTCTGCCAATATTAAAGTCTACAAATATTAAAGTCTACAATATCTTGGAGCGCAAAAACCAAAATAAAAAGAAAAGCAAAATATCGTTTTATTATAAATAATATTATAGGAGTCCTGTGATAAAAACAAGCTATTTAAAATAAATAAGAAAATATAAAAGGAAAGTTGAACAGTTATTTTATGTTGGAAGTGGGTCAAGTGCATCAATGAATTGAACATTTATCGAGAGTGGACTCCTCCTATAATCTATAATATTTATATTTTTATTAAAATTTTATATATAAATTTATTACAATTATTTTATTGTTAACAGCTTTTTATCAGATATAAACTGGAATGTATACTGATATTATAAAACTAAAGATTTTTTTTCTTCCTTTGAACACACTTATCTAACGAGCTGACCTTAATACCTCATGAATACCTCATGTATTTAGAGAGATATATTACACCATTTTAATATGTTCATTGTAACTGCAGTCAGTATTACCTGGTAAGTTATATTTAATGATGATACACAACTCTTACTTATTAGACCTCTATAAACCAGTTAGAGCCTAACTTTGACAGTTAGGAAATTATATTTAAGTAAAGACTGACATTTGATAGGATAAAAAAGAAAAATATCAAACCGCCGCCGCGAAATATCAGACCGCTCGATTAACGTCCATCGTTATGCCAACCCTTTAAGAAAGAGCAACAAATGCTTTCTTATGCTTAAATTGCGTTTGCTTTTAATAATTATACTTGACGCGCTTGTGGCCCAGTTAAAAACAGTATGACTGTCTACTCGATGGTTATAGATTTGGTTCTTACATTAAATGAAATTGGTCAATAGATTTTTAGGGAATTCTATCATCCAGAGAGAATATTTTGATAACGCGTTGTTATACAATATATTTTCAAAAATAAAACAGATCAGTTGTATGGCATTTTGAAGATTCA